>CM029606.1:40933701-41279401 GCA_017311375.1 Mytilus coruscus | reverse complement strand
ACTTGATTTATAGCATACCTTTCTTAAATTGTTCTTTTATTAATTTTGAAATTATTTAGAAACTAAGATTCCAACATCCTCGAGCAAAATTGACCTTAAATGAATGTGGTTATTAATTTATGTTCTTCATTTGGTCATATAGCTCTTCAAAAATTAAATGACAAAAATACCGAACTCCCACGAAAATTCAAAACGGAAAGTCCCCAATCGAATGGCGAAATCAAAAGCTAAAACACATCAACTCTCATATTCCTGACTTGGCACAGGCATTTTCTTATGTAGAAAATGGTGGATTAAACCTGGTTTAATAGCTAGCTAAACCTCTCACTTGAATAACAGTCGCATAAAATTCAATTATATTGACAACGATGTGTGAACAAAACAAACAGACATACACGGTTAAAAATGTCAAAATAAGGGTACAACAGTCAACATTGTGTTAAAATCTCAATCACTAAAAAAAAACCATATATGTAACAAAGAAACACAACTGTATCGATTCTCATCAATCCGTGGCTCTGATGGTGGACTATCAGTCCCCGTAGGTATCATCATTGGATAAATACCGCTGATGGTGGACTATCGGTCTCCGTAGGTATCATCATTGGATCAATACCGCTGATGGTGGACTATCAGTTCCGTAGGTATTAGCATTTGATCAATGCCGCTGATGGTGGACTATCAGTTCCCGTAGGTATCATCATTAGATCAATCCCGCTGATGGTGGACTATCAGTCCCGTAGGTATCATCATTGGATCGATACCGCTGATGGTGGATTATCAGTCCCTCTAGGTATCATTTAGCTCTTCAAAAGTAAAATGACAAAAATACCGAACTCCCAGGAAAATTCAAAACGGAAAGTCCCCAATCGAATGGCGAAATCAAAAGCTAAAACACATCAAACGAATGGATAACCACTCTCATATTCCTGACTTGGCACAGGCATTTTCTTATTCTTGGATGGATACCGTTCATGGTGGACTATTAGTCCCCGTAGGTATCATCATTGGCTGGATACCGGTGATGGTGGACTATCAGTTCCCGTAGGTATTATCATTGGATCGATACCACAGATGGTGGACTATCAGTCCCCGAAAGGTATCATCATTGAATCGATACCGCTGATGGTGGACTATCAGTCCCGTAGGTATCATCATT
Source organism: Mytilus coruscus (assembly GCA_017311375.1). Classification (NCBI taxonomy): domain Eukaryota; kingdom Metazoa; phylum Mollusca; class Bivalvia; order Mytilida; family Mytilidae; genus Mytilus; species Mytilus coruscus. The sequence goes on along the minus strand of CM029606.1, from coordinate 41,278,242 downwards.
GGATCGATACCGCTGATGGTGGACTATCAGTCCCGTATGCATCATCACTGGATCGTTACCACTGATGGTGGACTATCAGTCCCCGTAGGTATCATCATTGAATAAATACAGCTGATGGTGGACTATCAGTCCCCGTAGGTATCATCATTGGATCGATACCGCTGATGGTGGACTATCAGTCCCGTAGGTATCATCATCGGATGGATACCGCTGATGGTGGACTTTCAGTCCCCGTAGGTAACATCATTAGATCGATACCACTGATGGTGGACTATCAGTCCCGTAGGTATCATCATTGGATCGATACCGCTGATGGTGGACTATCAGTCCCGTATGCATCATCATTGGATCGTTACCACTGATGGTGGACTATCAGTCCCCGTAGGTATCATCATTGAATAAATACAGCTGATGGTGGACTATCAGTCCCCGTAGGTATCATCATTGGATCGATACCGCTGATGGTGGACTATCAGTCCCGTAGGTATCATCATCGGATGGATACCGCTGATGGTGGACTTTCAGTCCCGTAGGTAACATCATTAGATCGATACCACTGATGGTGGACTATCAGTCCCGTAGGTATCATCATTGGATCGATACCGCTGATGGTGGACTATCAGTCCCGTATGCATCATCATTGGATCGTTACCACTGATGGTGGACTATCAGTCCCCGTAGGTATCATCATTGAATAAATACAGCTGATGGTGGACTATCAGTCCCCGTAGGTATCATCATTGGATCGATACCGCTGATGGTGGACTATCAGTCCCCTTAGGTATCATCATTGGATGGATACCGCAGATGGCGGACTATTAGTCACACTAGGTATCATTATTAAATCGATACCGCTGATGGTGGCCTATTAGTATTGTAGGTATCATCATTCGATCGATGCCGCTGATGGTGGACTATCAATACCGTAGGTTTCATCATTGAATCGATACCGCTGATGGTGGACTATTAGTCTCCGTAGGTATCATCATTGCATCTATACCGCTGATGGTGGACTTTCAATCCCGTAGGTATCATCATTGGATCGATACCGCTGATGGCGGACTATCAGTTCCCGTAGGTATCATCATTGGATGGATACCGCTGATGGTGGTCTATTAGTCACCGTAGGTATCATTAGTAAATCGATACCGCTGATGGTGGCCTATTAGTCTTGTAGGTATCATCATTCGATCGATGCCGCTGATGGTGGACTATCAATACCGTAGGTTTCATCATTAGATCAATACCGCTGATTGTGGACTATCAGTTCCGTAGGTATTAGCATTTGATCAATACGGCCGATGGTGGAATATCAGTTCCCGTAGGTATCATAATTGGATCAATACCGCTGATGGTGGACTATCAGTCCCGTAGGTATCATCATTGAATCGATACCGCTGATGGTGGATTATCAGTCCCGTAGGTATCATCATTGGATGGAAACCGCTAATGGTGGACTATCAGTCCCGTAGGCATCATCATTTTGGATCAATACCGCTGATAGTGTACTATCAGTCCCGTAGGTATCATCATTGGATCGATACCGCTGATGGTTGACTATCAACCCCGTAGGCATCATCATTGGAACAATACCGCTGATGGTGTACTATCAGTCCCGTAGGTATCAACATTGGATCGATACCGCTAATGGTGGATTATCAGTCTCCGTAGGTATCATCATTGGATCGATACCGCTGATGCTGGATTATCAGTCCCCGTAGGTATCATCATTGGATAAATACCGCTGATGGTGTACTATAAGTCCCGTAGATATCATCATTGGATCGATACCGCTGATGGTGGACTATCACTTCCGTAGGTATTAGCATTTGATCAATACCGCCGATGGTGGACTATCAGTTCCCGTAGGTATCATCATTGAATTGATACCGTTGATGGTAAATTATCAGTCCCCGTAGGTATCATCATTGATGAATACCGTTGATGGTGGACTATCAGTCCCCGTAGGTATCATCATTGGATCGGTACCGCTGATGGTGGACTATCAGTCCCGTAAGTATTATCATAGGATTGATACCACTGATGGTGGACTATTAGTCCCGTAGGTATCATCATTGGATCGATACCGCTGATGGTGGACTATCAATTCCGTAGGTATCATCATTGCATCAATACCGCTGATGGTGGATTACCAGTCCCCGTAGGTATCATCATTGGATGGATACCGCTGATGGCAGACTATCAGTTCCGTAGGTATTAGCATTTGATCAATACCGCTGATGGTGGACTATCAGTTCCCGTAGGTATCATCATTGGATCAATACCGCTGATGGTGGACTATCAGTCCCGTAGGTATCATCATTGAATCGAAACCGCTGATGGTGGATTATCAGTCCCCGTAGGTATCGTCATTGGAAGGATACCGTTGATGGTGGACTATCAGTCCCCGTAGATATCATCATTGGATCGATACCGCTGATGGTGGACTATCAATCCCCGTAGAGATCATCATTAGATGGATACCGCTGATGGTGGACTATCAGTCCCTGTAGGTATTAGCATTGGATAAATACCGCTGATGGTGGACTATCAGTCCCCTTAGGTATCATCATTGAATAAATACCGCTGATGGTGTACTATCAGTCCCGTAGGTATCATCATTGGATCGATACCGCTGATGGTGGACTATCAGTCCCGTAGGTATCATCATTGGATGGATACCGCTGATGATGGACTATCAGTCCCCGTAGGTATCATCATTGGATCGATACCGCTAATGGTGGACTATCAGTCCCCGTAGGTATCATCATTGGATCGATACCGCTGATGGTGGACTATCAGTCCCGTAGGTATCATCATTGGATGGATACCGCTGATGATGGACTATCAGTCCCCGTAGGTATCATCATTGGATCAATATCGCTGATGGTGGACTATCAATCCCGTAGGTATCATCATTGGATCGATACCGCTGACGGTGGATTATCAGTTCCGTAGGTATTAGCATTTGATCAATACTGCTGGTGATGGACTATCAGTCCCCGTAGGTATCATCATTGGAAGGATACCGCTGATGGTGGATTATCAGTCCCCGTAGGTATTATCATTGGATCGATAACACTGATGGTGGATTATCAGTCCCCGTAGGTATCATAATTGAATCGATACCACCACTGATGGTGGACTATCAGTCCCATAAGTATCATCATTGGATCGATACCGCTGATGGTGGACTATCAGTCCCCTTAAGTATCATCATTGAATCGATACCGCTGATGGTGGACTATGAGTCCCGTATATATCATCAGGTTTGTTATCCTTTCTTCGGTTCTTATCTGATTTAAAACAAACCTTTTTCCAAATTGTCCGTTCCTTAACCTTAAAATGTTTAAGAAAGTAAGTTGACCTGAGATGGATTTGGCAATTATTTTAGGGTTTTTTTGGATCATATAGTTCGTTAACTGTTTCGTTTCTAATACATCCTTGGCTTTCAGATATTTGAAGATTCCTGATGAAGGTTAATCTAGATAGCTCTCCGAACGCATGAATTTTAACTTTTGTTTTCATTTTTTGTTTATGATCTAATTGCTAAATTTATTGTGTTAAAGCGGGTAAAAACTTATGACCCAGATAAATGAGCATTTACTGGAATTTTAAAGGCAATACATTCAATAAACAAACGTATTGAACTATGAAAACAAATATCAAAAGTAAATCCAGCTTAACATGTGAAGCAGGATCTGTGAACCCTATTTGAGAACCATGGATCACACAGGTTTTTGGTGGGTTTCATGTTTCTCAGTATTTAGCTTTCTATGTTGTATTTTTAGACGACTGCTTGTCTTCTCGTCGTTTTCCGTTTTTTTGCCACTAGTGTTGTCAATATCAAAATCATATGTGGCTCGATTGCCAATGAGACAACTATCCACCTAAACTTAAATGAAGTGGATGCTAGAAATTGTAGACAACCGTGCGGCCTCCAACGATGAGGAAACTTCATACCGTATTGTAGGGTACAAAAGGCAGTTTTATCATTTTTTCTTTGACTTATGAGTTTGAATATCTCCTTGAAATCATTCACCACTATTATGCTCTTCGTTGCGGTCACTTCTTATTGGTGGCGGAAGCCGGAGTGCCCGGACAGATCCATCGACCTTCGGTTGGAAAACTGACAATATTAATCAATTAAGATTGGAGTCGAGAGCACCTGCCATATGCAAGATTCGAACTTATGACTTCAGTGTTGACAGGCTAGTGATACAGTAATTTGGCTACTTAGACCACTCGGCCACTGAGGGTCCCTGTTTTCTTCAAGAAGACGTGAATATAGACACTTTTTATTCTCGTTAGTTTTTACAATGCAAATTATGGTTTGACAAAACCAGACAGAACACATCGAATTATTCAATCTAATAGAAGAATGAAATCTCCAGATTCTTACCACATATGGGAACGGAAACAAATTAAATGCAACGCGATATATTACCTGACGAACCACAAATCAAATCGAAAATTCATGAAATCAAAAATATCTCAGTAACATACTCTGCAACCTTTGCTTTTTTCATTTGAAATTTATTGTGTCGGAAAAACGTATGAGAAACACAAATAAAAGATGAATAAAAAAGCTAGCTTTTTTAATTTTATTTTACTGGTTGTCATTATCAGAGAAAACTCGCGTTACCCTTTGAAAGAACCTGAGTTTACACGTGCGTTCTTTACCTTACAAATAATATATTCAGGAATATGTTTTTCTCAATTGATACGTTATTCCCGGGCAAGTTTACACTATACAGACTTCATATACAAGAGTGTGCTTCTTACGCAGAAACTGCTCCAACAGAGTTATGAGGCGGAAAGATTAAAAATGACACTCCGTAAATGTTATGGACACCATCACGAATTATTGGTTGTTCTATACGATATGTCTGTGTCTAAACTAACTAACGACATTTTTACCACGTCTTAAATTGTAGTTTACCATCTACGTTGTCTGGTCTGCATAGTACCGAACGTGACCTATTCCCTAATATGACTGTTTTGCCGAGTGTGCATTCGCATTACTATACGACGTGTGTCGGTATGTATATATCCAACATTCATGTATTTAGTTATGATGTTTCTTTTGTAAGTCCTGTTAGATATTTTGTTATGTCTTATGTTCGCTGTTGGAGACGACGTAGTTCGGTACTTATATAACCGCTTTCGGGCATTTTGTTGTTACTTTTTTATACGTGTTGGTCTGTTTCGTCATTTTGTGCTGAGTTGTTTTATTTCGTTCTGTATTTTCTGTACATCTGTACATTTCACATATGTCTTACTGGTCAGTATAGTCGAGTTACTCGTGGTTGGTTTATAGGGTTTTTCTTTTATGTTGTTTGTTTTCATTTGGTGTACTGTTTGGTCTGACATGATCTTGCCTCATATTACAGTTATCTCATTTTTATTTTTATTTTCTATAGGTATGTAAAACTTTAGATAAAAAACAGCTACTTCATTTATATGATTTTAAGTTTAAAGCAACTATATGCACAGGATTTTTTGCTTATAAAAAGTTTTGATTTAGAAGAAAAACCGACATGGTTAGAAATTACAAATAATAACACCATTACAAGCACAATTCCCTTTTGATTTTCTTGCCATGGTAAGAAAATATATAAAATAACACCATTACAAACTCAATCCCAATTTAATATTCTTGTACGTGTCTATAAATAAAACAAATCTATTTCATTTTTAGAAATTTACTTGGGATAATATAAACGTAACAAAAAAAAAATACGTGGCTTTCAAATTTTGGGCTTGGACGTTCCTGATGAAGTTACGTTGTGACGTTGATCCATTCATGTCACGTGCAGTTTATATTTCGTTTGTGGTGTCCTGGTGTGCTGTCGTAAATTAATGAGAGGTGTCCGTTGTTATTCTGCGGTTTACATGTTGTAATGTACTATTATATTATATATGTATGTATTTCTGTGCTGGGTGTTCCTGCGTTTGTTTGTACTGTATTCCTGTCACGTAGTGTTGTCATTTTAGCAGTATTTTTAGTCAGGAATATGGCAGCAGTTATCAGGTAGTCCGTATTTATGTATGTTTGCCTTTTCTTTTGTTGTAGTTCATTGTTTCTGTTGTTCCGTTGTTTTCCTCTTATAGTTGATGTGTTTCCCTTGGTTTTAGTTTGTTAACCGGATTTGTTTTTATTAATCGAATTATGACTATTGAACAGTGGTATATTACTGTTGCCTTTATATTTTTGCCTTAAATTTTCAATTTGGGCATATTTCTTTAGCGTCAACTTATGACTGTTATCCCAATCGCTCATTTTTATCCCATTACCTCATTTTTATCCAAATAGCTCATTTTTATTGTTTTTTTTTTTTTTTTTTTTTTATTTGTATTATCGATAAATATGCTATGGGCTTGATCACAGCATATGAAGAGTGACACATTATGTAATGAGTAACATTGAGAATTTCATATTTACTGCTTATATGCTTTTGTAAACTGATTATGAGGAATGTAAGAATCATTAATAGAAAACGATATTTCCCAACTGTACAATTTTAAATATACAGCAACCATTGTCACAGACACTACTAACCAGAGTTACTTAATTTTTAGAAAATACGTAAGAACATTTTCTAAATGTAAGGAGACATAGTATGAAGTCCAATGAGACAACTATACACTACAGTATAAATGACGTGGATGTTAGTATTTATCTGTCTTCGTGCCGCCTTAAACAATGTACAAAACCCATACCGTGCAGCTATTTTACCATTAGAAAGAACAATTTGCTGTCAAGGTATGCTCCAGCTGATGAGTGAAAATGTGTTTCTAGATCACGTGTTATGCCTCCGTTTTATATGCATCAATATCATTTAATAAGTAAAAGTAATTATAAAGTTAACATCATTTGAGAATTGACACGAAATAATAAGGTATCATATAAATTAAACAAATGCGTCAACCAAATTCGATACTAAAAGCAATATATTAAAACATAAGAAAGGCAAATTTTATAAGGAAGACAGACGAGCTTTAAGTTGTGTCAGCGGCGCTCTAATCAATCCAGATTGAAAACAAAATGAGTAAACATTAACAAAACATGAGAAATCAAAAACTTCAAATGGTACTATTTCGACCTTAAGGGGGTACAGAACACTTAAGGGAGTTAACTCTTCTAAAATCAGCTGAACGTTTTAATCGCATACTATTGGTAAAGAAAAGTCAAGCTTCTCAATGAGCAAAATTAGTATTTGTCAAACTGCTATATATCCAATGAAATTATTCATGTAAATTATGTTGTTCAAATTTCTTGAAATGTTCCTATTTTTGTCAACAGGTCAAAGTAAATATTTTGTCAAAATTTTATGAAATTAAACGAGCCAAAACTAGTTCAGTCAAACTGTTGAGTACACCCTTAAGATAGTGCATACAGACTATATGAGCTTTATTCCAAAATTATTGTGTGTTTTATCAATCCTCCTTTTTTGCAATTATTTCTGATAAAATCTATTCACTTTTCAAACTATCAATGTGTTTTGATAGTGTTTCTGTTTATAACGCAGGTAAGTTGACTGTTAACCTTATAATTTATATACGTAAGTATTCTAGTTTCAGAATGTCCCTCCCTTGTGATATGGCCTTTGTATCGTGTATTGTGTAATACAAAATTCAATAGACACGTTTAAACTCTGCTGAATAAAATTAATAAGTGAAACAAATCTTGCGACATAGACATGCCTTAAATAACATTTCATAGAAATATTTATAATGTCAATATCGTCTTCCTGACAATAATTGGTGTAGGGAATAAAATGATGATATGTTTAGCGATTTTTTTTTTTTTTTTTTTTTCTTAAATTTCATATACTGGATGATCTGCTTTAGATGGAGTGTCTTTCTTAACGGGTTTGATTTGAAAGTCAAATTAACAACATGAACAAAGAAAAAGAAACAATCTTTCATTAATTTTTAATATTGTCTTACATTCTTTTATTACTATTTTATATGCACACCGCTTTAGGTACAAGTGCACAGCCAGCGTACTATTAGATATAAACACAATTGGTAAATATTGGTATCTTCATGTTTTAACCTTATTCATTTATTTTGCCTTGTTAAGACCCTTATCTTTTTTAGGTGAACCCAGATGAAACGTCCTGTGTAATAAGACCTTTAGTTCCGTGTAGTATATCAATAACTATGGCCAATGCCAATCACAACATTATTCTATGAATAACAACATCCGTGATTGAATATTTATAATGTTGCTCAATAACGGCTTCTTGTATATGCAAGTACTGCATAGAAAACAGATTTTCCTTCCCTCTTTTTTTATATGTAAGATATGAAAGGAATAGCCGAACTACTAAGTCGAAAACGAACAAACGATGGCATAGCCAAAATGAGAACGACCCAAAGACAAACAACAGTACACACGTCACAACATGGAAACTACGGACTCAGAAACACGATTTCAATCAAAAACCAGAAGTAACCTCAGGTGCTCTGCTAGGGTCAGCATATCCTGGTAAGCAGTCCCTCCGATAAAAAGGAAGTGACCGAAAAGTCTGTGTCAACTGTATATGTATTTCAAGTAGTGTCGATATGGAAAAGTGAGGATTAAGTATATTTTAAAGTAGATTCCTCATCAGGAATGATAAAATCTCAAAAGCAGCTATCAAAGTAAAGAACGAAAACGTTAAAAGTTGACTTAAATAATTTAAATGACTAGTTTTATAGACATATTCTTAACGAAGACAACAACCCAACCACCAAACTAATATAAAAACATCTAGAAGGTTACGTTCAGTCTTCACGTGTCTATACAATATAAACAATAAATCAAGTTCTAAATTTAAACTGACATACATTGGTGATGTCTAGCTAGCTCTAAATCCAGGTTGTTCCCACCATTTTTGATAACATGCCATGCATATGACAGTTGTTCTCCTTTTTTCCGTTGGTTGATATAGTCAAAATATTATTTTTTCAAATTTTATGGACTCTCACCTTTTTGAATTGACCTTGGGATGTCGGTATTTTTGTTAATATGTTTTTTTTTTTTTCCTCTTCGAGTATCAAAATATAAGAGTTAAATAAACAGGGAATATTAATATTCATCATCAACAAATTGGTTTGTTAGTAATCTAATCATTAAGAATAAACACTTAAGCTTAGTTCATAAGATGTTCTCATTATTCATCATTTATTGTGGATAAGGAAGCTATAACCGAATTCCTTGATCCAGATGTAATGACTAATTTTACTGGCAAGTACGAAAACAATTACATATTCATTTCGATTATACTAAACGTTAAAACAGTATATATCGGACCGATAACACTTTCCGGAGCTACAAATGAACCGTTATCGTTATTGTCTAAGTGGTACTATATACATATAAAACTGAATATATTTTCTATTAAACAACCGATGTTCGTATTCTTTCATAAGGTAAGTGATACGTAAAATTAATCAATATTTAAAAAAGACGAATTTGCCCACACATTAAAAGTTTCAGAGCATATACACAACGATAAATTATTGTGCCGAATTCTAAGTCTGAAATAATATCATACGAGGCACATTGTTAACTTATAACAATAAAAAACTTACCCCTGGATTACTAATCCTAACAAGTAGTTCCTTCAAGAAGTCTGCATCCGTCTTAAGTGTGCTAAGATGTCAAATGTCCTGACGTATGTTTTATAATGCTATTTCCCTTTTGTCTATTTCAGAACATCGCCATCACGCATAGGTTTGTATTGTTCAAACCATTGTTTCTACCTTTTGATCAGTTTCACCAGTAAAGTTAACCCTTCTTTCAGTATTGAACGATGTTATTTCCAACCTGAATAGATTATGCTTTTATATCAGGTGTCGTAATTTATACATTAAACTTCTTTCTTTTTTTTTTTTTTTTTTTGTGATTCGATAAAGAACAAAACTTCATCTTATAGCATATATTTTTTCATATCTATTGATAATTATAAATTAATAGTAACAACATAAACGGTACCAATTTTTCTGCATCAAATCCGCATTTCGACAATAATTGTCTCTTCAGTGATGCTCGCAGCCAATAGCTGCAATTGAATGTTTAACAAAAATAAACCGTTTGACCTTGTTGGTAACACATGCATCTGTTTTAAAAATAAATTATGTTAGGTTTAGATTTATATTACAAATGCAAAATATTTAAACATTAAATACCTTCGACAGGTGTTGTGAACGACAGCCATAGTTAAAAGATTTTGAAGTATTTGATAAATACTTAGATACCAAGAAATACATTAAAAATGAAAGAAGTGTTTTAATTTATGTATGAGGAATTACACTAGAAATCTAGAAATCAGTAAGAAAATCAACAAACCATGCAATTCGGGTATCAGAAATATTCAGAAGTTGGTTTGAACCACTCCATCAAAATAAAAAAGAGGCCATATAATGAATATAGACGAAATGTACTGTTAAAAAAAGAAATCACTAACTAAAGAAAAATGAACAAATACAGGTTCGTTTGTACATTTCAGTCTAAAGCGATAAATGATTAAAAATCATTTGATGATGTTATGAACTTTCAATTTAGAAGAAAATATTGTTTCTTCGTGCAGTCTGTTTCACCATACTTTATTTGATTAACATCACAGTGCTGTAATAACTTTTAGATGTTCAACCATCAATATATGCAACTTGATAGATTGCTGTCAGTTGGTTTCTGTCTGCGAATTTGATGAAAATTGATGTACCTCATTGTTCATATTCTTCAGCCTAAATTGCTTGCAAAGTATTGTGCATTAAAGAAACTATATATACAAAACATATAAAAAAAAAAGATCTATATGGCACCATACAGTCTTCAAAAATACATTTTGCGATGTCAGGACTTTTGAAAACTAACTATACGGTATGGGGTCTGTTCATTCCTGAAAGTTGTAGGGTGACCCATTTTTCTCTATCATTTTAATTGTGGATAGTGATATAGTTGTCTTATTGTATATAAGTGTCTGAAAAAAGTACTCGCAAAAAATATGGTTATTTATAGTATACGTTGATATGAATGAAACAGGATGAGGGATATATGTTGTTTCAAAGCTATTTACCTTTATTCTGCTCTGTTGTGTTTTCTTTTATTGTAACCTTTACCAAAAATAAGAAGGCACATGGGTGATAACACTAACGACAAAAACAATCACAAATAAAATACAAATAAAATTCAAAGCACCAATAAGAAATACATTAAACAATGTGAAAATGAAAAAAAAAAGAACACTAACAACGAAATAGGGAACAACAAATGACAATCAAACGCATAGATTAGACATCATAGAAGACGACAAAAATATGGCAGGTTCAAATTACCTTTAAATGTACAGTTTGCGAATGTGTCCTAACTTCCACAAAAGAACGCATGAGAAAATCAAGTCAGGAAATTCTGAAAACATCAATATTACCGTCTTAAACATTTTCGCAGTTATTTGAGATAATTTACATCAAAGCAGTTCACAAATGTAATGACCTAGACAACGTACTTTTGAACCATAAACTCCAACTACATATACACTTGATTTCTATGTGTATCTTTCTTTTAATGAAACTGTTATATTTTCAAATTATCTCTCTGTAATATTTCACTTTATTGTTAGGGAGGATAATAATTTTCAACATAAAATATTTCAAGGATACATAACAATTCAATTCAATAAAGTATATATAATAATTCAATTATAGGAAAGTATATATCAATGCAATTCTACATAAAGGGAATAGATACCTGTCTGGATAGTGATACAATTCATTTTGAAAGAATTATGTTTATTGCAATGATATATATTTTCAAGTCCACAATTCACTGCTTATCTAACGCTTCATTTTGAAACGAAGGCTTGTTATTGCTTACATCCACTTCATGTAAACTCTGGTGGATTGTTGTTTCATTGGTAATCTTACCACATCTTCTAATTTTTATATGTCGGTTTATCTAACTACCGTTTCTAATCACTTTAAAATTATAAGATTAACCATATGTATATGTAATGTATTTGAATACTTGCCGATCTTCAACTTGGATATTGCAGTTGCAAGTAAAAATATAGAATACTAATTTCCTTAAAGGGTTTACCTTGAATAAGAGAGAGAACTCCTACAAATGTTTTGAAGTCTGTTATCGAAATCGTGATAAGCCTCCCTGTAAGCGCAAATATTGACTATTTAGATCTGAGCGTCACTGATGAGTCTTATGAAGACGAAACGTGCGTCTGGCGTATTGAATTATAATCCTGGTACCTTTGATAATTATTTACACCACTGGGTCGATGCCACTGCTGGTGGACGTTTCGTCCCCGAGGGTATCACCAGCCTAGTAGTCAGCACTTCGGTGTTGACATGAATATCAATTATATGGTCATTTTAGTAAATTTCCTGTTGACAAAACTTTTAATTTTTCGTAAAACTAAGGATTTTCTTATTCCAGGAATCGATTGCCGTAGCCGTATTTTGGCACAACTTTTTGGAATTTTGGGTACTTAATGCTCTTCAACTTTGTATATGTTTGGCTTTATAACTATTTAGATCTGAGCGTCACTGATGAGTCTTATGAAGACGAAACGCGCGTCTGGCGTATTAAATTATAATCCTGGTACCTTTGATAATTATTGCAACGCCTTGACAAAAACTGAAAACGTTTAAAAGATAAAACAAAAATATACAATACTGTGCTGTTATTCCTATAAAAGACGTTGATTGATTATATCAAGTGATAAGATTTGACGCGATAGTTGATTTACAGACGTAACGAAAAACATCTAGTCTTATAAAAAATCTGAATTGAGTATATTATCTAAAAGATAACCGTTGTCAACTTCATACAATTTCCAGTTTTTGTCATGGCGTTGTCAGTTTGTTTTCGACTTTTGAGTTTGAGTGTGAAAGTCCATTTTAAAATCTTTTGCCTCTCTTTCTCAAATTCTTATTACCATCACATTTACTATTATGCAAAGATTTAAACCATCAAATATCCGATTTACTTTAAAACACGTGTTTATAATTGACATTTAAATAATTATATTTCTACATGTTCTAATGCAAATATTTGTAAATACTCAACGCATTGTACACCTACTGGTATGTTCAACTGCCGTTAAGGACATCACAAGAGCAGTCATATATATGCCCTAAACTAAAAACCATGAGATAAATGAAAAAAAAAATATGTTGGTATAAAAATAAGAAGATATTGTATGATTGCCAATGAGACACATCTCCAACACAGACCAAATGACGTAGAAGTTAACCACTATAAGTCAGCGTTCGGCCTTTAACAATGTGCAAAACCCATACCCCATAGTAAACTATACTTGCTCCAAATTACAAATATAGAACAATTCAAACGAGAAAACAAACGGGCCGATTTATGTACAAAACAATGAACGAAAAACAAATATGATATACAGCAATAAATGACAACCACTGAATTACAGGCTCTTGACCTGGGACAGGCACATACGGAATGTGACAAGGTTAAACATGTTTGCTAGCACCAAACCCTCTTTGTAACCTGGAAAAGTTGTGTTACAATAAAACATTAGAAAAAAACAATACAAATCAGTTGAAACGGTTAACTAATCAAATTGATACAAAGCACAAACAAACTCTTCACAAAACAACAGAAGACACAGATATGCTTGCAGTCACTAACAGCTAATGTATTATTTACAGTAATTGTGTCTTGTTTAACATTTAACAGAAAATCACTGTCAAAGATTGAAATTATAGATATTTAAGTATCTTATTCGAATTCAAAGAAATACTGGTCATGACTTGACAATCATTTATTGTGTTACAAAAGTCTTAAAACACTCATTAGTATATGTTACTGTATTAAAAGGGTTCTCAACTTTGTGTAATAATCATTTAATACCGTCGTATCAGAGAAAAACAATAATATCAACATGCACAGGCGTTTTCAAAGAATTGATAACTTTGATATGCAATCACATCATAAAAGAGAAAACGAGTTTTGATGAAGACTCTCTTAAAAAAGACAGTCTGGAAAAACAGAAAAGAAATAAATTTTTTAAATTGAATTAAAATACTTTCAAATGCCAACTGTACTGTCTTACACTTCAATTAGTACATATTTACATGATAAATGCTAAAATTTACAAAATATAATATTGATGAATCGGTCTTGATGAAACAAATGATTGATTTCGATAAAATTGTAATTGCTACCTTTTTTCAGGGGAGGAAGGGGGCAATAAGGGACACAAATACTTTTCAAAATTTATTTGGACACGGATGAATCAGTGGCTTACCTTGCAATATAAAACAAAATTGCATGAAAATTATTGAGACATCGACATTGAATAGATACTTCTCATAAGACCTTTATTTTGTAACAACTGTCCAGATTTGACAATTGAGAGAAGTGTTAAAAATATGTAATAAAATTAATTAAAGGCTTCACTCAGACCTAACAGTTCATAAGCACTTGGTTGACCCTACTGCTGATGAACTGTAAGATGTGTAAATCCCCATGGGTATCATCATCTCATTATTCACTGCTACTGTATCGACATGATTTAAAACATACTTTACTGTACCCCAATTTTTGATATTTTTACCTATTATGTCTGTTTTTTTTTGTTTACACATTGTTGTCAATATGATGGAATTTTATGCGACAGCCATACAAGTGAGAGGTTTAGCTAGCTATACAACCAGGTTTAATCCCCTATTTTCTACATAAGGATATGCCTGTTCCAAATCAGGAATACTACAGTGGTTTTCCATTCGTTTGATGTGTTTGAGCTTTTAATTTTGTATTTTTGTAATTTTACTTTTTACTTAAATTCATAAAATTTAAAATTGAGTATATATTTCTCATCGTATACGATATTCAAGAGGTTGCAGCTGCTACTCAGACTTTGTAAAACGTCATCGGTGTCTGAGCAAAAGTGCAATGAGCCAGGGTTTTGTCAAAGAACGCCTTGTACTTTTTCTCAAAAAGTTAATCGGAAAGTAACAAGACCTAATAGATAAACATTCAGTGTCTTTTTTGTAAAAAAGATACAAGGTAGTCTTAAGTTATAAATTCTAAGTACTGAAGTTGTTTATATTTTTACTTACTTTACAAGCTTTTCTTCATTTGTCTTCGTGATATTATGTTGTTTCTTTTTTGTCGTATGACTTTTGACGTGACTCAGTATATATACAGCCCGGTATCGGTTTTTTTACTTTGAGTATTCTTAGCGCAGGTGGGTCCTGAGGTGCAAATCGAACGCAAGAGGTTTTTACATTATTGCTTTATCCTTTAATTTATATTCTAATTTATTTGTACTTTATTAAGAAAGTACATACTGTATATGGTATGCACGATCAACTACAAAAACAATTTTATTGGCGTCTTTGTCAAATTTACTTTCAACTACATTTTTTTGTTAGCGTCTTTGTTAGATTTAATTTCTAAGTTTGTTTGATTTTTTATTAGTTGTGCTACATGTCTGTGATATGTAATGTTTATACAATGTTGGCTGCTGTATCCCAATTATTGTCACATTAACCTTTTATGTCTGTTTGTGTTGCTCACCCGATTTTGTCAATATAACGAAACAATCAACTGTCATACTAATGGCAGGTTTAGCTAGCTTTAAAACCATGTTTAACCCACAATTTTCGTTGGAAAATGCCTGTACTAAGTGAGGAATATGGCAGTTGTTTTCCAATCGTCCTGTTGGTTATTAACATTTGATTTGTTCAGTTAACATGGACTTCATTGTATTTAATTTACCTTGGTGTTTTTGTTATTTTTTTTTTTTCCATTCATAAATTAAAACTGTTGTCCTTTGATGAATTTGGCTATCCACTTATGATACTTTTTGTTTCAAAAGCAGTCTAATTTTCGGGTATTACTCCATCCTTTCCTTTCAAATATTTGGAGTTGGTTGCTGCTTGTAAAGTTTGATTCATACAGGGATTCGAACGTATACAATTGATAAAATGTTATTCTAATTTTAGAACATTAGAATTGTTCAGACTGAAAAAAGCCACTTTATGTTTGATTATGTTATCATGATAGTTCAACAATCACAAACAAGCAATTGGCATACTACTGTTAATTCATAAATTATTGCGACCTCTTTACTGTAAATTCAGAAATTATTGCGTACATTTATTATTGTGAATTTTGAAGAACGGACTAAAATGGGAGATTAATTATTGCGATTTCAGGAAAATCTGCATACAGATATAAGTATCAGATTTCAGAATGCGAGTTCTTTTTATTGTGAACTTCATCCACTTGTATTATTCGCATTAATAAAAACTTCGCAATAATTTCTCAATTTACAGTATTAATGCGAAAACTATAGGAGTATCGCAATTACAGGAACTCGCATTCTGATATGTGACACATATATATGTATGCAGATTTTACTGAAATCACAATAATAAATCTCGCATTTTTGCACATCTTTTTTTAATTCGCAATAATAAATGCACGCAATAATTTCCGAACTGACTGTAAAAAATGATGGACTAACATATTTAAGACAAGTTCATCTGTAAAATCATATTAAAGTAGATATAATAAATTAAGATTAATGGGTTACCTTTATATTTTGAACATCTAAGCTCCTGGAAATAACAATTGGATGAAATCGATAGATTTAAAACAATAATATCAGTATAAACGCCGTTTGGAAACTTTTAATAGTATATGTATCCGTTGCTTTATCTCATAACAAAAGTAAACATTTAACGTGAATCTAACCTGATATCCAGGTTTGAATATTCTAAGGGGTAATTAATATATGACTTTTGTCTGTAATATCATGCTCAATAATACACGTCTGATGGCCAGTTTACTGCCGTTTACGATCAGTGCTATTATTGATGACAATGTATCATTAATCTATGTTTGATGTTTTGTTCCTTCAATGTGGGCACATATAATATCTCATGATTACCCAACTGACAAATTTATGTTGCTACCATGTAGGTTGCTTAATTTGAACATTTGTACGAATAAAGACTGAAGTGTCAGCAAATGATGATTAAATAGCAATAGATTTATAAACGAACTAGCATTAGCAAACATTATTTTGTTTATAAAACCATCAAATATAATAGGCTGATAACTTGGTATGCCAAACGACAGCTTTGTTTACATAAAACTCACCAATGGGGCTTGAATCAAAGTAGTTGCAATTCCAATCAAATACTACGAAGTTAAAGAGCATTATATTTGTTAAAAGAAAATAACAAAATATGTGGGCCAAATTGGCTTAGGGAATCTATACCTGGGATAGAAAAATACAAAGGATGTGTAAAGTTATATTTCAACATTTAATAAACAGTAAATTCACTGTCAGTATGTTACGCAAATGTTTCAGAAAGAAGGGGAATAGGTAATTTTGAAAGGCGTCATTAAAACATATCGTTTGTCGTTACTCGACCGACGAGGTTTTTTGCTTTTTCAAGCTATGTTCATGCGGGTAGGGGGGTTTAACATGTTTTTAATATCATTGCATAGTCTTTTTATCTTGATTGGTTGAATAGCTAATGTTACAATAAACAAACTACAGTGATATCCTTGTGTCATTAATGGGTTAAACCGCTTATTGTATATACACTAAGCAAAAAGGTTAACATCAGCAAGCCGATTTGAGCAACCTAACATATAATAAAGGATACTGTAGCATGGAATACTCACGACTACAGAATGCAGCTCGAACTCTTAAGCATATTGGTATGAAATTAAGCGGTGCTCTCATTATATATTGGTTGCTGTGTCCTAATAAGTTACAGACATCAAAGACAAATCGATACTGGTATCCAAATTATAATGAAATAAACAAATTGTTTTTTAGCTATTAAACCAGGTTTACCCCATTATTATTTTTTTCGGAAAATCACTGTCCCAATTCAGGAATATGACAGTTGATTTCCATTTGTTATTCCGTAAGTACATCTCCCGCAATGCCATTCCAAACTCAGTACAAATATCAGGATATGTAAAAGGAAACAACTGATAAATGTACAGATCAACAACTTTTTATACATTTCTTTATATAATACCACAAACACGTGACACTCTTTAGCCTTTTGTAGGTCAATTTGTGATTTTACCGTAAAACTTGTGTCTAGTGTCCCCATTTTGGATATTCTTCCTGATACCGATAAGCCTGGAGCAATTTTTGCGTTTGAGAGACGACCCGATTAATAACATTTGCATAGTATAAAAATGCATACAGTCGTAGTATCTATTGAAATATGTTAACGACGAACGCTAAAGCAGATAGTGTATGTGTTTGCTTACAAACGGGAATTCAACGTGAGGACAACTGAAGTAGTCATGTTTGTCAAAGTCATCCATTCATGTAATAATTAGAAGATGTGATATGATTGCCAAATGGCGAAGATAAAAGCATTTATAGGACACCGTACGGTAACAAAAAATGCAATTGGTGTATTGCTGTCAAAGCTATTGAGTAATAGAAATTTTGATTTTCTATTGTAATCTGAGACCACTGTTATTACATAAAAACAAACAACTGAGAATATATTCTTTGTAAGTAGATTCAATAGATCATGAGTGAGCTACGATGTATAATTATATTTGAATATTTTGATAAAACTAAATATGTTGTTGTTGTGTCTGCTAGTTTATGTTTGTGTGTCTATCAACCGGTTTAACGTTATGTCTTTATAAATTTTAACTATAAATTGAGATTCGAATCTGCAATGGAATGAAGGAATATGTCTGCAATAAGAATGGACATCGAATATCCATCAGAAATACCGATCATTTCATGGTAAACTTTATCTAAAAAACAACACGAATATCAGCTAGAAAAAAAAACTAGTGACTTTAATTATTCATCGCATACATGTATCTGATTGCGGTATTTTTTTTTTTTTTTTTTTTTTTTTTTGTTATGGAAATATATTTTATCTACTGAAACAGATATAGTTGTACTCTGATCGATCGAAATGCCATTTTAGATAAATAAATATCTGTTTGATACAGTTTTGATTAATGGGTCTATATTTTTCTACTAGTATAGTATGTGTGTGTCTGACATGACGTTCCTCAGATGAATTTCTTATATATTTCCAATGAAATGTTGAAGCAGGATCGTTGAATTTTGCCTTTATTTTTACCTACAGTGACTGTTTTTTATCAGTGTATTTGTTACAGTGAATTTGTAGAATTTTCAGGGATTATGTACAATCAATGGTAACTTTATTGTTTATATATAGTTACTAAAACTTTCAGGAATTATGCATAATCACCAGAAAAAGTTTAGGGATTATACATTATAACTGGAATGAAGAGACAATGAATAAAAGTAAAAGTAATTTATTCTATAAAATGATATTTAAACATCTTTAGAAACATCAGTATTAAAATCGTAAGCACAATATATAGCATGTTTATCTATTGTCATAAAAATTCATAATATCAAATAAAATTAGTAGATCTGGCTAACTAAGTCCTTAACATTGAATACAGTAACAATAATTTTCAGTGGAAAATTGTTTTAACGGTAATCAAGCTCTAATTAAAAATTGTTTGCTAGTCCCTCTTTGTGATTCATGTAAGATAGAGTTATCTTAATATAGATAATTTTCCGAACATTTTATCATTATGGGTAGATAATATAATTAAGTTTTCATATATAGTTTTTTTTTTAAGTTCAAATGCTTTATGTAGGTTCCAATGATAATTTCTCACTAAAGCATTTTAACCTACGTTTGAAGTTTCCGGAATAAAGTGGTGGTTATGGTGTTCTGTTTTTGTGTTTGTGTGTATGTATATCTTGTGTGTGTTTGGGTTAGGAAGGGAGTGTTACACAGCATAGATGTATTTGTATTTAGGGAATCAAGTAATGCAGATCATTTGAGACAATATGGCTTCATTTGAATTCTGACATAATTATATACACCATATTAAAATAATAAATCGTTTTACAAGTAACAGGATTAATGCTGTTGGAGGTTAGATGATGCGGACAACAACTTAAAACAATCACAGCAAAATGAAACATGTGTTATTCACCTGAATAATTTACCTCAAATTAAATGTAGACAGAATACTATTCATATAATGTATTACCATAAGGCTTAAAGAGTAAGATGCATTATCTGTACTGTGACAGTAAATTGCCTTACCAAATTAAGTAACTTAATATGTAACTAAATATTATTTATAAAATTATGACAGGTTCTTTATATTGGTATATAATAATTTTTAACGTTTCAAAACAAATTAATAAAATTATAGATAAACATAAATGTCTTTGATAAACTGATGATAAATACTAAGATCTATCAAATTTATGAATTTTGTATTGATTTAAAATTAATTCAAATAACTATACGTAAGATGAAATTATGAGCCTGCTCAAAGGAGACAATAAACGCATTGATTCGATAGACTTTTTCGAATTGAAACATAGTACATAGGGATGTCACTCTTGCATACAACACACATCAAACGAATCAATTAACACAACATTCGTGATCCAGCTTCAATGAATATTCGAAATTATCAATATAACCAACAGTTGTTGATCTATTGGATAATGACTGCTAACGAATGCTAACCCACAGTGAAAGCATATTTGTTTGAATTTTTTTAAATCTACTCAGAAAAATACCCGAACTACTTAACTTTCATAGCTCAAAATTAACGTGTTTACACATTTTTATAATATAGTCGTTAAACATTACTTGTCTGTAACAATATAAGACACATTACAGATTTTATGTTTGCATCAACTTACCCAAATAAAGATTTATCTTAAGCCTGAACATTTTGACATTGTTTATTTTTTTTTTTTTTTTTTTTTTTTTTATCCGTGTCGGTTTTTTAATATTATCACAACTTCCTGTTAAGATTTGACTAAATACTGATATCCCGATATCGACAGGTAAATACGCTACAATACACAAATCATTTATTTTTACGAACTATATTGTAAATTTAGATAACATCTACAATGAGGGTATGGATGGGGGTTCCCTTATTTCTTAATTCTTTAATTTATTAGATCCTTCTTCTCTATAATTATTTTTTTTTGCCCATTATTTTCTTTTCCGTATTTTTTAGCACGCTTTTATTCTCTATTCTTATTATTTTGTCTATTCTAGTCTATTTTTTATTTGTTAGCCCTTTATTTTGCACTGTTTGCTTATTATTCTCTATTCTGTAAACCACATCCAGACCCTTTACTTTTGAACATTTGCTCTGCGTATCCCTTTTTTTTTTTTTTTTTTTTTTTTTTTGGCAACAAAAACTACCCCCTTAGCCTTCACGTGAAATACTGAATCTGATTTTACTGCACTTTGAAGAGAAAAAAGTGTTCATTTGAAACATGTGAAGGTGATAAAAAGGTCAATCAGACACCTCATATTGATTCCATGTGTTTTATCTGAGCATAATTAGTCAGGCATTTTCCTTTTCAGCCTTTTTATGAACGATGGCCATTATGTTTTTGGGGTCTCTTTTTCCATGACCAACATGCTGAATCGGGATCAAAACGTCCTCCAAAATTGCGTTCAATCTGTCAAGCATGTGTTATGTATGTTTTTCTAGACGTTAAGTTGCATTTCTTTGTTTAGTTCGAATTCCTTGTTTGTTAACTTTCATCCCCTTTGTTTTAACGCAAATTACATGATCTGTGCATTTATGCTGGTATTATAAATTTCAATTGAAAATACTTATTTGTTTATGGGTAAATGTCATTTAACACAGTTAAATAGAATATCACCAGAAAAACTGTTCACTTTCATAAGATTTTATAAATGGACAGGGAATGACAACTGTCCACTTAAACCATAAAGAGGTTATACATATGATCTATTTGTTTGCCAAACAGATAATCTTTGTATTATCGATAATCCCTGAAACCAAGGAATTTGTAAAATAATTCCTAAAATGCTCAGTGATTATGAAAAAAATCACTAGTCATTTTAGGGATTATATATAATCACTAATGATTTTAGTGATATGTAGAAATAATCCCTAATTATACAAATTCAATGTAACATATAAATAGCTTAACATACAGTGTTGCTATCTTATTATTTACACTTACGATCTTGCAATATCTTTTGCAGCAGTCAGTGTTACACTTTTCTCATTTCAATAAATCCTTATCAGGTGTAATACCACCAAATCATAGTACGTCACATCCGGTTGCATACGAAAAAGAATCGAAAAAAAATATTCCTTTGGATTTGACAGTTGTAGGAAACTAATCCTACATTTCATTGCATTAGTCATAAACATATATCTTTAGTGCTTCAAAGCACTATTCTTTTTTTATTTGGTGTTTCTATACATAGCTGGATCATCAAGATGTTCGACTAAACATCTTTCTAAAGTGTTGACTACTATTCTTTCTACAGTAAAAGATGGCCTTCAAAAATATTGTGATGAGATATTTTCAACCAGTGGTGTCATTCAGATCTGGATTCTCAAAATTCTAAAAATCTACTACTAAATCTCAGATCACAATCACTGTAATTTTGAAGCAACATTTAGACCTTTGATTTTTCTACGCTTTGCACTACTATTCCCCATGCTCAATTGAAAGATCGACTTCACCATCTCATTAAACAGAGCTTTTTCTATAAAAATGGGAATCGTAGATACAAATTTCTTGTTTTGGGTTATAATAATTCTTATTTTGTGAAGACCCACACTGATTCTATCAGAAAATACAGTGAAGATGATATTATCAAAATGCTGGACTTTTTAATCGACAATATATTTGTTGAGTTTGGAGGATTGATTTTTCAACAGACAGTCGGTATTCCAATTGGTACTAATTGTGCACCCCTTCTGGCAGACTTGTTTTTGTACTCGTATGAAGCAGAGTTCATTCAAAACCTTCTAAAAGACAAAAAAGCACCTTGCAAAGTTCTTTAATTTTACTTTCAGATATATTGATGATGTCCTATCACTGAATAACCCATATTTCAGTCAGTACTTACATCGCATATATCCCAGTGAACTTAATTAAGGATACTTCTGATACAAGAAGGACTTCCTCATACTTTGATGTTTTCCTCAATATTGACACAGATGGACGACTTCACACTAAAATCTATGACAAACGGGATGATTTCAACTTCCCAATTATCAATTTCCTATTTCTCTGCAGTAGCATACCCTCTGCTCCGTCGTATGGTGTGTACATATCTCAATTGATACGTTATGCTCGTGCATGTTCACACTATACTGACTTCATAAACAGGAGTGTACTAATTACCGAATGTGACCTATTCCCGAATATGACTGTTATACCGAGAGTAAATTTACATTGCTATACGACGTGTCTCGGTATTTTGCACATCCAACATTCATGTATTTATTTTTGATGTTTTTGTTATGGTTTTGGTTGAATGATGTGTTTTGTCGTATAGTTTGTTGTCCAAATAATTATAAAATTGCCATTCAATACCATCATTTCATATTCACAAATATGACCGTTATACTGAATGTGAATTTACATTCCTGTGCGGCGTGTCTCGGTGTTTTGTACATCCAACATTAATGAATTAATTTTGATGTTTCTGTTATGGTTTCGGTTGTATAATCTCTTATGTCTTATTGTTTGTTGTCCAAATAATTATAAAATTGCCTTCCAATACCATCATTGTCATGAAAATTGTTTGGACGAATATTGTGAATATAATTGTATAAAGTTCGAGATTGCATGTTAGTTACGTAAGCGCGTCACAGTTTTTGATAACCTGTGGTGTTTTTCGTTGATGGAATATGTTCGTTGTTGTTCTGTGGTTTGCATGTTGTGTCGACTATTATATCATTTGTTTGTGCGTTTCTCTGTTATGAATGTTCTTGCGTGTGTTGTGCTGTATTTCTGTCACGTAGTGTTTTGGCGATATTTTTTAACATTGTCAAAAGCGGGAGGTTTGACATGTCATGAAACCACGTTCAACCCACCATTTTTTCTTGAAATGTCCTGTACCAAGTCAGGAATATGGCAGTTGTTATCAAATAGTTCGTTTCTATGTGTGTTGGCGTTTGTTTTTGTTGCACTTACATGTTCCTGTTGTTCCTTTGTTTTCTTTTTATAGTTGATGTGTTTCCCTCGGTTTTGGTTTGTAACCCGGATTTGTTTTCTCTCAATCAATTTATGACTTTTGAAAACCGGTATACTACTGTTGCCTTTATCTATAAAATATTTTGGAAACTTGAGGTTACATGGTTACTAAACCTTGTAAACAACGAAAAAAGTGAAAATCGATTGGTGAACTTCCACTTTATTATCTTATATGCAATGCAATGTTATGTGAAATTGTGTCTGTAGTACTCATGCCAAGTGTTTCTTTATTTGAAACAAAGATACATTCTGCTAATTTTTTTTTTTTTTTTGCAAATTTAACAAAGACTAATCGGAGGAAAATTAATCAATGGTGGTATTACACCTTTACTATTTCATCAATTAAAAAAATACTGAATGGATAGAATTTTGTAAAAATTTTATGCCTTCATTCCTTGAACATCGGTAGTTTTCAAAAAACACATTTTAAGAGAAAATTGCCTTGATATAGGACTCTACCATGAATATTAGTAGATAGAGCAAGCCATTCTTTTTGGGCAGCTTTTTTTACATTTTCTCCTTATTTCTTATATTTTGCTATAATGGAATACTTTTTCCTCAGTAATACTTTAATAGATATACAGTTATAAGTAAATGAAATTATTTTTGAAATAGTAACAACAAATTATTCCCTAAAGGTAAGCATGTTATGTCCCTCTCTGGAGGACGGCGTAAATTTAAGTTTTATGGAAGGACTTATTGAAACCTTCATGGAGTCTGTAAATTTTTATATGGATAATTCATTCAGCTTGAATACTTCAATTACTCATTTATTATCACATTTTATGCATACATGTGTGAAAATTACCCAACAACTTTTATTTATTGTCCTAAAAAGTTGAAATTTTGAGTAAATGAGAGGTATAAATGGACCAAAAGGGACCTTATAATGAAGCCAAAGAGTTCCATTAGTGATATATATCATCCTAGAGTCATCTTTTGTATCATATTCAACTGTTTGTAGGCAGATGAGATAAATATTTGACCATTTATTGGTCCACACTACATTCTATCATAATATAAAAAAGAAGATGTGGTATGATTGCCAATGAGACAACTGTCCACAAGAGACCAAAATGACACAGAAATTAACAACTATAGGTCACCGTACGGCCTTCATAATGCGGCTTGATTTGGATTTCTCGAAGAAATTTTGCTCCAATCGCTAAAGATGTTGTCTTGCATTATACTAGGTTTTTCACAAACTATTGAACTGATAATGACAAAACTTGACGGTAATGCTTCAAATAAACAATATTACAGAGGAAGGAAATCACATTCAGTTTATTCAACAAAAACGTCTTCTTTAGGTGTAATTCCACCAAATCATAGTACGTCACATCAGGTTGCATACGAAAAAAGGTCAAACAAAAATATTCCCTTGAATTTGACAGTTTTAGGAAATTAACCGTACATTTCATTGCAGTCAACAATTTCTGAGTCATGAATATATATATCTTGGGTGTCTCAAAGCACCGTTGTTTTTATTTGGTTTTTCTATAAAATATTCTGGAAACTTGAGGTTACATGGTTACTAAAGCTTGTAAACAGGAAAAAGGGGGTGAACATTTGATTGGTTAACTTCCAGTGATGGTTATTATCTTATATGCTATGAAATGTTATGTGAAATTTTGTCTGTAGTACTAGACAGGATAAAACTTTACTCATGCGAAGTATTTCTTTATTCGAAGCAAAGATAAATTCTGCACAATTTTTTTTTAAAGTGCAAATTTAACAAAGACTAATAGGGGAAAACAATGGTGGTATTACACCTTTCAGGTTTGCTATTTCATTTTTCTATTTTATTAGCTGTGTTATGCTTGGTCAAAAAAATTGTGCACCTTTCAATAGATTATTGTGCTGTTAAGTTATAGGTTTTATGTTAAGATTAGCCATTAGCGCTGAAAAACAAGTTCAAGCACGATTGCATTCATTATGTTCCAGTTCAAAGCAAAGATTCTCTAGTCGATTTGTTTTGTAAGTTGATGTCTGTCAGAATTGTATTTCGTTTAATGCTATAAACTTAAATCAATGAGATTGATATGGTAGAATAATAAAAAAAATATATTGTCGTAGTTTATGTATTTTTTTTTTTTTTTTTTGTTTTTTTTTTTTTTTTTTTAACTCTTCAAATAAATACTGAATATTTTCTTGGACACTCAGAAAGTATTTCACAGGAATACTTCACTTACTCTAAAACAGTAAAGTATAAATGTAACAGGCATTCTGAAAAATAAAGCATATATTTTTGCTGTAATCTTTTTTTTTTAAGCAAACGCAATAATTAACCGATTTTCAAATATACTAAACTAATAAAACGAATAAAAGTAAGGTTGCTAACAAATTATCAGGGAATCGCCTGGGTTACAAAAAGAGCAAGAATTAGCATTCATCACCTACCATGTGAATCCTCACCTGTTGCAAATGTCACAATACGGCATAGGACATTATCGGTAAAAGCTATATTGAAAATAAGAATAGTTTATTAAAGACGATTTATAGTTCTACAAATACAAGTTATATATATAAATAAAGACAAATACTATCATTTTACTCTAGTAATAGCAATAAATATAGAGTATTGTAAAAACAAGACAATTAACTTGTCTGGAATCTTTTAGATAACCTTTGACAATTTTATATATCTGGATGGGAGTAAAAGCTCTACCAGGCTTATAATTTTAAACGCTAGATACGCGTGTCGTCTAGATAGAAATGTTTAGAGTCGATCGCATCAAAACAATTAAAAGACCAAATCAAATAAGACGTTGAAGAGCATTGAAAACAAATTAGTCCAAAATGTTGTATATTGATCCCTCAAAACAAAACGCATGAGAAGAAAATGTATTGTCAGAAATTGAAATTATTTCAACGCCATATACAATTAACATCTTTTGAAAAAAAAACAGTGACGACTTTTGACAAATAATGTTCAGGATTTCTGACAATTATTCATTAAAGTGTGCATTTAGATTAATATAATTTGTGGTGTACACCCTGTTATTTCTCAAAATACATACCATCTGTTCCTTCGAATGGCGTCTACATTTCTCAATAAATACATCATAAACAGGGTAGTGCTTCTGCCACAGAAATGCTTAATCGGAGATATGCGTTAAAACGACTGAAATCGATTCTACGTATAAATTTGTTTACAATCACGAATTGGTTAACCAATCAGTCAGGATTCTACTTCGTCAAAATTATCTCCTCATTACGTCACCTTATTTGTGTAATTGTAAAAATGGAAGCCATTGTAGTGATAACGCGCTGTCAATTTAGCTCTTGAAAACCTGTAAATTTATCCACATAGTATCAGTACGATCCTTATATGCCAGTTATATTTTAAAAGACAAATGTATCTACTAGCTACTTAGCATCATTTAATGTACTTTTATGCATTTGGTCAACTTTAAACTATTGTCTGATCTGTTGTCACGGGGAATTTTCGAAAGTTCAAAAATATTTAAAAAAATTCTAATTAAATATTTCGTGGAAGGGCAGACTAAAAAAATTCAGAGGTTGAAGACTAATTACCGTAGATAACACACACAAACAGTTTATTTTCAAGATCCACTTGTAAAGTCTGTCGTCAAGTACTTTAAGTAAAAAAAATATTCGAACACACCTACTCTGTTGTTATGACTCATTAGAAAGGTATTTCACTTGACCCATATATTTCATTTTATGGTACTGTAAATGTTTAATGTTATGATATCAACCTAGAGCCTAAATATATAAAAATATATAATCTGAGGCGAGATGATGTATCATTTTGTTTTTCTTTTCTTTTATACGTTTTCAAAACAAGATAGTCAACTCAAACACGCCTAAACATGAAAATGTTCTCGATTTCCTCTTTTCGATGAAATTATTGCCCATTTTGAGTACGTTTTTCCTAAAAACGGTTCGCCGGTGGCAGAGACGAAACTTCATACTTTAAAAAGATCAATTTATTATCTTTCGTTGGATTTTTTTTCGGCGGAATTTATGTTTATGCACAAAAATAATCCATATGTATTTGCACCACAATCGACTGTTTTGTGAAAATTTGTCTAAAATTTAAAAGTTTACAAATATCTCGAAGCTCCATTCCATAATTTGAGTAAAAACACATACATAAGATGCATAAAATCCTTTATTAGGCACATTCATTAAACTTTCAAAGCCCATATATGTAAACAATCACATTTACCAACTTGGCCTTTTTACCTTCTCTAACAAAGAGCTCCATTTCTTTTGTTTAATTTCAACTGGGTTTTTGCCTGCGATATGATGTTTCTATTTATAAACTTACTAACAACATGGTTTCGCGGTTTAAGATCTTTAGATATCAGAAGCCGGGTGATGCATGCATAGTATGAGACGGTTAACCCGTTGACGCATCCGGTATTGCTCTCCTGGTTTCCTTTACTAGTGTTCTAAAAAAGATATATATAACAAAATTCAACATAAGATAGACCAGTAAAACTAAGAAATGAACCTCTCACAGATCTTAATTACTTTTGTCCTGATAATCCACACCCAGTCGAATAATTTGTTTTGACCTTTAAGGGATTTATTTTAAAACAAACTCATCTCTTCAAGGGCTATTACTAGACATTTAAGATTTTTCGAATATAAAGATCATTGATGTTAACGATCGTTATCTCTGTCGTTCCTTCTAATCCCCTTTCCATTTTTCAGTGTAGTTCAGTTATAGTTTTGTTGTTTAAATAATATAATGCATGCTTACATTCAATTTGTATTGTTATATATATTGGAAATGTTTTACTTGTGATTTATCCTTTTTGCATTGAGCGTATATATTGAATAAAATATGTTAAAACTAAACTAACGATTGTACGTAGTTCATTGTTCATGTTTCATACATAAAGGAAACTAGGATGGTAATATCTTCTGAGAGTGGCATTCAAACAAACGTAATGTCTTCTTTAAGTCATGCCAGACACCTGTTACTACAGTGCTTAACAATCTTCTCAGACTTTAAATCTATCATCAGTTTCGTAGTCTTTGGTTCAAAGGAACGTAAATATTTGTTGGGAATTTGGAAAAAGTAAAATGACAAAAATACCGAACTCCAAGGAAATTCAAAACGGAAAATCATTTATCAAATGGCAAAATCAAAAGCTCAATTACATCAAACGAATGGAAATAAATGTCACATTCCTGACTTGGTACAGACATTTCCTTATGAAGATAATGGTGGATTAAACCTGGTTTTATAGCTAGCTAAACCATTATTTGTATGACAGTTGCATTCAATTTTATTATATTGACAACAATGTGTGAGCAAAAAAAACAGACATAATAGGTCAAAATGTCAAAATTGGGGTACAGCAGTCAACATTGCGTTAAAATCTTAATCATTATAAAAACAAATAAATATCTTAACAAAGAAAACACAATGGCATATATACACTATTAAAAGCTACAGTGTTATGATGTAGGTGACATGTCATTCGTGTTATATCCATGTCGAGGGAAATAACAAATTTTTCTCGCGGTGCACTCTAGATCCCTTGTTAATATAAAAAAAAGGATAAGTATCTGTCGTAATTTATGATAGTATAGCCTCCTTGGAGATTCATTATCTGTTTTCAAGTAGGAAGAAACTATTGTTTAACGTTCTGGTACCTAAATTCACA
This sequence comes from Mytilus coruscus, assembly GCA_017311375.1. Taxonomy (NCBI): domain Eukaryota; kingdom Metazoa; phylum Mollusca; class Bivalvia; order Mytilida; family Mytilidae; genus Mytilus; species Mytilus coruscus. The sequence continues at coordinate 41,248,487 of CM029606.1, read as the reverse complement.
ATGTAAGTTATGCCATATATTACTATAGGGCTTTGTCTTATACATTTTAATCTGCATTTAGCTGAAAAAATATATTATTTATTTCTTCAACATTGGTAAGCATGTTTCTTAATACAAAGCTTTTTTTTGTGATTTAACTAAACGAAAAAATGTGACCAATAAGAAAACGAGAAACTAAATAATTTGCTACAAAAACAAATGGCAAAAGTTGTTGATAGAAAGAAAACATTATGCTAAAAATAAAGCCACATAAACTGATAAGAATAAGTCCACGGAATACTTCATATAAGACACAAACACGAAAAAAATCTAAAACAACAGTGGGTTCTTATTTTGTATTGAAAAATCGTATTATGATGTGCATGTGTCTCAGTTATAGGTGATAACATTTTGCAATCCAATTTCAAGAAGTGTTGTTTGATCTGTTAATTGAACGACCGTGCAATATACCTTGTCATGACTTTATTGAGATGGCATGGTTAGGTGGTGTTAACTTTGATGAGACGTTTTACTCATATTTGTGATATAATTTGAAGTTCCTGACATGTAGCCTCTTTATATATGCATACCGTAATGCTGTAGTTTTTACTATGTACCCTTCAGTACAATGTTCATGAATTTTTTGGATGTTGTATTTTTACACTATGTTAAATCTGCTGTTGAAAAATCAAAAACCCAGTATTCAGTGCGTCGGTACCGACATGATTTATAACAAACATTTTTTTTTTAAACTCTTAGTTGATAAAAGTAAAAATTATTATGAAATTAAGGTTCCAACTGCATCAGGCAAAATTAACTCTCTAAGTGTTTTAGGTCTAGTACATCTTTGGCTTTAACATTTTGGCATTGAGCGTTCCTGATGAAGATAAATCCAAAAAAGGAGCTTCGGACGCAATTAACTTATAACATGTTTTTTTTTTTTTTTTTTATTATATACAAAAGATTAAAGTTACAGTTTTTTTTTATTTTTTATGCCAACACTTTTCTGAGTTTAACTTCATCGGGAACACTCAACCATTTTGAATGCAAAGGATGTATAAATAAGACAATACTTACTTCTGTCTATTTGTAAACCAAACTTAACAAGACTCCGAAGATGAACATTATCCAGCATGTTCATATTGGTCCAAATAAAGCATTTCTAATATCCAGCACTGAGAGAAAAGATGGGATGAAAAGCTAGATACATCTAACCATCAGAATTAGTAAGAAATGGATTCTACAACATTTCATAGATGCTCTCTAAAACCTCCATTACTAATCGTAAGAATACTGCAACAATAATTTTAGATACACATGTCATACTACTTTCCGTCCTCTCGATAGAAAAAAAGACTGCACCGTGCAGCTAAACGTTCAACATGGTTTTTTTTCACATCAAAATTAGTGGAATTTTATTGAATGAAGAACTACACTTATCCCTGCTACAAGAAGAACAACACAACATCATCACAATGCCGGACTAGTTATTTTCAAATTATTTTTTTTTTTTTTTTTTTTTTTGTAAGTCCATAAAAAGGTATGTATGTTTTCAGGAATAATTGATACTCTTGGCGACTCGTTTTTCTATCGTGTTATTATTATCAATATCATTATTAATTATACTATAGTCGCCGTCAGCTGAAATTCGTAGCGGTTATCGGTAAAAACATTGAAACTATCAATAGCGTTCATTCGAGATAACGTTTTCACATTCCATTCAAAAAGCAACAAGAAAAACCACTACTGGCCTACCTTTTGAGTGATCGCACTGTTATAATCCTGACCTTCACATTTCCCAGAATGTTTTCCATTGTAATTCCGCCATCTTTGTTTCTATGAGGATCCTTTATTTACATAAACATTCGTCATTCTCCGGTAATATTCGTATTATTGATGTGATAAAGTTTCCCGCGCTTTTGAATGTAAACAATAACACATGTAGTGTAATCGACAAGATAACTTTAATGTGACCCGCAAATCAACAGAATGATGTTTTACACGGAGAAACAATGAAATAATGTAAGGTAAGTAAAATTATGAATTTCTGCAGGTAAATGGAAAAAAAACAACAAAACAATGAATATCATCGTTTAAAACATGCAAACGATGCAATGTTTGACATAAACAGGTTGGGATCAAGTCAGGAGAAGTGGGGTATTCCCTGTTTTTAGAGTACACCCCAGTATACAGGGACTTCTTTTTTCCTTTTCAATTTATGGTATGAAATCTACAAAAGCGCACCTTCTACATGTGGTAACAATGTTTAATGATAGCAAGTGTTTTATTAGTTCAAAATCAAGCTAATTTCAAGTAATCAAGCTAATTTCAAGTCTAACTTAATGCTCAAATCACAACAGTTCACCAATTCATACATTGATCATCAATTATGAGATGACAAAAGATAAGTTAATCACTTGGGCATTTATATTCAATGAAAAGAAATTTTCAATAGAATGTTAATTCAGTTATGGTCAGTTTATACACCTGGAGCATGCAGCTTGATCAATTGATTCCTAAACAAAATATTTGTATGTTTTGAGTTCTAAAAATACAAGGCTTCACTTATTCATGTTTTGTGGTTCCTGAAATACTTTTAAGTATTTACACCCAGTGGCAGGCCCACTGACTGCCTAAGTGGGGCCCGCTCCAGTCATGCTTCAGTGATTCCCTATATAATCAAACAAATTTTTCCAAAAGGGGGCTTGGCCCTCTAGATCCGCCTCTAACACCAGAAAACTGGGTGTTCCTGAAAACTTGTGCCCAACCTACTAAACCTGAGACTGCTATAACACAGTTTTATAGTAGTCTCAGCCTAAACTTTAAGTTTAAATCTTTTTATTTAATTTTATTATTTTTGTGTTTTTTTTTTTTTGTTTTTTTTTTTTGGGGATGGGATGGGGCTAAAAGCAACATACCGTTGATAACTGTGTGTAAAATCTTGAAAAAAATGTTCATCTTAAAACAAACCTTGCATCTTTTTAAGCCGTTACTAATCCAAAGTATCACAACTTGACGCAAGCTTTTGGGAGTGTTAAAACTTATCCTTTTAAGGATCTTTATTATAATAAAATCTTTTGGCAAGTCTTGGCATTTTGCCACTAGCCCTAAGTCAGAGTCCAATTAAAATTGATTCTGGCTTGTAAAAATTTAGTGAAATCTGCTATATTTTCCTTTCATGCAGAAGGTGCCAAACTAAATTTGGGAACGTCCCCAGAGATGCTAAAAGAAGCTCCATCTTATAATTATAAGAGTACTCTGTAGTGATCTTTTGATTGTATTGATTGACATGTAAAATAGAGGACAAAAGGAATTTGTACAACAATGATGAGGCCATTGAAAATTGAATGTAGGTTTCACCTAAAACACAAAACTTTTATAAATGGGTTGACAGGCAGGAAAAACTTTATTAAACATAACATTCATATTCATTTCAGTATTATTTTTTTGTATGTAACCCAGGCCTTGTGGTCATAAAAATTTTGAGGCATAAATATAGTACGTACTCAAAGCTCAGAAATCAACCAATCAAAATACTGTATTTGGTGATTTGAGTACTGAGTAAAAGTTTATGACAGAGAACCCATAATGTCTCTTCTGTCAGGTCAGTGATTCTGTAGGTCAATTTATATTAAAAATCCTAAACCCAATACAAATGTTAAAGAGAGGAACAAAATTAAACCTGATACTCAATACATGTGTACATGAATATTATAAGGTGTACATTACATGTCTGTCGGACTAGGTTCATCTCTCCTTGAATATCATTTACAAGGGTGTGAATGGGCCATTGGGGATTTACAGAATAGAAAATAATGGGCAAAAAATATAAAAAATAGAGAACAATGAAAACAAAAATAAAGAATAGAGAATTTGAATAATGAGGTGCTTAAATATAAAGAATAGAGAATAATGGGCAATGATGGGCAAAAAGCATTAAAAAAAGAGAAAATCGCCTTAATATTTAAAAAATACATGTACAGTTATAAAGGACCCCCCATCAAGATACTCATTTACAATGATCATTGTTAATTTTATATAATTCTTGTTGTATTATTGTAGATTCATTGTTATTGCTATAGCTAGGATAGCAAATGCATGGATTTCATTGGTTAAGACACAACATTTAAATGTTCCACTAAGTTGATGTTTTCTATTGACTTATATGCAAATTTCCGCAAAAACATGAAATGAAAAATCAAAGTCAATACACTTCATCAATCCACGAAGTTGGCAAACATTGGTAACATGAAAAATTAATGAATCCACTGAGCACTGTTATCTCTTTCTTCTAGACTTCCAGCATGTATTCATTTTGTGGCCACATACATGTACGGAAAACTGGGCTCACATAAATGTACCTTTTTTTTGTCTGTGCCCCTATTATTGATAACTATGCAGTATGGGTTTGCTCATTGTTGAAGGCTGTTATGTAAACCAATAATGTCTTACGCTTAAAGAGCTCATGTTTTCTCTGTTACTATGTACATGTATACATGCGGACTTACCATAATTAACAAACTTACTTGCCATGCTTACTTACATATAATCAATAATATTTTTTTTATTTTATGCACTGATTTCTTACCATGCTTACTCTTCCAAAAAACACATGGTCATGATAGCAATACTACCCAGGCATGACAAAATGTCCTGAATGTTAATGTTAAACAGTTCAAACGTGAAAAATCAACCTACTGATTTATGTACAAGACAAAAACACATATGATATAAAGCAACATCAACAAAGTTCTACAAAATTACAGGCTCCCAAATTTGGACATTCACAACACATACACACAGAATGATATGCTTGTATTATTCTGACGTTTAATTTTGGCTTTTTTTTTTTTTTTTTTTTTAATTTTAATAAAAATGTATTAAAGTAAAACCTACTAGCTATGTTGATGATGTTGGGTTGTTGTCTCATTGACAGATATTTCACATCACATTATTCATATTTAAACATTACAAATTAAGATGCTAGATACAATATTGAGAAAATTTTTTCCATCATGAAAATTTTCTCCAGGGGGAAACTCTCAAAATAAAGGATTGAACATCTGACACCTTTTTGATTATGGTATGATGTTGTCATGGTCGTCCAAAGACATTTTGTTTTCAGACAATAACTAGTGTTTAAGTGTTTGAATCTCTATGAAATTGAACCACAAAAGGAAGGTTGGGATTGATTTTGGGGTTATTGTCATAACTGTTTAGGAAAAAGGGTCAAAAGAAGCATTTTACTTGTTTCATGATAATTAATTGTGTATTATTCATGTAAGTGTATGGATCTCTATAAAATTGTACCACAAGTTCCATATCTCAACAGGAAGGTAAGGATTTTAGGGTTATGGCCCTTACCATTTAGTTTTCTAATACAATGTATAATTTTCTTATTTCTTGACCAATTTCAATTTGGTGTAATTCAAAGTAAGCAATTATTAGGATTATTTAATATACTGTTTCTAAATGTGTATTTAGATTTTGGATTTTGGGCCCCATCTTAAATTGGTTCACATTGAGGCCCAAAATTAAACTTTGGTAATGTTTATTTGATTTCTTATGAAATTGAAATCTTGAGGTTATTTGATATGCTGAATCTAACTATGTATTTAGATTTTGGATTTTGGACCATAAATCAGGCCGTTAGTTTTCTCGTTTGAATTGTTTTACATTTATTATTCCATTGACTGAGCGGTATGGGTTTAACTCATTGTTGAAGGCTGTATGGTGACCTACAGTTGTTAATTTCTGAGTCATTTGTCTTTTGTGGAGAGCTGTCTCATTGGCTATCTTTGCACATCTTCTTATATTTTTGTATTAAATGTCCAATTTCAAATTTTGAAAGTTCTTCATAAATACCTCATAAATTCTGTGTCAGAAACCTATGCTGGATCAAATATTTAATCACAATCCCAAATCAGAGCTGTATGAAGCTTAAATATGGTGTTCCTACATACCAAGTATTCAGGGTTCGACCTCTGGGGTTGTATCAAGCTGCCCCCTGTATTTTATTTTTTTTTAAATGTTAATGACAAATGTATCCTTAATGAAAATTAAGTCTCTTATAATGCACCGATCAAAATTGAAGGAACAACACTTTTGTTGCTGTTCTTCATCTTAATTTTAATTTTTTCACCTTCACTTTATATGTTCTTTTTCATCAGATCTATATGTTTCAATGGCTGTTTTTCAAAGCAGGTTTGATAAAATGATAATAATGAGTACTTAAACAACAATTATGATTTGATAACTTAATATACATGCATGATATAGTAACAACAATTTATGATTCAAAATTTAACCACCACGACAACAATAACCATTAACATTCAATTAATTACTTTTTATATCATTAATATATCAATAATTATAATTAGAAATAAATATCTTCAACTGAAGTTAATTATGTACAAACAGGATAAATATATCACAGATATTTGACTTGTACTTCATGTTCATATCACAGATAGCAGTTATGTCGAATGTTCATATCACAAATAGCAGTACCGGTAGTTATATTATACTGTTTATATCACAAATAGCAGTAGTTATGTTTTAACGTTTATATAACAAATAGCAGTAGTTATGTTATAATGTTTATATCACAAATAGCAGTAATTATGTTATAATGTTTATATCACAGATGTTTGAAGTATATATATATACATGTATCACAGATGGTGGAAAAGTTTCACAGTTTATCAGGTGTTGATTAATTTATGTAATATTGATGTATGCAGGATGGGTAAGCAAATCACTCAACTTACTGTCCAGAAATTGTCATCAATGAATCAGTAATTGAAGATTAAACAAAGGTATGTTGAGAAAGTCCTCCAGAGCTGTAAAGAAACCGAGACAGTATTCATATAAGCTGTATCAGTTCTGAAACTGCCATTAAAGCAGATACATGTACATGAACTTAAAAAAAAATCATTTAGAAATATTTGCCATGAGTAGTAACCGCACTGTTTACTTGTGTTATTGATTGAAAATAATGTTTCACACATAAAAAGAACTGAATCTTAACTAAATCATCAGGAACACCACCTTGGGTGTATAAATACTCGAGAAGCTCAGCCAAAAGTGACATAAAGAAATCCCCACAACCAAAAACATTTTAGCATTACAGAAAAAATATATGATGAAAAGGAAATCACATATAAAATTAAAGATCCTAATTTTCTTGTAATCTTGTTCTCTTATCTTGGAATAAAATATGTATTTTATTACCAGTCAGATAGGGATTATATACATGTCAAATTGTTTTTTTTAATTTACTTGTACAGTAAAAATTTTGGAGATAAAATTATTTCCATGAGATATAGACCGTCAGATTATTATTTCACTTATATAAAGAAACAAGTCATATGTTCTTTTCTTAAATATAATGCTTTATTTGAGTGTTGAGATATCTTAAGCAAATGCCAATCAACAATAAATTAATCAACATACTGCTCATTTACAAGCCTCCAGGAGGCAATTTTATAGGCCTTGCACAGTTATGCAGTAGATTTCTTTTAGTTTTTTAAATAATAGGGTGAACTATCCTAAAATATATTAGCAATCGAAATAACAATTTTATGTTTTGACCACCAAAAATTTGAGATTATAAGGGTTTGTATAAAGAAAAACTTTCATATCTAAATTGCAAAAGAATTAGTGGGGAAACTTGAATAGCATAGTGGGGAAACTTGAATAGCAATTAAATCTGACATATTACATCTTCAAGTAAATAAGCATGACTTGTGTAGGTATTACCCCTGACTGACGTTAATATGTTTTATTGCATAAAGAAGGAAAAATATTTTTAATTAACTGACTTTAGGGTATGTACATGTAACTATTCTAATGGCATTAAAGAAAGACATCACTGTTCCATATCTTCAATTGGCGAAATCAGTGGTTCACTGAGGTTCCGGTGGTTAAGAATGGAGAAGCACCGAAGACAGACATTCCTCGCAAGAGCAGGTTTTGTGCAACACCTGTTGTGTACCCACTGATCACAAGTATCACACTGAAACCAGGATATATACTTGTCCTTTTGAATGGATTTGGGTGGTTCAATGCTACCACAGGTATCGCACAAAATATCATCAACATCATTGATGGTATCAGGGACACTGTCCTCAAAGTCAACGTCATTTTCATTATTCCCCTCCTCCTCCCCCTCCGAAAACATGTAAGGAATAGTCTTCTGTCATGTCAATCACCACTGGATTGACGTCTTCATCCCTGATACCATCAAGTTTCCTGAGCTTTTCCTCAAACTCCCTTACCATGCAAGTCTCAAATTTAGCCCAGCGCTCCGCATCGATATGGGACTTGGCCTCCAAAAAAAAGTTGAGTAATACCTTTTTTATTGCAACTGGAATTATGTCTAGCTACATAGCCTTTTAAGTAAGACCAAACCATTTCGATGGGATTGAGCTCACAATGATAAGGAGGTGTGCGTAAAATCTCATGGCCATAAGCTGATGCAAGTTCATCTATTATATACCTAGGTTGAGGCCTTTTTGCTTCACCAAATCAAGCAGCTCGGTCTTTTTCATTTTCTTATCATAATGAACATTGCTCTTCTCCAGCCATCCAGAGATCTCTGACTTGTTCCTGTTAGTGTTAGGTACCTTTGAGTCAGGATCTTAGCGACTGTGATACGGAGCATTGTCCATTACGATTACAGACCGAGGAGGCAGTTTAGGAAGAAGTGTATCTCTGAACAATTCTGTAAAGTGCTCCTTATTCATCTCATCATGATAATCTGAGCTGTTGGTTTTCGACTCAAATATAAGACCACATCCGGGGATTAGGCCTTGTTGAGAGGAGCCAACATCAAGGATTATTAATCTAGTACCCTTATCAGAAGGGACTTTGCGATGGGTACCTTTACAGTGTGGCTCAAAGACAGACATGGACGTGCTGGGAACATCAAGCCAGTCACCCTTTACCACATGATTGGTGTTCAACCAAGTCTCATCCAGATATACAATATGACGCCCTTGCTGCCTAAACTTATGTATCTTACGAAGATATGTCATTCTCATGAGAACTATGTCCTCCCTCTCCGACACAAATCTTCTGCTTGACGCATTCTTGTAGAACCTGAAAAAAGTTTATACATGTATATATTCATAGACAATACATTTTAAGAATAGATAATGCATTTGTTGATATATTTTATATAAGTTATGAATGTATTGTGTTTATTTTAGGCTGTTAGTATCACCCATATGGTTATTGCCAGCTAAGCAATACCTTGTATATGTGTAAAGTGGCTTTCAAATGTATTCTGGTAGTTTGATGTGTATTAATACAATAATGTGTATTTAATGCAGGAAAGAAATTCATTAGTCTAAGTCTTGTAAGTATGATCAGCAACAAAGAACTAAAATTTATATCTTTAAACCCTTTGCATCAGCCACATTTTAAGTTTAAATATTTTCAAGTGTATTCTTTGTTTTCATGGAGCTCCAGGAGTACAAGTGACATTACGATTATATGCATTGAAATTCAAAATTATACATATACACCATGATTTTAACAAGAAAGATTAAATGCCCAATATATACACTTTCAGCATGTTTAATATCTGTTACACTACAAATTATAAAAATATTATAACTGATAATAAAGGATATGAAATTTTGGCTTAAAAATTAGATTAAGGATGTTTGCCACTCTGTTTCAAAATAACAACTTTTAAAAGACTGTCATAAATTGAAAGAATATAAATAAAGGAGCTAAAAAGTAGAAAAAATGAAGGGTCTGTGTGCTTGTTTAAAAAGTAGAAAAAATGAAGGGTCCGTGTGCTTGTTTTCGAGATATAAGCCTTTGAAAATTTGGCGGGAAATAATTCTCTCTAGACTGTTCATACATTTAACATTGGCAACCTTTTTCTTTAAAAAAATGTGAAAAAATAACAAGGATTTTATAGGATTTTCAAATATGGCTTTCTAAAGGATATGTAATAAAATTATGAAAAGAAAAGTAGGGGTTAGTGGGGAATTTTTTTTAATGGCACTACATGGATAAAACCAGATGATTCCGAATATCTGGCAAAAATTCAAAAAACATGAGGAGCGAACATCCTTAAGTCCAAATATTGTGAAATAAATTACCGAAACCCCAGTAAATGCACTGTTCTCGACACTGTAGATATGGAAATGTCAATGTCTTTCTTTTTCAGAGCTTCCTGCAGCTTTGGCATGGTCACCGACTGTGATTTCTTGTGCAGATCATAGATGGTCCTCCTCACCACACCTTTGTCGAAATCATCCACCTTCTGAGTTTTGGTGACAGTTTTCTGGACATAAGCCTTGTGAATTGACTTGACCACATCCTGCACAGGATCATTTCCATTGATATATCCTCTCAGGGTCGACTGTTTAATGCCTGTAAATTTAATTGAAAATGGTTTAAACAAATTTTACCATACAATGTAAAAACAGAATAAAAAAATATTTGTAAATGATTGGATAAAAGATATTGATCATGTTGATTAAATTATGGTAGTGTGATTAAATATTACTATACTTTGTGAATGTATATAATTAATTGTAAGGTGAAAGATCGTGTCTTTTTACCATGACCTTATTTCATGGTTCATTGGTCAACATTAAGATTTCTTGATTTGCCATTTTGGTAGGTTTCCCAGATACTAATATATTTGGCGTATAGTATGATTGTTATATGTACAGTTTAATAGTGTTCATCCGATTTGACTTCATTTTTGTCGAGCCTGCAACTTTTGTCGCAGAAAGCTCGACCTAGGGATAGTGATCCGGCGGTGGAGGCGGTGGCATTAGCTAACTTCTTAAAAGCTTTATTTTTAGAAGGTGGAAGACCTGGATGTTTCATACTTTGTATATAGATGCCCTATGTTATGAAGTTTCCGTCTGTCACATGTCCATTGTCCTTGGCCTCATTTTCATGGTTCAGTGACTACTTGAAAAAAGTTAAGATTTTTGTCATGTTAATTTCTCTCTTATTATGAGTAATAGGATAACTATATTTGATATGTGTTTACCTTGCAAGGTCCTCATGCCCTCATGCACGTCACTTGACCTGGACCTCATTTCATGGATCAGTGAACAAGGTTAAGTTTTGGTGGTCAAGTCCATATCTCAGATACTATAAGCAATAGGTCTAGTATATTCTGTGTATGGAAGGACTGTAAAGGTGTACATGTCCAACTAGCAGGTGTCATCTGACCTTGACCTCATTTTCATGGTTCAGTGGTCATAGTTAAGTTTTTGAGTTTTGGTCTTCTTTTCTAACACTATATGCAATAGGTCAACTATATTTGGTGTATGGAAATATTTTATGATGTACATGTCAGTCTCACAGGTTTTATTTGACATTGACCTCATTTTCACGGTTCATTGATTAGTGTTAAGTTTTGTGTTTTGGTCTGTTTTTCTTAAACTATAAGCACTAGGTCAACTATATTTGTTGTATGGAAAGATTGTAAGCTGTACATGTCTGCCTGGCTTGGTTCATCTGACCTTGACCTCATTTTCATGGTTCATTGGTCAATGTTTAGTTTTCTTGGTTAAGTCTGTTTCTTAGAAACTATAAGCAACAGGTCAACTATATTTAGTGTATTGAATGATTTTAAGGTGTAGATAGATATAGGAAGCTGTTGTATGAGTGCCAATGAGACAACTCTCCATCCAAGTAACATGTATTTCTTGTTTGGTTTATATGACCTTGACCTCATTTTCTTGGATCATGTTAAGTTTATGTGATATTTGTAATAAAGCTTTATATTTAGGACTATCAACATAATATCAGTGATTAGTAAAGAAGGCGAGACATTTCAGCGTGTGCACTCTTGTGATATTCACTGATAATAGTATGTTTCTGTCATACCTGAACTAATATATATATATATATATATTTAAGAATTGAATGCTTCGTTTTGTAAATTTATTGGGGTGTAAAAGCGTTGTCTGAAGTACATTTTGTATGAAGCGCAGAAGAAATGTGCATGCAATACATGCAATGTAATTATATGTAGTTATGTGTGTATAAATTATGTGTACAAATATCAGTATAGAAGTCTTTCAACATACTTTCCTCACTTTTGTTTTAGCTGAATTTGCTGGTGGAACATAAAATATGCAATATCTTGTCTAGTCTTTATAGAATTGATTTTAAATGACTTTATTGTTAGAATAATGCTTTAGTGGAACTAATACTGAAATCCTTTAATTTCTTCTTTTAAAGAAAAGAATACCAATGAACATGTTAGTATACCAAACAGAAAAACATTATGAAACAATTGAAGATATTCAATATTCTAAGAAGACCACACTTTCATATCTTGTTTCAGTTATTCATAAAATTATGATTCAGTTACACACACTAAGTGTACTAATGAAATGTCCAATTGTTTTTTCAAATCAAATTAAAAATTAATTAATTTTACCTGTTGCTTTCACCAGTCTTCTCATTGGGTTTTGAAGCACCCATGGGCGCTTCATACCCTTTTCCATCATAAAAAAGTTGTATCTATAGCTTTCTCAACAAGTCCTTTGTCTGCAAAGTAAATAAAAAACTAAGAAAATTATAATAATGTTTCAAGGGATGTTACATTTTAAATTGTTGATAAAACAAGTGTGGTAAAATACTGTCCCAAATTTGAATCTTACCAAATGAAAGTAAAAGCTTGAATAGTGATCACAGGGAGGTAATCAAAACTAAAATTAGATTCAAATTTATGTGTGAAGAAAGTAAAATTGACAGAGCATAAATATGGAATAAGATTGATACCAGTTATATTTAATATCGAAGTTAAGAATAGTACATACTGTACAGAATTTTGAGTTGTAAAAATTCATAAAATTGAGAATGGAAATGGGGAATGTGTCAAAGAGACAACAACCCGACCACAGAACAGACAACAACAGAAGGTCACCAATAGGTCTTCAATGCAGCGAGAAATTCCCGCACCCGGAGGCGTCCTTAAGCTGGCCCCTAAACAAATATATATACTAGTTCAGTGATAATGGACGTCATACTAAACTCAAATTATACACAAGAAACTAAAAGTAAAAATAATACAAGACTAACAAAGGCCAGAGACTCCTGACTTGGGACAGGCGCAAAAATGCGGCGGGTTAAACATGTTTATGAGATCTCAACCTCCCCTATACCTCTAGCCAATGTAGAAAAGTAAACGCATAACAATACGCACATTAAAAGTCAGTTAAAGAGAAGTCCGAGTCCGATGTCAGAAGATGTAACAAAAGAAAATAAACAAAATGACAATAATACATAAATAACAACAGACTACTAGCAGTTAACTGACATGCCAGCTCCAGACCTCAATTAAACTGATTGAAAGATTATGTCTTCATCATATGAATATCAGGCACAATCCCTCCCGTTAGGGGTTTAGTATCATACCATCATAAAATATATGAGAAGAGCATAACCCGTGTCATGCCAACAACTGGTTTTAAATAAATGTGTTTAGTTCCGATGCAAAGACCCTATAAGTGAATCAATATTAAAGCCAAAATATGCAATTTTAATGACCTGACAACAGTATCGTAACTATATCCCTTCTTAATAAGTCTATTTAAAGGTTTTGTTAGCTTCTGAGGTGAATACTGACATTTTAGTGCTTTATAAAGAATATTACCATAAAAGAATATATGCATTTATTTGATATCATATAAAGCTAATATATCATGCTGTGTATTTTATGGTCTAGACACTTATCTTTTGAGGTTTACATGTTTTTCATCTCCTTTATTTTGTTCTGTTATTTGGTGGGTGTTTTATTTGCAGTTTTCATTGCATATATGCCATATAGGTTTATTTTAGTAATTAAACTCAATAACCCCCTGTAATTTCAAAAGTCTCAAAATGTTGTAGAATTAAGATGAGGTTTAAATTTGTTGATATTGTCTGGAATCATTTGTAGGACCCAGCATCATGGATGCAGGATCCCTATAGTTATCAATTTTTCCTTCTGTGTATTTGTTAATAAGTTCGTAAATGCAAAACTGCAAAATGATGGGTAGAATGCCAATCAAAATTTGCATAGTTTTGTTCATAATACTTAGTATGTAGATGTGCATTTAAATTGATAGAAAATTGTAAAAAGTTTTGTTCTAAAACCCTAATTTAAAAGTAGAAAAGTTTTTCAAGGTAAATGGTGGTCTAAATTAAAATCAAAAGAATTTTTAATATATTGCTTAAATGTAGTTTTAATTATGAATTTCTGAAATATATACCGGTAATAAAAATTTGGGTCACATGGCTTTTTATAACCTTGAAGTTTTGTGTTTGATAATGTTGTAGTTTTGTCAGCGTTGTCTGAACCACACAAGGCAGGTTAGGATTGAATTTGAGGGTCATGTCCTAACTGTTAAGGAATTAAGGGCCAGAAACAAGAATTTTTCTTTTACAGGCCAATAACTTTTTAAAGGGTATGGATCTCTATGAGTTTGTACCGCAAGGTTCCATAACTTTATAGGAAGGTTGGGATTGATTTTGGAAAAGGAAGGGAGAAAAGGGGGTTTGGCCCTTTCCATTTATGAAAAGGGACCAAAACAATATATTTCTTATACTTTGTATAAATTGCTTATTTCTTGACCAATTTCTATGTAACAGTCGTTCAAACTCTTGAATTCTTGAGTTTATTTTATATGCTGAACCTAACTGTTTTTGGATTTTGGGCCCAGTATTTGAATTGATCCAAATTAAGGTCCAAAATTAAACATTGTTTGATTTCATAAAAATATATTATTGGGGTTCTTTGGTGTGCCCTTTCTACCTGTGTATTTATATCTTAAATTATGGGCCTGTTCCAGTGGGTTTAAAATTAAACTCAGTTCAATCTTAACCAAAAAAAATGAATTCAAACATATGATGAATCTAAACATGTATTTATAGATTTTCATTTGGACCCAGTTTTCAAGTTGAACGCTTAATTTGATTTCAACAGAAATTGAATTTATGGGGTTCTTTGATATGCTGTATCTTACTGTGTATTTAAATTTTGGATTTGGGCCTAGTTGTCAAATTGGTCCACATTGATGTCAAAAGGGTCCAACTTTAAACTTTGTTTGATTTCAACAAAATTGAAATTCTTGAGGTTCTTTTATATTCTGATTCTATAAAACATGTATTTATTTTTAGATATTTATTTAAGTTTTCAATTTTAGACATTGAACTAATAGGTAAATGTACAATTTCAAGTTTTTAGGGTTTTAAGACCACATTGATTCTGTGTCAAAACTGTTATGTCAAATATTTAATCACAATTAAAATTAAGAGATGTATTGCAGTGTCATAGTTAAAAATAGATACAGCATAAAATCTAATTGACTTGTCCATTACATGTAGCATATTTAAATATATCTAATTTGACATAGGCTTATCGGGGTCTATCTGTTTATGTCAAGGTCAGTTTAAATGACACCATTTCTGAGTGTCAACAATATGTGTTATGCAGTTGTATCAGGATTGCCAACTGTTATTTTAAGGAGATTGTTTATATCCAGCACCTTTAGTCAGGGTTCATATTTATAACAGCCTTCACGATAAACTTTTGAGACCACAAGCCTAAAGCTCAATGTTTTGAAAATTTTAGGTGGATTTTGTTGGCCTGTAGACGAGAATTTTACAAGCCTAAAAGCAAATTTACAAGCCTGGGCCGTAGGACTTGTGGTTAAGTGTGCATATAATATTAATTGATTTTGAAGGTTTTGCATTGTTTAGTTGTTTTGAAGTATTTCAACATTTGCATTGTACTTTAAAATTAGCATACATGTATACATGCATGTCCTGTCTGTATTTTTGTTTGATGTTCTCCGGCTTTGTATCGATCTCATGTGTTAAGCCGTTTTCCACTTATAGTTTATAGTTTGTTCTTATGTTGAGCTGTTACACAACTTTCGCAGGTTTAATCCGCCACATTCTCTATGTGCCTGTCCCAGTCAATTTCAAGGAGCATAACTCTTTAAATAAACAGCTGCGCAACGAGCGCATGATACGCTCGCCGTCTTGTGTGTGAGGTTTTATGCAATAATCATAAATCGTTTCTGAGATACAGCGCGACATGTGAAAACCCCTTTTATACGACCGGTCGTGAATTGGGATCACATTGTCGTCGTCGTCATCCGAAGACACTTGGTTTCGGACAATAACTTTAGTTTAAGTAAATGGATCTTTATGAAATTTAAACACAAGGTTTGAAACCACAAAAGAAAGGTTGGGATTGATTCTGGGGGTATGGTCCCAACAGTTTATAAATTAGAGGCCCAAAAGGGGTACAAAAGCATTTTTCTAGTTTCCAGACAATCACTTGTCTTTTAAGTGTATTAATCTCTGAAATTATACCACAAGTTCCATTACCACAAAGGGATGATTAGGATTTACTTTGGGGTTAAGGCTCAAACCATTTAGGAATTAGGGGAAAAACAAGGGTTTCCTGGTTATGGACAATTAAGACAATTTAAAAGCAGTGTAAGGGAGGTAATCCAATTGCATTTAAAGAACAATGGACGATATCTTGAGGGAATGAACATTTTTGTGGAAAAAGGGAAAAGGGGAGGACAATTTTCTCATTTCAGATTTCAGAAATAAAAACAAAATTTCTTCAAAGATTTTTTTTTTTTTGCAAAAGGGCAAAAGGGGTAAAAGTTTTTGGGGGTCAATACGCACAGTATAGTGTATTGCACAAAAGCTAAGTTCTTTGACTACAGTTATTCTGTGTCAGAAACCTATTATGTGTCAAATATTTAATTACAATCCAAGTTCAGACCTGTATCAAGCGCGAATATTGTGTCCATATTTTCCGCAACTGTTCAGGGTTGGACCTCTGCGGTCGTATCCAGCTGTGCTCAGCGAAGCAATTTATTTTATAAAAATCAATAACTCTAAAATAAAATTTTGAATCATCACCAAAAGTATAAAGATCTTTAGATTAATATAATTAAGAAGTGTGTAAAGTTTTAAGCAATAATCATAAATCGTTTTTGAGATACGGCGCGACATGTGAAACCCCCTTTTTTCACAAAAACTTAATAACTCTAAAATAAAAGTTTGAATCATCACCAAAAGTATACAGATCTTTAGATTAATATAACTAAGAAGTGTGTAAAATTTTAAGCAATAATCATAAATCGTTTTTGAGATACGGCGCGACATGTGAAAAACAACCCCTGTTTTAGTTACAAGGTCCCGTAACTCAAAATGTTTTAATCTTACTTTCACCAAAAGTATACAGATCGTTTGACCATCATAAAAACAACTATCTTAAGTTTCATGAAATTTGGATAAGTCGTTCTCAAGTTACAGTGCGACATGTGGACGCCGGACAGACGGACAGACAGACGGACATTTGTATACAATAATACGTCCCGTCAAAATTTTGACAGGCGTATAAAAGTCAATCGTCCAACATTATAGAACTTGTCCGAGATATAGCTGATATTAACCTATAGTATAAGTTTTATAAAAATCTGGCAAGAATTGTACTTGTGAGAGCGCTAACAAGACCGTACGACTGCAGGGACACACGGATAGATGGATAGAAGCCTTGTATTTCAATGCCGCACGCAATGTATTATAGGGAAGGTGGGGGGGGGGCAAAATATTAGGTATAATTCACTGATGTTAACCTTCAGATGTTATGGGGTAGTGTATGAGGGAATGTTGTGGACTTTAATAATTTTATTTCATAAACAATATTGTCACTGAAATATTGTCCACAAGGAGGTGACAAAATTTCTTGGACACAAACACTATAACATATTTATGGTTTATTTAGGTTCATGAGGGCATCCTTTTATGTTTGAAAACACAACAATATATATATATTTTTTCATCTTCTTATTACTAAAGCCATGCAGACTGGTTATCTTCAAGTTAGGGTAAGGCTAAAGTAGTCTAATGGTGTGTTGTAGCGAGTTAGTTCAGAAGCAGATTATTAAAGGGCTAAATATACATGTATGGGTAACACATACACTTCTCATGTTGCCTTGCTGGTGTCTCCCCACACACACACACACATTTTACATATGCATCTGAATCTTTATTTATATATAGGATTGATTCTGTGTAGAATAGAATTTTGCCAAGCTATGCTTAATGTCTTGATAGTCCAGGAACTGTGAAAATTGTCATAATATAAGTGTATGATTTAGCTGACACAGTAACAGTTTTCTTTCCAAATTCCAGTAATTTGTTTTGTTTTTTGTCATTTTGATAATTTTGTGTCTTTTGTTGCTTTTGGTTCATCAATTATATACCTGATTGTTTTAACTAAATTCTTAATTTTGGTGGCATATTTCTGTATTCTTATAAATCTTAATGAAACTAAAACAAGAAGTTAAAAAGTGTTGTCGTCTTGTTCTTTGTGATATTTAGCGTCTGCTATTATATATTCTTTGGATCTTACCTTGCAACTGTAGAAAACCCGAGTTTCCCGAAAATCATGTAAATATACTGAACGTAAACTCCACGGCAACACTTCCGGTAAAACAATGGCTGATTCTGCCATTCGTCTTGGAAAATGTAAAGGTCAGGATTATTACAGTGCGATCACTTAAAAGGTAGGTCAGTAGTGGCTTTTCTTGTTGCGATTTTTGAATGAAATGTGAAAACGTTATCTCGAATGAACACGATTGATAGTTTCAATGTTTTTACCGATAACCGCTACGAATTTCAGTTGACGGCGACTATAGTTTGATTATTATTTATTCATTAAGTTAGTTTTGTATTACACTGCCATTAAAAAGAATTCCTACGAAACCTTTTCAAAACTGAAAGAAATTGTATTTGGTCAAAGATACCAGAATGTGTTGCAATATACAGGTGATCTATTCCTGGGACAGAAAATCATTAATATTTTGAACAAGTTGCATTAACAGTTTTTTTCTATAAATATGAAAGTATCAATGATAATTTATGACAACATAGAAGTGCTGACTACTGGGCTGTTGATATCGTGGTAAATGTTCCTTTACTGTTTATGTTTTTTCTGTTTATACGAAATACGGCTTTATTAAGGAATAAGTGTACTATTAATACAAACGATTTTTAATGTAAATAAAGATAATTTGAATACAATAGAGAATAATAGAGAAATATGATTTTAAACAACGAAACCGAGAAATTAAAAGACCTAACATCGTACAATGTTCTTAATTTATATATTCTGGAAATGACAAAACGATGTTAAAACGATAACAACCAACAAATTCAAAGGTTGTTCGCGTAAACTTACACTTTAGATTGATATATTTCGTGAATCCGATACTTTTATAGAACTTTAAACACTTTAATCTAAGAAGGCTTAGAGAAAAGAAAGAAGAGAAAATAAGTATGAAAGACCTGTCAAGTGATCATGATATAGGCAGTACACATTATTGTTTAGATGCCAGCTGAAACCCGCCTCCTGTTGCTGGATTTTACCGCTGCGTTGAAGATCAATTGATGGCATTTGGTTGATTTCCGCTTTTTGATCGGGTTGTTGTCTTTTTGCACATTCCCGTTTCCATTCTTAGTTCTGATAATCTAAGCGTAAACCGAGACACCGGAGATAAAAAAAAACAAAAACAAAATCCTTCTTTTCATCCTGTTCATCCTCTTAAACAACGGTTGATTATTCAGCATCTGTGTACTTACAAAAGAAGTTTGACATCATTTTCAGTCAGAGGAAGTCCCTTTTGGAACTCCAAATGACGGGGCGAATATGAGGAATGTAGTTTAGACTTAAAGGGAAAAACCATATACCTTATCCTAAATTGTGCTGAAAAATTCAACATAACTTTAATTGCATATTAGAGCGCACTGGTTCCAAGAAGTTTGGTTGTACAAAAACAGGTACAGATGGGTGCAGTCCTAACCTGTACAGCATGTTAACTTGCTAACCAGTCATTTTGACTGGTCAAAGTTAACCTGCGACAGGATTTAGGACAGCTCTGACCAGTCCTAGGATCACAATCAAGTTATCTTGAAAAGCGAAATAGGTCCTGCAATTGGTTTTATGACTGCCGAAAAAGTTAACTTCATACACATGATACAGGTCCGCTACTATTAAAAGTTAACTTCGAAACCAGTCCCGCAAGAACTTAACTTTGATTTTGACAACTCCGACCGTACCAGACGTGATCACTTTGGCTGGTCTGCTCAACACTAAGTTAACTTGTAACCAGGACCGCTCAACATCGATTTATAAGATATTTTTAAATGTCTTTGTTTCTTGATATAAACAATACAGATTAAAACATTTGCATTTGAAAACAAAGTAGGCATTAGGCATAACGCTTTGCTTGTTATACAAATTTCTCCGTGATCTGTCTTTTTATAAATCGAATACGATATTGGTTACACTGCTAGGATGGGAGGGTCAGCAATAAATAATTAAATAAATAAATAATTAATTAAATTAATAATTAAGAATGTACTTAAATATATTTTCTTAAGCATTAATTCTTCTATTAGTTCTTGCAGTTCACGGTATATATATATTTTTTGCGAATTAGATTTTAAAATATATAGGTCAAGTCTACAAGGGATTGATTCTTTTTGCATACAGTATAATGATAATCATAAACCAGAAACATGATTGAAATTAGTAAAGAGGTACCAAGTAAAATAGATCCTATGAGACATGTACAGAATATTAATGGTAACCATAAACATGCTACTGTAACAATTATAAATTAAACGTTAGATAAACAATAGATTAACACAAGAGTACAGTGATAAGGGAGATCACGTAAAAATCCCGATGTAAAAAGTGTATATAATGTCTTAGGTTTTGAATTTGAATTTTCATTATGTTTTATATTTTTGATAGCGGAATTGTTCGACATTCCAATGTATGATTACCCTAGAAAGGGTGTAAAGAAGCTAACGTGCATTTCAATAAATATCAAATTCTTCAAGTCGTATATATTTTATATCAAATGTGTAAGTTCTGATCTGTTTTAAAATGTAGCATTAATCTTAAAAAACTTGGTTATCAGATAAAATCGATTAAAAATGGCAATAACGCATAGTACATAGATTGTATCAAATAATCATGACAAATGAAAGCAATATTTGTGTACAGTTACTAATATTTATCATGCTTATGGTCGGCTATAATTCAGAGTGCTCCATTACTACTTTCCTTTTTCTGCATCAATTAGAGTGCCAGCATGTCCTCTTTTTATTCAAATAATTAAATCGTCACCAAAAATAAGAAGTTTTCATATTTCATGACTGGCTGGTATAACATAGATATTTGACAGCATCAACCAAAACTGACCATATTTGCACTTTATTATAAAAATTTATATAGGCGCATAATAAATCAGTATTTTTTATTATTTTTTTATTTTTACTCAGGACAGAATATATGATACAAATGAAAGCAATACTGGAACACCAGGACTACAAAATTTGGTCCGCATCAATTTAGCATGTTCTCTTTTTATTCAAAATATAGTCTGGTCATAAAAAAAATCAGCAGTTTTGATATCAAGCTGGCTCGTATAATAAAAAATTCACCGCATCAACAAAAAATGAACATATTTGCACTTTATTATGTAAATTCATATAGCCGCATAATAAATCAGTATTTTTTTTTTATGTCAGGATGGATTAAATAAAACAAATGACAGCAATTACTACAAAAATGTGTCCGCATCAATTGCAAGCATGTCCTCTTTTTATTCAAATAATTGAATTGTTACCAAAAACAGTAATGTTGATACCTCAGACTGGCTCGTATAACAAAATTATTTGACCGCATTAACCAAAACTGACCATATTTGCACTGTATTATGAAAAATTATATACCTGCATAACAAATCAGTAACTCAGGATGGATATTATAATACAAAGGACAGCAATATTGGAACACAATGACTTCACAATTTTGTCCGCATCAATTAAGAGTGCCAGCATGTCATCTTTTTATTCAAAATATTGATTTGTCGCAAAAATCAGCAGTTTTGATATCTCCAGCTGGCTCGTATAACAATAATTTGACCGCATCAATCAAAACTGACCATATTTGCACTTTATTATGTAAATATATATATATATATAGCTGCATAATAAATGAGTCAATTCTTTTGATGTCAGGATGGATTGTATTATACAAATGACAGAAATATTAGAACACAATGACTACAAACTTTTGTCCGCATCAGTTTAGAGTGCCAGGATGTCCCCATTTTATTCAAAATATAATCTCGTCACCAAAAAATAGCAGTTTTGATATCTCAAGCTACCTCGTATAACAAATATTTGACTGCATCAACCAAAAGTGAAAATATTTGCACTTTATTATGTAAATTCATATAGCCGCATAATAAATCAGTATATGTCAGGATGGATTGTATAATACAAGTGACAGTAAAAATGGGACACAATGACTACAAAATTTTTGTCCGCATCAATTTAGAGTGCCAGCATGTCCTCATTTTATTCAAAATATTGACTCATCATAAAAAGATCAGTAGTTTTCCTATCTCAGGCTGGCTATTATATATCCAAAATATTAGACCACATCAACCAAAACTGACCACGTTTGCACTTTATTATGAAAATTCATATAGCTGCATAATGATTCAGACTTTGTTTTACTCATTAAGGGTTGTATAACACAAATGACAGCAATATTGGAACACAATTACTTCAAAAATTTGTCCGCATCAATTTTGCCAGCATGTCCTCTTTTTATTCAAACAATTAAATCATCACCAAAAATCAGTAGTTTTGATACCTCAGGCTGGCTCGTATAACAAAATAATTTGAACGCATCGACCAACACTGACTATATTTGCACTTTATTATGAAAATTAAATAGCCATATCATAAATCAGCAAATTTGTCAACTCAGGATGGATTGTATAATACAAATGACAGCAATATTGGATAGCACATTGACTTCAAATTTTGTCGGCATCAATTTAGTGTGCAGCATTTCCTCTTATATTCAAAATATAGTCTCGTAACAAAAATCAGCAGTTTTGATACATCAAGCTGGTTTCTTTAACAAAAATTTGACCGCATCACCCAAAACTGACCATATTAGCATTTATTATATTAATTTATATAGCCGCATAATAAATTAGTATTTTTTTGGAACTGAGGATGAATTGTATAATAAAAATGACAGCAATATTGGAACACAATAACTACAAAAAATTGTCCACATCAATTTAGAGTGCCAGCATGTCCTCTTTTTATTCAAATAATTGAATCGTCATAACAAATCGGTAGTTTTTATATTCGTATAACAAAATTATTTGACCGCATCGACCAAAACTGACCATATTTGCACTTTATTATGAAAAGTAAATAGCCATATCATAAATATGTTAACTCAGGATAGATTGTATATTACAAATGACAGCAATATTGGAACACAATGACTTCAAATTTTGTCCGCATCAATTTAGAATGCCAGGATGCCCTCTTTTTATTCAAAATATGATGTCGTCAAAAAAGTAATCAGTAGATCTGATACCTCAGGCTGGCTTTTATATAAAAAATATTTGACCACATCAACTAAAATTGTCTATATTTGCACTGTATTGTGAAAATTTATACAGCTGCATAATGAATCTTTTTTTTTTTCTTTTAATTCAGGTTGGATTGTATAATACAAATGACAGCAATATTGGAACACATTTACTACAAAAATCTGTCCGCATTAATTTAGTGTCCCAGCATGTCCTCTATATATTCAAAATATAAACTCGTCACAAAATCATTAGTTTTGATATATCAGGCTGGCTCATATAACATAAATATCAACCAAAACTGACCAAATTTGAAATTTATTATGAAAATAAATATAGCTGTATAATAAATCAGTATTTTTGTTATGTCCGGATGGATTGTATAATACAAACGACAGCAATATTGGAACACAATGACTACAAAATTTTGTCCACATCAATTTAGAATGCCAGCATGTCCTCTTTTTATTCAAAATATTGACGCGTCACAAAAAAGTCAGCACTTTTAATATCTCAGGCTGGTTCGTTTAACAAAAATTTTTCACTGCATCAACAAACATTATATTTGTACTTTATAATAAAAAGTATTACAAGTATCAGGTGATATCATCTCGGAATCGTTTACATTGATTTATAAACATTGAACGACAAAACTTCTTCTTATGTGACGTTTACATTTTCTGACGTCAGACACGTGAAGCAATGAATGTGGTTTTTAATTTGATAGATGCTGTTGTGCTTTTTTGTAAGCGATTGTTTGTTTTGAGATTGTAACACAATGATGACTGCTGTACCCATATTTTGAGTATTTTATTTATTATGTCTGTTTTGTTCACGCATCGTTGTAAATATAACGGAATTTGATGAGACTGTCGTACAAGTGAGAGGTTTAGCGCTATAAAACCAGGTCCAATCCACCATTTTCTACATTTGAAAATGCCTGTACCAAGTCAGGAATATGACAGTTGTTGTCCATTCGTTTGATGTGTTTTGTCATTTGATTTTGCCATGTGATAAGGGACTTTCCGATTGAATTTTCCCCGGAGTTCAGTATTTTTGTGATTTTACTTTTTACATACTGACCATATTCACATTCATGATCATTTGCACTTTGTTATAAAAATTTTATAGCTGCATCATTAATCAGTAAATTTGTTAACTCTAGATGGGTTGTATTAAAAAAAATGACAGCAATATTGGTAAATAATGACCATGATGACTACAAAATCTTGTCCGCATCAATTTAGACAGCCAGCATTTCCTCTTTGTATTTATAATATTCAACCGTCACAATAAAGTCAGTAGCTTTCATATTTCAGGATGGTTTGTATAACAAAACTATTTGACCGCATCATCCAACACTGACATGACTGCATGATTATATTTGTACTTTATAATGAAAAGTATGATAAGGTATCATCTATGAATAGTATACTGATCGCGATCGACTGATTTTTAGTAGATCATATCATGTCGATTGATTGATTGGTTGTTGGAAGCTAAACGTCTATAATCAATTATGTCATTCATGTTCAGGACGAATTCATTTGTTCAGACGTTCTAGATATCATTTATAATCGGTATAGATGAATCTGCCGAAATTGACGAGATGGTTCATAACTATACAACACCTTTTATATCTGGACACTATACAATTTTCGTTTGAACATTTCGTCGAAAACAGAATCGTAACTCCAAGGTAAACAAGGTGAAATACGATCAAAAATCCATGTAATACATAGAATAATATTTAGGAAGAGACTGTAAAAAATTGGGAACGAAGAAACGTAAACAATATATCCGTTTTGTATCCCATCATATCAAAATATTTTACATTGCATAAGATAACCTTTCTATCCGTCTTCAAATTAAAAAATCTTATATGTCGATCAACAAGTGTGAAATTTTATAGCCATTATTTGATGTATTTATAGATTATCGTTGATCATCTCAACGAGATTGATTTTCTCGTTTGAGCCGGTACGGCGAAAGCGAGAAATGCAATCGAGTTGAGTTGACCAATGATAATCTGTTTATCGCTATTTTACCTATGACGACGTTGTCACTTTCATGTCAATTTCATTAGCAACGCCACGTGCCTGATAGTTTAGCGATAATTTTCCATCTCAAGCGAGTAGCATGATATGAAAATTATCACAAAAAGATCAAAGGAAAATGCACAAAATAGCGATAAAAAGAATATAAAATGATAAAAATGTAATGTGTATAATATGTATAAAGAGTACGTCACTGATGAGTATAGTAATTTGCTGTACTGGGAAAAAGAAAAATACGATTATTGTTTATATAATAAAAGCTCAGGTCTAATATGAAAAGTCTTAAACACGTCAATCTGTCAAGAGCAGATCAGTCCTTAGGTCTGGTCAGTAGCAGACCTGTCCGCATGGCTGGTCTAAAGCAGACCTGTCCACATGTATGGTATATGGCAGACCTGTCCTCAGTACTGGTCAATAGCAGACTTGTTTACACGTCTTGTCTGGAGCAAACTTGTCAATAGGTCTACATCAGTCCTAAAAAAGCAGACCTAGGTCTTGTCTACAACCGATGAAGCTAACTCGCTTGTCTGTTTAAAATTTCTTAAGTTAACTTGGAAAGCAGTCAAAAGGTCTGCTTCAAGCTACATTTTGTACAGGTTAGGACGGCACCCATCTGACTTCCGATCTGAACAACAGAACAAATGTGCCATACTATTATGATTTCTTATATATTTTTTTTATTTATTCGAAATAAGCTTCCAACAAGGGTCCTACAGTGATTCCAAGTCCTTCAGCTTTCATTTGATACCAAATTTACCCAAATATTTTACTTATTGACAAAGTTACAGCTAAGCGTAAGAACAATTTTGTTTGAAATATGTACTTCTTTCTTGTATATTCTTTCTGACTGGGCCCAAATTACTGTTTCTATACCTTAAACACTAAGAAATTTGACACCTACTTGCCCTTCTTGCAAGAATGCTTGAAAAATATGATTTGACTCAGCATTGGTGGTATCATGTTTGAGACCAGCAACACAACCATGAGAGCCGATCCCTCTTCATTATTTGCTTTTTAAGTTCCAACCGCATACTGCGTTAAGGCCTTGGAAACAATGTTTTATAGTTTTGTTGGTGACTCATTGCATTATAAAATATCCTAAATTACATGAGAAGCACTTGTTTAGAAAAGCAAAATGTTAAATGCTATGTCTTCTAGATGAATAAATGGAAGAAAGCAAGATTAACTTTTCGGTGGTACAACTATTGTAATAAACGTAAATTTAGTACATGCATCTGTATTGTCATATAGGACATTATTAGCTTGAAGATGTTAACACGCCAGTATATAAACACATATAAACTAAAATAGGAAAAGTATGAAAAAACAATACATATGTGCTCTTTAAATTGTTATGGTCATGGTGCAAAAGAGAAAAAGATTATATATGTAGATGAAATATCAAAATTGTAACATCTTATTTGTACAGAAAAGTCATTTAACAGACAAATTAAAAATAAATTTAGAATATGAATTTAAAGGTCAACAATATCATAGCTTTGGGACCTCACAATCAAAATGAGTCTCAATCTTCATACATATAATGAGATAGATTGTAAATTTGTAGATTAATTTCAAGATGAGAAAGGCAGGTTGATCCTTTTAAATATTGAAGTTGAGGATAGTATATATACTTTGGTAAGTGTTTATGCACCAAATATACCCAAAAAAAGAAATATCTTTTTAAAGTTAAAGATGTCATAACTAAAAACAGTTTAGGGATGGTCATTATAGGAGAGACATGAGTGACACCTTAGCTAATATATGTATGTGAAGTTAGCAGCCGGTTCGTTATTCGATATTCGATATTTAATATCCAACCGGCTGCTAGCAGTCGGTTCGATATTCAAAATTTAGTTGAAAATCATAAAAAAATAAATACTTGATAACATAAATACTTGATAACATTAAAAGCATGATTTTCATAGTTAAGGGTACTGACTTCAAAGATTTACTTTTATATATGATATAGAAATATTTATGGAAAGCCCAAAAAAGAAATATATAGCGAAAACCTACCTGAGACCGCTTAAATAAGGGAGAGACCCCCCTTGTCTTTCAATGACCATAAAATTCAAGTAAATCATAGACTCTGTATATATAAAGGTTGTATTAGTAGGATTTCCTGGAATAATGTCATCTTCGATATTTATAAAGGGCTTAGATTGTCACTTTTCAGCTAAAAATTGTCAATATTTTAGGACAAAGGGCACAGGGCAATTGTGAGAGCCCCTGATCTCTCAATCGTTGTATTATTATGCAGACTTTTAATACAATTTTTATATATACAAAGTTTATGAATTCGTCGAATTTCATGGACATTGAGAGAACAGGGGGTCTAACCGTCACTTATAAAGCGGTCTCAGGTAGGTTTTGCTCTATATTTTGAATATCGAACTGACACTTTGGTCCCTCCGTAAACATAGAAGACAGGAAGTGTACCCAAATTCATTTAGTCACGCTTGTATCTATATATTAACTTACTGTCTGCTTAATATTAGGCAGATTGAGAAATCTGGGGCTCTCACCATTGCCCTGAGCCCTTTGTCCTGAAATTTTGACATTTTTAGCTGAAAGTGACAATTTAAGCCTCCGTAGATATCGAAGATGACATTATTTTGGGAAACTTTTGATACAATCTTCATATATATAGAGTCTATGAATTCGTTGAATTTCATGGACATTGAGAGAACAGGGGGTCTAACCGTCACTTATAAAGCGGTCTCAGGTAGGTTTTCACTATATATTTCTTTTTTTGGGGGCTTTCCATATATATTTCTATTTATAATTCAAAATGTTTCTAGAGTGATCGTTTTTGTTTTTTGTTTTCTGAAATAATAAATATAAAATTACAGTTTTGATGTCGTTTTACTGATAAAATCTATATTACATAAAAACAAATATGCAACTTACATAAGCATTGATAAGGGTTTATATTCGAGGACAACGAGAGTATAAGAGAACTTGAAGGGGTCATAAAACGATTTCCTACGTATCTTTTCACTCCTTTCAGCAATGAAAATCATGCTTTTAATGTTAGCAAAATATTGTATTTTTATGATTTTCAATTAAATTTGAATATCGAACAAAATAAATTATTGCCATTCATTATAAATAAATTTCTATCAAAATTAAGACTGCTGGCAGCCGGTTGGATATTGAATATCGAATATCGAATAACGAGCCGGCTGCTAACTTCACATCCATAGCTAATATAGATAATAAGCATAATATGTCAAAAAAGTCCTTTAAACAGAAAAAATTTTGTACCCAGTTTAATATTTTTAATAAAAATGCTTCAGTTAAGTAATATATGGCGAGAAATACATGGTAAACAATTCACTTGGAGACGAAACAATACCATCAATGAAGCATCAAGAATTGATTTCTGTTTAACCTGTCCTGAAATCAAATAGAGTCAACAGACCAGCCATTACATCCCATACAGATCATCAAGCAATATCTCATATAATTAGATGTAAATCACAACAAATAAAAAGGGATATTTTTTAGAAAAAAATTAGTATTTTAGAAAATAAAGAGTATTAAAACATCATTAACATGATTAAGAAACTGATAAAACAGTAAATATTACTTACAAATGATATTGGGTTTCAATAGGATCTTTTCAAAATAGAGGACTACAATTTAGCATTCTGTTAGACTACACTATAGCATTCTGTTAAAGGAAATCACAAAATAATGTATAAGACATACATATTTTAGAAAATAAACTTAACTATTTAAATCAATGTATAAGTATGAAACACCAAGAAGACGTTACTATCTATTTTAACAAAGAAATCAGTAGATTAGAAAATATAATCAGTAATTTATATGAATCAAAAACTAAAGGGGCACAAATTAAATCAAGAACTTAAAAGGTGAAAAAATGTGAAAAAGGTTTCTTGGGGGATTAGAAAAGGCTACGCAAATAAGAAAAACAATAACAGCTTTTAAAGACAAAAATGGGGAGATACATAGATATCCTACAAAAATATTGCAACTCGAAAGAGAAATTTACCAATATACAAAAGTTCAAACCCTAACAAAACTTATATTAAAGATAGCATTATGAATACAGAAACTGATCATAAATTAACAAATACATTTGTCCAGATATTTCACATTCAATCTTTTATGGTAGTATTCTATACATAGCACAAACATGTCGACATTCACCTCAAAAGCTGACCAAACCTTTAAACAGACTTATTCAGAAGGGATACTGTTGTCAGGTCATTAAAGATGGCATATTTTGGTATTAATATTGATTCACTCATAGGGTCTGTGCATTGGAAATAAACACATTTATTCTAAAATCAGTTGTCGGCATGATACGGGTTATGTTCTTCTCATATATTTTATGATGGTATGATACTAAACCCCTAACGCGAGGTATGGTGCTTCATTTTCACATGATGAAGACAAAATCAATCTTTTAATCAGTTTAATTGAGGTCTGGAGCTGGCATTCAGTAACTGCTAGTAGTCCTTTGTTAATTTGTGTATCATTGTAATTTTGCTTAGTTTCTTTTGTTACCTATTCTGACATCGGAGTCGGACTTCTTTTAAGCTGAGTTTTACTGTGTGTATTGCTATGTGTTTGTTAATTCTATATTGGCTAGAGGTAGAGGGGGAGGGTTGAGATCTCACAAAACATGTTTAACCCCGCTGCTTTGTTAGTCTTTTAGTTCATTTATATGTTTTGGAGTTTAGTGTGACGTTCATTTTCATTGAACTAGTACACATTTGAGTTTAGGAACCAGCTGAAGCCGGCCTCCGGGTGCGGGATTTCCCCGCTGTGTTCAAGACCCATTGGCGGCTTTCGGCTGTTGTCTACTCTTTGGTCTGGTTGTTGTCTCTTTGACACATTCCCCAATTCCATTCTCAATTTTATTTGAAAGAAAGACATAGCATTAAAGATCTATCAAGTAACGAGGAATCCACAGAACCTCTATTTAAAACGAAACTTTATAAAGTCCGAGGTATTGCTGGGTTAGGAGTAGAGCTTTACAGAGTGTTCTGTAAAGATCTGAACGAATTTGTTGTTAATACATTCAATTTCTCATTTAAAAAAAGGGGAGTAAACTAATTCACAAAAAAGTTATTTCCCTTCTACATAAACAAAAAATGACCCTCTCTCTCTGAATAACTATAGGCCAATTACATTATTAAATGTAGATACAAAGATAGTAGCTCAGTCATTAGCACAAAGAATTAGTAAAATACCACCACAAAATGTTCATAGGGATCAAAACGGGTATGTTAAAAATAGATATATAGGATATAACATTAGATTAATTCAAGATATCATTGATTTTGCAGACAGAAACATTCAACATAGAGGGGCATTACATTTCTTAGATTTTTTAAAAGCTTTTGTTTATTTAGAGTGGGACTTTATGTTGTTGGCTTTACAGAAATTTGGATTCAAAAGTTCAATGTTGAAATCGATTAAAAGTTTTATATACTAAGATAATTTTTGTAATTGCCATTGAAGTTTTAGCGTGTAGGATCTGACAAGACCATGCATGACCTCAAAGGCTTTGAAATTAAACTTGATGGCTAAACTCACACATCAAAGATTAGTCAACTAGCAGATGATGCCACTCTTTTTCTTAAAACAAAACAAGACATTTCGAAAGCTCTTTATACGATTGAAACATTTGGAACATTTTCAGGGTTACAATTAAACAGAGCTAAAACTGAGGGGGTTTGGCTTGGGAAACAAAAAACTGCAAAGATATTTATGAAAAAAGTAGCTGGACAAATATACCTGAAAGCCTAGGTATATATTTTAGTCATAATAATAAGAGTGTCAACAATTAAGTGCTAAAAACTTTAGAAAAATCAGCAAAAAATATTCTTAATCAGAAAAAAAGATATTTAACCATGATAGGGAGGATCACAGTTATTAAATCTTTAATTATTCCTAATATTACATGTTAAGCATCTGTCTCGACCATAGATAAAGAGTATTCAAACCAGTTTTAAAAAAATGATATATGAATTTTTATTGAATAACAAAACGGAAAGGTGCAACGCTCTGTATTAAGTTATGACAAATTAAATTGGGAATGAAAATGAGTTAATAAAATTTCAGAAAACTATTATTCCAAAACTGGATAGATAGCATATAAAAGAGGGACGAAAGATACAAGAAGGACAGTCAAACTCATAAATCGAAAACAAACTGACAACGCCATGGCCAAATATAAAAAATGAAACAGACAAATAAAAGTACAGATGACACAACATAGAAAACCAAAGACTAGAACACGAACCCCACCAAAACTGGGGTGATCTCAGGTGCTCCGGAAGGGTAAGCAGATCCTGCTCCACATGTGGCACCCGTCGTTTGCTTATGTTATTAAAATTTCGATAAATAGTCTAATTCGGCAATATAATATGCATAAATGATATCATTGATGAATATGGAAATTTAACACAAAGTTTTATTAGACAAAAAGACAAATTGGATTACTGAATTCTTAAAATTATATAAAGCTATATCAAAAGAGTTGGTTGATATATTAGCTGAAAATGTTCAAGAACAATTAATGTACTAACCGATAATGTTTTGTATATTTATGACAAAGATAACTTCAAGCTAAATATAAATAAACTAGAAACACGTAAATGTACAAAATATTAATAGAACAAGAGAAATAAATACCAATTGGCTTTTACCAATTAAAGAGACTACTAAATTTCGAAAACATAGAGAATAGAGTTCAAAATATATCAAAATTTGTTCATAACTATTTGAAAGAAAATAAATTAAAATGTTCGATGGAAACTCATACATTTTATTTTTCCAAACAAAGTTTTATTAAAACAATAGAAAATTGTCCAAACTCAGACTTTATTCAATGTAATATTACAGAAGATTATGAACACTTTTTTATTACATGCCACTTTCTTGATAAGTTTTGGGAAGGAATATTTAATTTGTTAGAAAAAAAGTTAAACTTAGAAAACACATTTTAACTCTGAGGAATTTGATTTGGGGTTACAAAATGAATGATATATAATACTATGAAATTGATTTTTTCTCACAGTGATTATGTTTTCAATTCACAAAATACATTATCTGTCACAATTTAGAACAAAGAATATTCATGTATTTTCTGTGTTTAAAAAGAACTAAGAAATGAGCTTATTCTATAAAACAAATATTTTAACACTGAAAGAAAAGGTATATTAGAAAAATATTTCGGTGTTTTTGAGTAAGTTAACTTTGTGTGTTAATTTATGTATTATGTATAACTTTGTATATTTATTAAACTTACATATACATGTAAATTGCAATATTTATATAATTCGGCACAATGTATGTACAAGAACACAACACAATTGTTTTCGATTACAGTATGACTATCAATCATTCAAATTTTAACTGACTTACCTGAATAATAATGTAAATAATGTTAATATATAGTCTATTCCAATATTGATAAAATAACCGTTATCTGGAAACACATGGAAATTGATAATAGGTTATAAACCATCCAAATCTCGGATGAGCTATGAAATTCCGATAATAACGCCAATTGATATAAATACTTTATTATAATAAAATGGAATTATTTATCTATTGATGTTATTTGATTATTTTGTAAACGAATTACTATATGCAGTTTATCTACACGAAGAATCCCTGAAATTCTGGTACTAATGAAACAGGGACCTTCACTTAGATAGCTGTGTCAGTTGAGTAATTATTGTCAGCGTGTGCAATATTGTTGCTCAAAACTCGCAAATCGACTATCTGTTATACCTACTTGTAATCTTATTACTTTTGTAACAAAGTGGAAAGGAGATTTAATACAAGTCATAAGAGTCCTTGAAATTAAATTAAATGAGTATAAAACAACAATGTATTGATATATGAAAAGATGAATTACTTCACAAAAGATATTTCGTTGCATTTTATCATTTGTTGTAAGACTACTTCTCTTTCTGAAATTTTAAATTGGCACGACGATTGCCACATGTTGAGGAGCATCTACCTACTCCAACAGGATCATTTGAAATTAACCCCGTTGTTTTCTTGGGTTTCTTGTTGATCAGTTTGTACAATGTAGTTTTTGTGTGTTGTTTTGATCGTTTAAGTTTTTTGCCATGGCATTGTCAGATTTTTTTTTTTTT
Source organism: Mytilus coruscus (assembly GCA_017311375.1). Classification (NCBI taxonomy): domain Eukaryota; kingdom Metazoa; phylum Mollusca; class Bivalvia; order Mytilida; family Mytilidae; genus Mytilus; species Mytilus coruscus. The sequence continues at coordinate 41,214,812 of CM029606.1, read as the reverse complement.
CTTTTCGCTAATGAGTTTGAATGTTCCTTTGGTATCTTTCGCCTCGCATTTAGGATATTATGACTTGTGTATAGTGTTTTCTTAAATCACAGACTATTAAAGACCTGGAGTAGATTTTATAATTGTAGTAATTATACATGTCAAACATAATGGACTAAAGCATCATGAACAACTGAAGTATAATATTTAACAGATGCATGATTATCATAGTTGTTTGGAATCGAGTTACATGAATGTATACTTTTCTTATACAAATGATTATTTTACTTTAATTAATGTAGGACATGAATTTCTGTTGGTTGAAAGGAATTCGAAAACTATGAATATACTATCAGGAGACATTCTGTAATCAAAGGATTTAATAAATGACGTTTAATGGGTAATTGATGCTTAACACTTGGATGTTCAAGAAATTTCACCTACGCACCTTGCCTTGCTAGGCTCTTTTAATGACTGATACAATGTTCGAAGGAAACGTTTTGAAGCTGTACACGCTTTTAGCAACATAAGGCACCATTGAGAGGTACAACGTATCATACGGTATAGTGTTTTGACAAAAAAATGGTACGAAAATTTCATGGGACCAATGAGTAAACGAATACTTCCCCTTTTTTTAGTTTTCTTTGGAGTTCGGTATTTTGGTAATATTCTTTTAACACAACGCGACTAATAGACTTTCATAAATATATAACCTTCCTTCGGAGAAGGGGTATTATAACAATTACAATGTCAGTATCTATATCATCAATTTCAATTACTTAATTAGTAGAACATATTAAAGCTATTATGTTTATAATCTGGAACGCTAGACACGTATTTCACCAACAGAAAACTCATTATCGCATCTAACCAGTTAGTAGACAAATTAAATACGACCAATGCTGAGGGTAAGGAAACCTTATTGTTTCGACAAATTTGAACTTTGATAAAAGGTAAATTTACACAAAAATTCTATGATATTTCATGTCGATTCAAAAATGCTGATTATTAGTCTTAAGAAACCAGCGGAGACGAAATGTCAACAATCAGTGACATCAGACTAGCTGCCGTCGAATTTTCTGACTATTTATATAACGGGGTTTGGAAGATCCGCATTCTGTTTACTCATAAGTGGTGCTCGGATTAAAACAGTTGGAAGGCCAGATCAAATTCAAAGTTAAAAAGTGTAAAAGATAGAAAATTCCGGCAAAAAGTTGTATTAAGATATATATATTCCAGCTGATGCGTGCATAACTTTAGAAGCATTGCTGGTTTGATGATTAAAGCATGAAACTTTGCACAATTGTAGATATATAGATATGGTAGTCATTTTAAGATATGGACCCACTCTGTAAAATCCGATATCGCGGGCGTTTTCAAGATGTCAGCCAACCGGTCAAAATTTAACAACCATGTATAATTTAAAGCAAATAATCATCAAACCAAAACTTTTAAAACATATGAAATGTATTCCAACGTTTTATAGTAAGTCATGACGTTATGTAGGACTTTTCAATGTCTGTGTTGTCAACCACTGATAGTCTTGTTGTTCCATCTTATAGGGATGGGAAACCTTATTTCATTTAAAACACTCACATTTGATCAAAATTGAGATCATTTACATGTACGTATGGTTTTTACATGTTTTAAATTTTGTGATTCTAAGGGTTGAAAAAAGAGACATGTATAAATCCATTACAGTCTGATTTAAACAAGCCCCACTATCCACTTGCGTTTATAGGGTCTGGTACGGTGACCCCATAATTCAGCCAATCAGATCGTTGCTTATATTTTGCTACAGCTTTATTAAATTTATCAGGACTCTCTAGGTTTTTTCGATAAAGATGGTAAAAGTCAAAGTAATCCGATGAGAATAATAACAAAATGGATGCGCCCAGTGTAGAATCTCTGACTGCAAAAAGTGTTTATTTTGTAGACAATATATGTATCATTTGTGGATTTTCATATATACAGAAAGAAACAACAAGCGAAGAAGTGGTAATTACTAAAAAAATTACCAATCAAAAAATTGAAATTGACCACAAAACATTCCCATCCGATAGAAACAATAGTTGAACAGTTGCAAAGGAAAACTGTAAACGATAAAAGTGTTTGTTTAAAATGCTACAGAACAGTCGAACGTGTGTTGCGATTAGGAAAAGAAGTAGAGGAGATAATGGATCGGTTATTAAAATCAAAAGAAAGGGTTGAACTTTCAAGTAGACAAAGTGACACTGTGAAGAAGCGTTTGCTGAGGAGCCCATTTTCAAACCAAGCAGAAAAAACACACGTTCAAATAATTATGTTCCGGTCAAGCTAATTCCATTTACTGAAATTACTAAATTGGCTAAGTATGTTCTCATTGCTGCAAAACCTTCATTGGCCTCTACCATGTCAATTGTTAACATGTGTGAAAATAATTCACGAAAACAACCTGATAATTCAAAGACTGTTAGGCGCTCAATGGGATTTGCAAGTGGTACTGATGACAGTAAGGATGGAGAAATTGAGGTAAAAACAGTTGTTGTTTTGAAAATATTGAGAACATTAACCAAAACGGATTAAAATAACCAATTAGAAATAAAATTGTATATTTTGATTTGTTGTGAAGCATAAGAAAATGAACTTATAAAAGGCAAGAGCTTTTGGTGGCCAATTTTTCTGGATAGCTAAACGTTAATTGCAAAAGAGGGACGAAAGATACCAGAGGGAAAGTCAAACTCATAGATTGAAAACAAACTGCCAACGCCATGGCTAAAACAAAAAGACAAATAGACAAAAAATAGTACAGAAGACACAACATAGAAAACCATAGTCTAAGCAACACGAACCCCATTAAAAGCTGGGGGTGATCTCAGGTGCTCCGGAAGGGTAGGCAGATCCTGCTCCACATGTGGCACCCGTCGTGTTGCTTATGTTATTACAAATCCGGTAAATAGTCTAATTCGGTAGATCACATTCGTGAAAAGGGAAGGGTATTGTAGTTACGACATAAGGAACATATCCGATATCATCTGTGAAACGGTTATTCCATAACGGTCAGCCAACTCGTGATGCCGTCCGTAAAATTTACGAAGGGATGATTTCAACTTCTCCATTTCGAACTCTTGGTTTAATAGCTTCCTTGTGAGCAGCAATCCTCTATCAAGGAAATCATGATAGGAAATACAAGCCCGGGAATATTGTATCAATTGGGAGATATATACTCCGTATGCAGGCGCTGCTGGAATGTTGCTACATAGAAATGGAAAGTTCACAATTGGGAAGCTGAAATCATCTCTTTGTCGTAAAGTTTTTTTTTCAACCGACCCTCATTGTCAATTTCAAGATGTAAGTCAAGATATGAGGCAGATGTATCTGTATCTGTAGTATCCTTTATCTCTAGTTCGATGAGATAGATTCGTTCAACATAGTCACCAAATTTTGTTTTATTTAGTGAGAGAACATCATCAATATAGCGGAACGTAAAATTAAAGGATATTGCTAACTTCTTATCTTTCTTCCTAAGAAGTACCTGTATGAAGTCAGCCTCATAATAATAAAGAAACAAGTCGGCAAGAAGAGGGCAAATTGGTTCCCATTGGAATTCCGACAGTCTGTTGAAAAACACGTCCTCCAAACGTAACAAATATGTTGTCAATTAAGAAATCAAGCTTCTTGATAATGTCAGTTTCGGGGAATTCGTTGTTTGAATCAGAGTGATTCTTTACAAAGTAGGATTTATCCCTCCCTAAGACAAGATACTTGTATCTACGTTCGCAATTCTTTTAATGAAACAAAGTAATACCAACTCTTTCAATTTGTCTTTAGTTTGGAATGGAGAATACTTGTGTAAAGTGTAGAAAAGTCAAATGTTTTAATACTATTGCAAGATGAGAGTCTTAGATTGTATGTACTCTAAAAGATCTTTGGATTTTTAGTATCCACATCTGATTCACGCCACCCTAGAATAGGCAGTTTCACAATAACTTTGGAGCCCGGCAATTCATTCCTTGTGAAAATTTTCCTCCAGAGGAATCAATCTTAGACTTAAAACTTCATTTTCAGAGAAAGAAAAGAAAACAGTTATCCAAAAGTACATGTAGACACATGAACAAATGCACTTTTATATCATTTTGCTTATGAATTTAAAAATAATGATGATATGTGATAAATGTATCCAAATTGGTCTACTCATTTATGTCGTTACAATACATGTGAGTTGTTATAACACATTTGGTTGACTGGTCTGAACATGTTAACTGTTTCTTTATCATCATTCATCATGTTTATGTTTTCAAAGTGTTCATTTATCAGTCTGTACAATATATATATATACTGGTACAAATACAAATGCACCTCACTGATCTAGCCTAAAAGCTCAATTCAAATACTCCTAATGATTTATGGGTTATTTCCAGATGGGGATCCAGGATTTTGAAAAGGGGACCCTAAGGCAATGTAAGGAGTTTGACATGTTAAATGTCTGTGCATTTACCATATCAGTAGGTCCATAACTATTAAAGAGGGCAGTCCCTACATTTGTGTAAGTCAGTCCCAATTTTAATTATGTAGATATAGAAAGATGTGGTGTGAGTGCCAATGAGACAACTCTCCACCCAAATAACAATTTATAAAAGTAAACCATTATAGGTAAATGTAGACATGTTTAATATGGAATGATAAATAGTTAACTTTTCAAAATTATTTCATATTATCAGATTATCATGATTATAGTATTGGGGAATACATTTTACATTTACAGTTACAAATGTTTCATGGTTATTGTGGAATAGCCTACAATATCAATAAGATTAATCAGGCTTTAGTTGCAGGTAGGCACACTAATCCTATTATTTATCTGATATTGATCATTAAGAGCTGAGTAGTATAAACTAAGGCATAATTATATGCTCATTTTCAGATTGAAGTAACCTGATGAAGCTGATTAATAAATGATTTCACTTGTTATATTTTGTTTAAACTTTTGTACAGTTGACTCTCATTATCTATAAGACTAACACAATAATTTGAGATATCAGGAGTAAATATAATGCAAAACAATTTAAACATTTCCTTTGGCTTCACAAAATATTGAACAGGAATTTTGAGAAAAAAGTTTTAGATAAAGATAGTAAACTGTCTTTTGTTTTTTTTTTTTTTTGTTATCGGCAACAAACATTCACAAAAACGTGAAAGAAGTTCAATTGTCACATAACCTTACAACAAAATGCTCTTTGGTGGGGTTGTTACCTCTTTGACGCATTCCCGTTTCCATTCTCAATTTTATGTTTTATGAGGAATTTTGTCAATATCAGTGATGTCCCTTTTTCAAAATATTGAAAATTATTGTGAATTTATTCACGCTTAACATCTTTGTTCATTAGCAACAGTAAATACAAATAAAAATTATATTATTCTATTATACATGCACATTTTCGCTGATTTTAGGAATATGGTAATTAAAGAATCTTTGCATTTTATAATGTCACAAATTGTTTGTTAAAAAGATATTATTTACTGACATAAAGATTTCTTACTGACATATACATGTATGCGGAGATTTATAATCAATGAGACGGCAACCCTTGTGCTGAATTGTAGAACAAACATACTTCTGTATCATGTGTATTTACATGTACATATCTTTTCCTTATCAATGAAGGAGATGTGAGGTTTACATCAATGACTGAATGAGACAACCTTTGACAACTGAAACAATGATATCTGCCATTGCTTTCATTTTAAATCATATAATCCAACTGATTTAAGTGACCCTATGTGCATCCAAACGGCAAGCACCTCCCATCAGCTATACAAACTATTACCAAACAATATTGATTAATGCTACATTGTTGTAACATTCTAAAATTCAAGTTCTTACATGTCTATTATGTCAATTTTGATGCATTGCACTGGTCTTAATTTACAGTAAATATTACATCATTTTCAGTCAAAGAAAAGTAATCTTAACCCTAAATTTGGCAAAAGATTTGTATTTTAATGAACCAAAATTTCCATTTCAGATTCCACTAGGACTTTTGACCGCAATGAACAGAAAACACCCTAGTTAATACAGCTTTTGAAAACTTCTCAAAATTATGTTCCAGTCAAAGATGGTGAAATTGTTGAGGAAGTATTTTTTGGGCAAGTTCTCATTGAAATTAAAATAACAAGTTACAGTTCGCTAAAGTTAAATGCCATGATTTTACTTGAGACCACGAGGTGCTTAAACATCACAAAGGTTTATTTCAGCGAGTATATGTTGAAAACCTTATTTTCTCTTTAATTTAAAGTAACTGTAAATTTGTTTGATGACTTGGATTAAGAGTACATTCAAACTCCATGGTTCTTCACTTTATACCACATTAGATGGCAGTCTGATTAAAACCAGCCACCGCTACCAATGGTGGTGTATAACATTATTCTCTGTGCCAGTTTGTCATTTTTCTAAATGCAAATGAAATAGTTATTGAGATGTAAGGCTCTTTCATTTTAAATTTTGAACTGGATTCCCTGCTTCTTTTAGGTGCTAATTAGGTTTTCAATGTTGACATTAAGTTTAAAACATTGAACTGCATGTGGACCTGGTTTAAACTGTTTTTAATCCATTAACTGTCAAGTTGTGTAGTTTAATACATTTGACATGTTATACCTTTACTGGAATAACATTTGACTATCCTATTGTTTAGGGATCGTCTGACAGATGAGAGGATACGGAGTTCTCAGCAGTCTATGGCACATGCTGCAACACCTTTATAATGTTTAGAAGGATTCATTTCAAAGAATGTTGATTTTCATCGTTTGATGAATTTCTTGAAATAATTTGTCGTTACAAATATTGAAATACTCAAGAATTGTAATTATCGCTATTATGTGTATTTTTCCTTTGATATTTTTATGTGATAATTTTCATTTTCACTCGACTCGCTCGAGAATGAAAATTACCGCTAGTTTCTAAGGCCCTAAGCAACAGCGTATTAATCCATATCCACACGCTAGAGTGTCGACCAATCAGAAAAGTTTAGCCGGAACTATAAACAAACGTTATCGGATGACTGCGTTGAAATGTCAACAAGAAAAGTATTTTTCTCGTTTCAATTTTCACTTATAAATTAACTTAAAGTTAATAAATATAAATAAATTATTTTTCTAACAAATAAAAAGGTCAATTTTACATAAATCTACTACAAATGATTGTCTATCTGTTTTAATTTATTGTATGGTGTTTGCAATCTTTGAATACGCCGGCTGATCAGTTCAAACGCCATTTTTCAAATGAATGAAAGTCGTTGTGTGACTAAATTTTTATCAAATAAGCCTGCGCTTACCTAAAAGAAAATGCATTCTTATCGTATTAAATATATTTTTGCTGTAATTTGCATTAGATAATATTAGAAAATACACATAATAGCGATAAAAGATTATTTATATTTTTAAACAAGAAACATAAATAATCTATAATTACATGCATGTCTATTCTATAATTTTGACATATATGTACCTTGGATATACCTGTATCAGTTACAATAAAAAATAAGAAGATTTGGTATTGCCAATGACACAACTCTCCACAAGAGACCAAATTACACAGAAATTAACAACAATAGTTCATTTTACCGCCTTCAACAATGAGTAAAACCCATACCGCATAGTCAACGAGAAAACTCACGGCCTGATTTATGTACAAAGAAATGAATAAAACAAATATGATACTGGTTTATTGCATACATATTTATTCTATATATTTACCAATTTGAACCACACAACAAAGTCTTAATGTAGAAAGTCCATTGCAAAAACATTGCGCATGCATGAACAGCCTCTCCGTATGATGTAAGTACAACCATTCTGCAGACATTTTAAATTGTAATGTTTATTTCAAGCAATTTGCAAGTTAAAATTCAACACTGCTTCAACAGGAGACAGAGGAACAGTTGCATATTTTAGAATTTTATTAAATGCAAGAAATGTAAAAGTCGATGTAAAATATTCCCACAGAGCTTACAAGTTACTGTTATATGAAATGCAATCTGCTGTGTTTTATTTTTCAATGAAATGGGATATAGCAGAGAAACACCTATGCCTGAACTACTAAGCAAAGCAGAACAGATAGCTTAGATAAATGAAATATGCACTGCAATTATCAATTAATGTTTTTTTTTTTTTTTTTAAATAAAGATTTAGTGGAAGAACTACGTAGTGTACTTTAAGATCCCACCATATATAACAAAACAAATAAAACAAAGTACCTCATTGGAAGTATACATTTAATTACATTAGTTTCTGATACCTCATATTACCTCAAAACAGGAACAATTTATACCGTATAACGGGTTTTTCGCGTCGGCTTTTTTCGCGATTTCATCACAAAATGGGCAGGATAAATTTTCACTGTGTATAATTTTCGCTGAAAGGAAAATACACGCGAAACTTTAACTGTATCGCATTGTTAAAGATGAAAGTAACATAAAATTGATTGACGAACAGGTAATCGATCACAAATATATACGAGTAACCCAAACTAAATTACACAATTTAGAGAACGTTTAAGGAACGTAAATTATGCACATTAGGGCATGCTAAAATTGAAGGTTTTGATAAAATAGATATACAAATATCCGTGTAAAATTGATTTATTTTTATTATATTTTTACATTAAATGTCAATCGTTTGGGTTATGACATCTATCAATACAATAGCTTGCCACTAATTAGAATCTGATTGCTGTGTTGTCAGGTGTGACACGTATGTTTAGTCAATTTAATAATTATGAAAACAAAGACTTTAATTAAGTATGTTCATACCTGTGATCTGTTGAACAATACAAAAGACTCCATAATTAACAGTATAATGTATAAAACTTTCATATTTTGATAAATCTTTGAATACACAGGAAATTTACAGGGTCAAATTTTCGCGTTTCTTTGGCTACCGTGAACTAAGCGAAAATTAAACACACGCGAAAAAAAACCCAATATACGGTATCAAACAGATTCGTTAATTTAAGTGGTGGACCTATTAATAATATTGCATTAGATGAGTATTTTGAGCTGATGAACAGGGATACCAAAATGCTTGTAGTGGATATGAGACTAAGGAAAGCATTGTACGCCATTCCAAAGAATATCCTCATCTTATAGATGCCATTTAACATGTGGACATGATTTGTCAAATTCGTAATAGGAAGGGTTTCCATAAGCATCCGAGCTACAGAAAGTATGTCTTGAAAACAATGGATGTGCTACTACAAATATCTGCCTTCAAAGAAACTCCTGGAAGGACATTACCTTGCAGGAAAATTGTGTGTGACAGCAATCCATTTTCAAATACCTACAAGAATATTCCAACAATGATCTTTCGTCATTTGCCGGATTTACTTTTCGTCGTTTATGAAACAACCAAATTTAAATAAATAGGTAAGGTGTCAATGGGACACAGATGATGCTCCCTTTGCATACAACGTTATTACTCAAGAATGGTAAAAGTGACGCTACCCAAATTCGTATTTCATCTGAGTTTTGTGTTAATAAGCATTTTGTATAAGTTTGATAACAATTGGTTGAGGCAAACTGAAGTTGGAGAACAGAAACGAAAAATTCAGCATTTTTCCCTTTGTAAAGGGCATAACTCTAGAATGGTAAAAGTGACGACACCAAAATTCAAACTGGATCGGTGTTTTGTGGTAATAAGCATTGTGTAGTAGGTTCATAACATTTGGTTGAGGCAAACTAAAGTTAGAGAATCGTTCCATAGTACGACAATTTCAATATTGCCGCAAAGTCTTAGTCTAGTTTACTTGAGGATCGCAGTCATAGTCGTTTTGTAAATAAAGATTTAGTGGAAGAACTACGTAGTGTACTTGAGGATCGCATTGATAAAGAAAACTATAGGATAGAAAATATTGTTGACAACAGATTTAAATGTCACTACTGCGTAAAACGTTTACATTCGTGCGTTTTCAAATAAAATTGAGAATGGAAATTTGGGATGCGTGAAAGAGACCACCCGACCATAGGACAGATAAAAACTTTGGAGGAATGCATGACACATGGGTATATTGAGCGATCTGCTAAAGGTAGTAAAATTGTGACATTACAGATGAGCTGTTTAATTATTTAATGCATTTTTAAACTTGTTGCTTTACATAAAACCTGGACACAGCTGTGGATATGGGCGATGGCTATTGGTCTGTTCGAAGTGCTAAGTACGAAACACACATACACAACAAAACAAATAAAACAAAGTACCTCATTGAAAGTATTCATTTAACTACATTAGTTTCTGATACCTTATCACAAGGGCCCGCAATATTTTTTTATATATATATTAATGATTTACCTCCTATTTTTGACTCCACATGTGAACCATCCAAGTTAAATGATAATAACATTTCATGTCTGTTATATGCTGAAAATATTTTCTAAAATTAGTGAAGTCGTTCCCTCTTTTTAAATATGACTAATGAAGCAAGATTTATTTTTTTGTATACATGTGGTGAGAACGATATAATTAGAATTGTAACATTCATAAATAACATCTACAATTCTAGAAATGCTTCATTTATAAAAAAAAACTTTGTGGAACCACCTCCTCAGGTGAGATTGAATACATATATTATTGTTCCAATATTTTCTTTTAATAAAGGAGGGAAATACAAATTTATTTATACAATGTTTATAAATGTAGACAGATATATGTTTGTATGTTTATATATAGCCAATGTTTATTGTCTTGGTAACAATCCTGTAATTTTTATTTTGTTATAATGTTTAAATAAAAACGAGTCCTTAACCAATCCAAACATCTCAATACAATTCCTAAGATACAATTCTCCTTTTCTTGTAACAGCATATATCTTCAGAGATGTTTAAATATAAACGAGACCTTAAGCAATCCAAACATCTCAATATTATCTCTAGGACATAATCTTCTAATTTTGTAACAGTATATATCGTCAGAGAATCAAAGTAAAGATCTCATTATCTCCTCCTTTAATGCATACATTGTATATTTTCATATTCTTAAATATTTGAAATATCCGATCAATATTACTATTAGTTTCGCTTTGAACAAAACTATGTAGGCAAATACCTATTACATTATTACTTCAATCATTCAATAATACACACATAGATGTATTGGTAAGAAATAATTGATTTGATGATGTAGTTTCATCTGGTGTTTCGGTTTAGGTTTATATTACCTAGGCATTATCCTCATCAGGTACCCTAGCCTTACAGCAACATGATAAAAATAAACGAAAATTCTGGGCACGACACTCGGTGAATCATCCTTCTTTATATTAAATTGCGAATATTGTGATTTAGCTTAATCTCCTATATTCTATTTTAGTTTAGAAGATGTTAAATATTCTTTTAAGTTCTTGTGTTTCTGGTATGCAATAATGGGTGGTTTATTAAAAGTTGGTTTGCTCTGCCATCATTCGAAATTAAGTGCCAGTGTTTTCTTAAAGTTTTCCCAGTTGTTTAACTCTAGGATTAAATTTTGTTATGAAACATAAAGGTGGTGATTTCCTTTATTCCTTGCTTTGTACCGTAGTGTACTTTCCTTGTTCTTTCATTGTTGTCGTTATTATGGGATCAATTTCGTCTGCAACATTACCCCGTTTCTGGAGTTTATCTCTAAACAATTGAATTTGTGCTTCTATGTCCTCTACATTATTAGATGACCGAATAAATCTTATAATTTCTCCTGTAATAAAACCTTTGAATACAGACGATGGGTGGGATGATGATCTATGCAGGTATTGGTAGTTATCTGTTGGTTTGCTATATAGTTTGATATCTAAGATTTTATTTGTAATAAATCTCTTTCCTATGTACACTGTTACATCTAAAATTGAACGTTTGTCCTTGAGGTTTCATGTGTGAACTTAATAAGTGGATGAATGTTGTTAGCTATTTCGATAAAGTCAAGCAATTCATTTTCATTTCCGTCAAACAACATGAAGCCGTCATCTCTATATACTGACAAATGTATAATTTTGAAAGCGTGTAAATTCTTCTAGTATTTTAGAGATGATTTCAAAAATTCTCAAGTCTGTTAAGCTTGGCGACATAGGGGCTCCCATGGGAACACCCACTATTTGTTTATATATTACGCTATTAAACTCAAATTCATTGTTTTCTAGTGTAATTCTTAGTAATTCCAGAAATTCTTTCCTTGGTGGGAGTGGGATTGCATATTTATATGTTATAAGTTTAGGCCACGCTCTGTACACAGCCTGAATTATTTCTTCGTGACTCAGATTTGTGTACATACTACTTATGTCAAATGTCGCTAAAGTGACATTATCAGGTGCCTCTACTCTTTAATTTTGTTAATGAAGGACGTCGTATCTTGTGTAAATGTCCATAATTGACGTACAATAGGTTGAAGAAAGTAGTCAATGAATTGGCCAACTCTTTCAATTGGGCTATTACATAGTGAAATGATAGGTCTACCAGGTATTTGTACCCTTTGAAGTAATTCTTTATTACTCCTAAGTTCATTTCTGATGTTGAGGTCAATTTTGTGAATTTTAGGTAATAGATATAATCTGCCAACTTGAATTTTTCGACTTTTGTATCTAAAAGATATCTGAACGATATGTCATCTATGTGTGATTGTACATGTAATATCTTTACTTTACTCTCTATTAGATTGTAAATCTCCGTACAGTGTGATCTTGCAACTTGTTCGTAATGTATCCCATCGTTAAGCTGAGATAACGCTTGTTCAATATAATTCTTTTATCAAGAATCACTGTTGATAAGCTTTTATCAGCTTTTTAATTACTATTTCTTTATTTTTTCAGTGACTGTAATGCCATTCTTTCTAATTTTGTTAAGTTATCTTTGAATTTTTCCAAGTGTATTCTTCCTAATTCAATTTTAGTTGCAAATATACAATTTTCTATAGCTGTATTAGCAAAGTTCGGTGTATATCCTGATTTAATAGTAAATGGATGATTATTTATGACATTTTCATTGCCATAGAACAGAAATTTAAGTCTCATTTTGCGTGCCAATTTGTCAAAGCTTTGTAATAAATTACGCTTGATGTTTTTCTCAGCAGGGCAGGTATGAATTTTAACCCTTTAGCTAATAATGATATTTCAGAGTCGCTTGGTTCTGTTTTAGAAAATACTTCAATATACTGTCGAGATAATTCTATCTTTTAATGTGTATATTTTTCTGTTTAAGTCACGTTTGTTTTAAGATGTGTGCGAAGTTTTCCTTTGTATTTCCTTGTTTTCTCTCTTATCACGAGACTTGATGTGTCTGTTTTTCTTAGACATTATCTTTAGTTTCTCACGTTAATCTGTTTACGTTTAGTAGTAAGTTCAAATTGACCTTTTACAGGCAATTATAAGATGGATTCTATATTACTGTTCACCGTCTCTGTTGGAGAGATAAGTGTTGCAGTATTTGTTACAATAATTAAACTCTATTGGAGAGATTAATATGTATTTAATTGACTGGATAATTAATCCCTATTGAGAGATTGATTTGTAAAAATATGCGAAACATTTTGTTATAATAAAACACCCATGCAACCACGCATCCCATATTGCATGATAGAACCCGACACTATTTTAGTGTTTCGGCAGTTAAGCTTTGGATAGTTATTTTAAGATGCATTATTTGAATATAATCAAATATGAAAGTTATTCATGTATATATTGATATATTTATATTTAAATTCTTCTTCAATAGATCTAGTTATTATGACAGATCTGCCATCATCAGGGTCCAACTGTCAATTTTATGTTTAAGTCTTTAACTTTGATCTACAAAGCATATCTCCAATACTTTTGTGTTTGCTATACGCAACTATTGGTGCTGTATTGAATATTTGTACACATTCTTCGTCAAACTGTAATAAATGCCAGTGTTTCATTATACGTTTCTTTATTTTACGTATATATGGATTATATTTAGTTATTTAAACTAATGGAATCATTTGTTTTTTTTTTTTTTTTTTTTTTTGATTTGTTTTGTTGTAGTAATTCAGTACGGTCAATTGATAAAGCATCAGTAATACTATCATCTATTGCAACGTTATCATAACCCTATCTAATAATTTCCCTTTGAAATTAGTTAGATTGTTTATTAATTTGTTATGGTCACTTGTGTTTCTAATTTGCCGTATTGCTTCACCTTTAATAAATCCTCTGAATACATGCTGTGAGTGACAGCTATTTCTGTGTAGAAACAGATAGGAATAGGTTTCTTTAAAATGTATTTCAAGTCAAGAATGCCATGTGTTGTAAATCTTTGACCTTTAATTACATCAACATCTAAGAACGACATTTTATCGTTTGAGATTTCATAAGTGAACTTTAATAAGGGGTTATAATCATTTGCTAGCTGAAACAAATCTATAATTTCATCTGATGTCCCATCATATATTATGAATCCATCGTCTCTATGTCTGCCATGATAAAATATTTTGTCTTTATGTTGAAATGCAGAAATAATTTGATTCATTATTTCAAACATAAGTATGTCACAGATTTCCGGTGAAGGAACTGCACCAATTGCCGTACCTATTATTTGTTTATAAATTTTCCATCAAATTCAAATACATTGTTTTCTAAAATGATTCTCAACTAATGTATTAATACATGGACCGGCGGAGCACTGACTTTGAAGTTTGATTTGTCAAAACTGTCATAGGTTCGTTCAACCGCACTCAATAACGCTTCTTGAGGTAGATTAGTAAACATCTGTGTTATATCATACGAAACCAACACGCTATTTGCCCTAGGTTTTAATTTCTCAATGATATTAATGAACGATGTAGTATCTTTTATATATGTAGGCTGATTTTGAACTATTGGTATAAGAAAATAGTCAACGTAATGACCTATAAGTTCAGTTACAGAACCACACTGTGATATAATAGGTCTGCCAGGTGGAATTATATTTAATTCATTTAATCCATCATGTTGTATTTGTTTAAACGTCTCAGTTTCAAGACGGTGAATTTTTGGGAGAATATAAATTCTCCTAAACGTGCATCCGTTAATTTTTGACCATTTGTTAAAATTTGAATGATTTATTGTCGATTATGCCTTGGTCGTATAATGACTTAACATACTCAATGACCTGGGTTTTCAATTCTGCCATGTTAAATCAATCTAATTGGCAGTAATGTTGAGTATTTAATTGTCTTGTGACTTCTGCTATGTAGTCTAGCCTGTCTAAAATAACACAATTTGAATTTTTATCTGCCTTTTTATTACTATTGTTTCATCATTTTCAAATTGCGTAGCGCTATTCTTTCGCCTTTAGTAAGATTGTTTTTACATTTTTCTATTGGTAGAAAAGACAATTCAAGCTTTGTTAAATCTATATAATTTTCCAACGTATGGCACGTAGAGGCAGGTTTATATCCTGTATTGCTACGAAATGGAAGGTCAGTTTTTTCTTGACTGAACATATACCGACATCGTAGTTTTCTAGCAAATTCATTGTAGTCTTTAGTATAGACATTTTGCATTTTGCTTGATGGCGTTGGTATAAATTTCAAGCCTTTCGTCAACAGGATATATTCCTGATTTGATAATCTGCGTTTTGATAGATTAATTACATGCTTTTCGCATGTGCAGTTCTTTGTTGCATATTATATTCATTCCGTTCTCTTTATTGTAGAATCGGAATTTTTGCTTTTAGCATTTCTATTAAAACGACGTGCCATTTTGAGTTCACATTGGGTGATTCTCTTAACTACGTGCCTTTGTTGAGCTCACATTGGGTGGCTGAAGAATATTTAGGTTTACACATGTATTTAAACCTTGAAAGAGATCCGCCCACATTCACGTGGGTTGATAGGCGGGATAAGATAGCAGTGAGAAATTGTCCGTGTTGATGATGTATAAATGAGTCACATTGTTTTGTGGAATTAAAGTAAATCAGGCCATCAAGTATTTTTAACTCAAGGCTAAAAGTTTTGTTCACCGGAACAATAAATTAGCACTGTATCCCATCAAACAGGAAATGCGGATCGTTCTCAATGCAGAAAACGATTCTCGGTAAGGTGCAATAGGACAGCCGTCCTTGCATACATTTTGTTATAATAAAACACCCATGCAACCATGCATCCCATATTGCATACCGTCTCTTAAAAATATTTCCTCCAGAATACTTTTAAAGCCGTTACTGTTAACTGCAACAAATATGCATACATAACTCTCTCAATAGAGATTTAATATTTCGCATATTATTACACATTAATCTCTCCAATAGGGATTAATTATTCAGGCAATTAAATACATATTAATCTCTTCAATAGAGTTTAATTATTGTAACAACTACTACAACACTTATCTCTCCAACATAGACAGTGATCAGAACGATAGAATCCATCTTATTTATAATTGCCTGTTAAAAGGTCAATTTGAATTTACTACTAAACGTAAACAAATCAACGCGAGAAACTAAAGATAATGTATAAGAAAACAGACACATCAAGTCTCGTGATAAGAGAAAGAAAACAAGGAAACGGGGTTTTGGTGCAGACGAAATTGATCCCATAATAACGACAACAATAATAGAAGAACAAGGAAAGTACCTTACGGTACAAAGCATTGAATAAAGGAAATCACCACCTTTATGTTTTATTACAAAATATAATCCTAGATTAATTTTGAATGAGAGCACAGCAAACCAACTAAAGAAACACAAGAATTTAAAAGAATATTTAACATCTTCTAAACTAAAATAGAATATAGCCGATTAAGCTATATCACAATATTTGCAGTTTAATATAAAGACAACAGAAGGATGATTCACCGAGTGTCGTGCCCCGGAATTTTCGTTTATTTTTATCATGTTGCTGTAAGGCTAGGGTACCTGATGAGGATAATGCCTAGGTAAAATAAAACCTAAACCGAAACACCAGGTGAAATTAAATCATCAAATCAATTATTTCTTACCATTATCTATGCGTATATATACGTGTATGATTTAACTATTGAAGGAATAATAAATTAGATACTTGCCTACATAGTTTGGTTCAAAACGAAACCAATAGTAATATTGACCGACTATTTCAAATATTTAAATATATGAAAATAATCTAAATATGTATTTAATGAAGAGATAATGAGATCTTACATTGATTCTCTGAAGATATATACTGTTACAAAAATAGAAGATTTTGTATTAGAGATAATATTGAGATGTTTGGATTGATTAAGGACTCGTTCTTATTTCAACATCTCTGAAGACTTATGCTATTACAAGAACAAGAAATTTGTTTCTTAGGAATAAATAGTATTGAGATATTTGGATTGGTTAAGGACTTGTTTATATTCAAACATCTCTGAAGATATATGCTGTTACAAGAAAAGGAGAATTGTATCTTAGGAATTGTATTGAGATGTTTGGATTGGTTAAGGACTCGTTTTTATTCAAACAAATGATTACATTAGTTTAAATAACTAAATATAATCCATATATACGTAAAATAAAGAAACGTATAATGAAACACTGGCATTTATTACAGTTTGACGAAGAATGTGTACAAATATTCAATACAGCACCAATAGTTGCGTATAGCAAACACAAAAGTATTGGAGATATGCTTTGTAGATCAAAGTTAAAGACTTAAACATAAAATTGACAGTTGGACCCTGATGATGGCAGATCTGTCATAATAACTAGATCTATTGAAGAAGAATTTAAATATAAATATATCAATATATACATGAATAACTTTCATATTTGATTATATTCAAATAATGCATCTTAAAAGACCATCCCAAACTTAACTGCCGAAACACTAAAATAGTGTCGGGTCCTATCATGCAATATGGGATGCGTGGTTGCATGGGTGTTTTATTATAACAAAATGTATGCACGGATGGCTGTCCTATTGCACTTTACCGAGAATCGTTTTCTGCATTGAGAGCGATCCGCATTTCCTGTTTGATGGGATACAGTGCTAATTTATTGTTCCGGTGAACAAAGCTTTTAGCCTTGAGTTAAAAATACTTGATGGCCTGATTTACTTTGAAAATTCCACATAACAATGTGACTCATTTATACATCATCAACACGGACAATTTCTCACTGCTATCTTATCCCGCCTATCAACCCACGTGAATGTGGGCGGATCTCTTTCAAGGTTTATAACATGTAAACCTAAATATTCTTCAGCCACCCAATGTGAGCTCAACAAGGCACGTAGCTAAGAGAATCACCCAATGTGAACTCAAAATGGCACGTCGTTTTAATAGGAATGCTAAAAGCAAACATTCCGATTCTACAATAAAAGAGAACGAAATGAATATAATATGCAGCAAAGAACTGCACATGCGAAAACGCATGTAATTAATCTATCAAAACGCAGATTATCAAATCAGGAGTATATCCTGTTGGCGAAAGGCTTGAAATTTATACCTACGCCATCAAGCAAAATGCAAAATGTCTATACTAAAGACTACAATGAATTTGCTAGAAAACTACGATGTCGGTATATGTTCAGTCAAGAAAAACTGACCTTCATCCATTTCGTAGCAATACAGGATATAAACCTGCCTCTATGTGCCAAACGTTGGAAAATTATATAGATTTAACAAAGCTTGAATTGTCTTTTCTAACAATAGAAAAATGTAAAAACAATCTTACTAAAGGCGAAAGAATAGCGCTACGCAATTTGAAAATGATGAAACAATAGTAATAAAAAGGCAGATAAAAATTCAAATTGTATTATTTTAGACAGGCTAGACTACATACCAGAAGTCACAAGACAACTAAATACTCAACATTACTGCCAATTAGATTGATTTAACATGGCAGAATTGAAAACCCAGGTCATTGAGTATGTTAAGTCATTATACGACCAAGGCATAATCGACAATATATCATTCAATTTTTAACAAATGGTCAAAAATTAAGAGATGCACGTTTAGGAGAATTTATATTCTCCCAAAATTCACCGTCTTGAAACTGAGACGTTTAAACAAATACAACATGATGGATTAAATGAATTAAATATAATTCCACCTGGCAGACCTATTATATCACAGTGTGGTTCTGTAACTGAACTTATAGGTCATTAAATTGACTATTTTCTTATACCAATAGTTCAAAATCAGCCTACATATATAAAAGATACTACATCGTTCATTAATATCATTGAGAAATTAAAACCTAGGGCAAATAGCGTGTTGGTTTCGTATGATATAACACAGATGTTTACTAATCTACCTCAAGAAGCGTTATTGAGTGCGGTTGAACGAGCCTATGACTGTTTTGACAAATCAAACTTCAAAGTCAGTGCTCCGCCGGTCCATGTATTAATATATTTGTTGAGAATCCTTTTAGAAAACAATGTATTCGAATTTGATGGAAAAATTTATAAACAAATAATAGGTACGGCAATTGGTGCAGTTCCTTCACCGTAAATCTGTGACATACTTATGTTTGAAATAATGAATCAAATTATTTCTGCATTTCAACATAAAGACAAAATATTTTATCATGGCAGATATAGAGACGACGGATTCATAATATATGATGGGACATCAGATGAAATTATAGATTGCAAATGATTATAACCCCTTATTAAAGTTCACTTATGAAATCTCAAACGATAAAGGTCGTTCTTAGATGTTAATGTAATTAAAGGTAAAGATTTACAACACATGGCATTCTTGACCTTGAAATACATTTAAAGAAACCAATTCTTATCTGTTTCTACACAGAAATAGCTGTCACTCACAGCATGTATTCAGAGGATTTATTAAAGGTGAAGCAATACGGCAAATTAGAAACACAAGTGACCATAACAAATTAATAAACAATCTAACTAATTTCAAAGTGAAATTATTAGACAGGGGTTATGATAATGTTGAAATAGATGATAGTATTACTGATGCTTTATCAATTGACTGTACTGAATTACTACAACAAAACAAATCAAAAGAAAACAAATGATTCCATTAGTTTTAATAACTAAATATAATCCATATATACGTAAAATAAAGAAACGTATAATGAAACACTGGCATTTATTACAGTTTGACGAAGAATGTGTACAAATATTCAATACAGCACCAATAGTTGCGTATAGCAAACACAAAAGTATTGGAGATATGCTTTGTAGATCAAAGTTAAAGACTTAAACATAAAATTGACAGTTGGACCCTGATGATGGCAGATCTGTCATAATAACTAGATCTATTGAAGAAGAATTTAAATATAAATATATCAATATATACATGAATAACTTTCATATTTGATTATATTCAAATAATGCATCTTAAAATGTCCATCCCAAACTTAACTGCCGAAACACTAAAATAGTGTCGGGTCCTATCAAGCAATATGGGATGCGTGGTTGCATGGGTGTTTTATTATAACAAAATGATTTACCTCCTATTTTTGACTCCACATGTGAACCATCCAAGTTAAATGATAATGACATTTCATGTCTGTTATATGCTGAAAATATTTTCTAAAATTAGTGAAGTCGTTCCTCTTTTTAAATATGACTAATGAAGCAAGATTTAATTTTTGTATACATGTGGTGAGAACGATATAATTAGAATTGTAAAATTCATAAGTAACATGTACAATTCTAGAAATGCTTTATTTATAAAAACAACTTTGTGGAACCGCCTCCTCAGGTGAGATTAAATACATATATTATTGTTACAATATTTTCTTTTAATAAAGGAGGAAATACAAATTTATTTATACAATGTTTATAAATGTGGACAGATATATATTTGTATGTTTATGTATAGCCAATGTTTATTGTCTTGGTAACAATCTTGTAATTTATTATTTTAAACCAATAAAACATCTTATATCTTATATATCTTCTTGAAAGATATTTATGGACTGAAGGTAATACTAGCTTTTCATTCATTGCCACTTAATGGATCTTTCATATTTTCAATTATTTTGGCTTAAGCATTCCTGATAAAGATACATGCATCTCCAGGAAAGTGCTTTAGATGCATGATATTTAAAAGTATTATTGTCATATACACTAAATTATTCTTGTCATCGCATCCAACTTGAGATCAATTTGCTTTGTAGTGCACAGTGGTCTGTGGACTGGTATTTGTCTTTTATAGTTTTTGCAATCTTTGCCAGTTTGTCTGTGGCTTCACATTACACATAACATCTGAAGCATGTATTGAAGTCTTAAATGCACCATGAAAGGAAGGGATATGATGTGAAAATATATGGTACAAACTCCCATGCAGGAGACAAAAGGAAATGCACTTATATTGCTGTTCTTCATTTCAAACTACTAATAAAAAGGCCTTCTGCCAGAAGCAAAAAAAATGGCTTACCTCACTGCAAATTCAAGATCTTAAAGAGTCTTCTTTTTATCAGTTAAAAAAACTGTTGGGTAAAACAGACCTGGCAGATTGAAACCAACAATAACTTTTGCATGGCCTTATTTGAACACTCATGTTCTATATCATGCCAATACTTTCATTTTAGCATTGCACAAGGTCATACATATTTCTCTTAGCATAAATATGCATGAAATATCTGCCACTGAACATTAATCAATCATACTTTTGTAGTACATAGCTTATGACGTCGTTACACTCAATTTATTTAAGTTGTGCTAAATGATATTTTAGTCAAAGAAAACATTTGTTTATCTATGGGTTGAAATAGGGATTTGAAAGTTGAGTGACTGCAAGATCTTCTAAATAAGTAATAGTGTCATTGGTCATCTTTTTTTTTTTAATATATACTTGTGTCATTGTTCATGTTCTTTTAAATTAGTTCTTGTGTCATTGGTCATTTCTTTTTTGATAAGCACTTGTGTCATTGTCATGTTCTTTTAAATTAGTAATTGTGTCATTGGTTATGTTCTTTTAAATAAGTAGTTGTATCATTTGTCATGTTCTTTTAAACAAGTACTTGTGTCATTGGTCAATTTTTCTTTTAATTAATACTTGTGTCATTGGTCATGTTCTTTTAAATTAGTACTTGTGTTATTGTTTTTTTTTTTTCTTTTAATTAATACTTGTGTCATTGGTCATGTTCTTTTAAATTAGTACTTGTGTCACTGGTCATGTTCTTTTAAATAAGTACTTGTGTCATTGGACGTGTTCTTTTAATTAGGTACTTGTGTCATTGGTCATGTTCTTTTTGATAAGTACTTGTGTCTTTGGTCATGTTCTTTTAAATACGTACTTGTGTCATTTGTCAAATTGCTTTATTTTCTGGTTGTGTGTGTGCTTAATATAAGTACCAATCTGATGAGTTGAGTCCACAGTCTGATTTAAATACAGATCATGTGTTGAACCTTTGCTAATAGCACTCCATTTTACTTTCTGTTTTAAAGACCTTTATTAATCCTCTCAGGTTTTGTTGTAATGTAAAATTAGTAAAATAACAAAAATAGCGTACTCCAAGAAAGATTCAAAATGGTGTCTTTTATCAATAATACACACCTTGAAAAATTTGAAGGCTGAAATTCATTGGCTGATGTAACAATTACTAGAACAGAAATAGAATGGAGTGTTGTCAGATCCTTGTAAGCCAAAGTGTGGACACAAGATCTGTTTTTTAATCCGACTTGTTTTTCATTTATTGTTAGTACAGGTGGTTAGTTTTCAATCCAGCCTCCAATATTCTGTTCTACAGGCCCTACAGACACAAATGGATAGGGGGGACTTGCTTTAGACAGATTGTTAGTTTTTCTTGTTTTAATGGTTATACATTTGTCATTTAGTGGCCTTTTATGTAGGAAGCTTGCTTCAGGGTATAGATTTGGTTCATTGTTGAATGCCCTATGTTGACTTATTGTATCTATGTTATTTGGTATCAATTAAACATTTATTTCATTGGCAAATATATATATATATTACATCTTATTTTATACTGGAATCTGTAGAATGGTTGCTGTCTGTTGTATGAAGCCTGTATGATAACCTATTGTTTGCATCCTCTCCCATTGATGGTTTGCTGTCTCATTACTCATTGAAAAACATTTCCTGTACTTTCATGTTGTACCTCAAGATTTAGTTCACCTTATTCAACATTTTTGCTTCAGACAATCAATGTACATGTTAAGCACATTAGGAAGAAGAACATTGGTGTTTTTCCAAACCCATATTTAAGTCTTCTGTGTACCTTTCCTCATTGTTCCTGAAACTCTTAAATATACATAATTTCAAACAAAAAATGATATAACAGCATAATTATTTTTTTTTATTAGAAAGATAAATTAAAACACAGATTGGCCATTTTCTGAAAATTGTTTCTGGTATGTGATAATAGAAGCCTTTGCCTCGATAACTATGTCTATAAATGTATACTAGCTTGTCTACTGGCTCATTCTGCAGCTAAGATATTTTCACATATGTTGTTGATAAGTCAACACTTTTACATCTTTAATCTATGGTCTACTGCTCTTTAAAAAAGCACCAATGGTTAAGCTCAGTCGCTTTTTAACAATTTGTGGTACGACAGTTCTCTTAGAATTGTAATGGTTTTGTATAATGCAGCTTCAGCAAGTAAGAAATCGCTATTTGCACTCCATTATATACTCTGGAAATTTAGTTCCCTACAAACATTTAATAACTCCACACTTTTACATCTTTATTCTATGGTCTACTGCTCTTCAAAAAAGTACAAATGGTTGAGCTCAGTCGCTTGTTAACAATTTGTGGTACGACAGTTCTCTTAGAATTGTAATGGTTGTGTATGATGCAGCTTCAGCAAGTAAAAATTCGCTATTTGCACTCCATTATGTTCTCTGGAAATTTAGTTCTTTGCAAACACTTAATAAATCCATACTTTTGCATCTTTATTCTATGTTCCACTGCTCTTCAAAAAAGGACAAATGGTTAACTCAGTCATTTGTTTACAATTTGTGGACCGACAGTTCTCTTAGAATTTTAACGGTTTGGTATGCGGCTTCAGCAAGTAAAAATCGCTTTTTGCACTCCATTATATTCTCTTGAAATTTAGTACTTTGCACTATGGTCTACTGCTCTTCAAAAAAGCACAAATGGTTAAGCTCGGTCAATTGTTAACAATAGCGCCGTGTCCAATATCATTGCACAGAGATTTTAAATAAATATTATTAAATTGTGTTTCTCACTTTGATGTGCCTTTTGGATATAGATATGTATATATATATGTTAATCTTCACAGTCTGAGAGATCTAGATCTACCGATGGACTAGATTCTAGTTCATATATGTAGGACACTATTACGCTATTGCTATCACTGATGCTACATGTATTGGCAGTATTTTCAGCATAGTCTGATTTTAATAATTTTTCAATTGGTAATAATACACATTGTCCACATGTACACAAATCAGCATAAATGTGACAACATGAGTGCTGCTTTGAAAATTTCTTTATTGTTTCAATTTCAGCTTTGGAATGAAAAATTTTCATCAATAACTGACGTCTTCAAATGTCAGATTTTATAAATATTTTTACCTCTGAATCTATTTAATTACATTGATTTGAATTATAGAGTATCACTACAACAGGTGGCGATTCATCACGACCTATTCTTTTGTCTCTAGATCAAGGTCTGCAACATTTTAAGGGGATCCATAAATCACTACACTGTTGCAAAATTTTACATCGATTCCCATGCCAAGAGCACTTGTTGCAATTACAATTCTAAGAGAACTGTCTTTTCCTAATTGATTAATAATGTCAGATTTACAGTCTGATGGTGTCTCAAAATGAAACATTTGAACGTGATTAACACTTTCAGGAAGTTCAGTTATTAAAAAAATATAAAAAATGGAAACATCTTTAATCGAGTTGCAATAAGTTAAAGTTCAATAAAATTTTTCTTTCAAGTTGTTCAGAGCTCCAATTAGCCAAAAAAGCGCAGCCTCTATGTTATTTTCTACTTTTTTTACTACAAATTTTATATTTTCCTTATTGGGGGACATCTTAATAAATGTTGCTGCATTTTTGTCAATGCCCAATACTTTTAACACAGTCTTCTGTATTTACTTAGTACATGTTGCACTTAAAGCTGGAAGAAAGCACTTCGGAACAGCGATTGGAGTTCCCCCAAGTACCGAAACCATTTGCGAAAAAGCATCTTCCTCTTATCCCATTTCTCCCCTATAAAATAAAAAAGTCATCATTTAATCAGTATTATATATTAGTAATTAGCATAATCATGATTGCACTAGATAAAGCTAACCAAAACAAAAAAAATAAACAAAAAACAAAAAACAAAGATATACATGATGAAATGCCATTCCTGCTTCACTGGTCATGAATGAACTTATGTTGAAAATCTTTTATAAATAAAATCTGTTACTTTAAATATCACACACTTTTAATCTGACTGACTCAACACTATCCATGTAAATTATGTTAAGTTCAAATGAACACTGACAAACTGACATGTAAAAAGTGTACATACACCAAATAAAGTTTACCTACAGTACTGCTTTTTATAATTATAGTATTTGAGAAACAGATCAAAACACAAAAACATAACATTGACCAATAAACCATAAAAGCGGGGTCAAGGTCAGATTGACCTTGCCAGACAAGTACAACATGTACAATTATTAATATAGTAAACCTATTGCTTATACTATCTGAGCAGACTTATGTAAAAATAAGAAGATGTGGTATGAATGCCAATAGACAACTCTCCACCAGAGACCAAATTACATAGAAGTTAAAAACTTAAATTACTGACTTGAACACCATGAAAACCATGAAAACTTAAACTTGATCACTGATCCATGAAATGAGGTCAAGGTATGTTGAACTCTGTCTGATGGACATGCAGACTTTAAAAGGATCCAATATACCAAACATAGTTATTCTAATAAAAAGTAAGTGTATCACATGACAAAAAAATCTTAACGTAATAAGTATTAAAACCATGAAAATGTTTATGCCGATGCCCGATTGTTAACCATATGTCTCGCATTCTGTTACTTTTATGTGGTGTTTTTTTTATATTTTTATAGTTTGTTATTATGTTGTGTAACACCACTGTCACAGGGGAGGGTTCAGCACTCACAAACATGTTTAACCCTCGAATTTGTTATGTGTCTCTCCCAAGTCAGGAGCCTGTAGTTCAGTGGTTGAATTTTGTTCACGGCTGTCATGTTTGTTTTTTGTAAATTGTTATGTTGAAAATAAGGCCGTTAGTTTTCTGAATTTAATTGTTTCATATTTTTCATGTCGGTTATTTATAAATCACTATTCTATATGGGTTTTCCTCATTGTTGAAGCCCTACGTTTGCCTATAATCGCTTACATCCACTTCAATTGAACTTTGGTGGATACATTTTTTGTAGTTGTCTCATTGGCAATTATATCACATCTCCTTATTTTTATATTGTTGCTGCCACCGGATTACTATCACTGTATGTTGTAATTGCAGACAAGACAATAATCTTTTGTTTCCTTTCACAACCCTGTTTTTTTTTTTTTTAGACCAAGAAATCCGAATTTGTTTTTAAAATAATACATGCAATAGTGCAAATTATAACCATTGTAACTTATTTTATATCTACAAGTAACTAATGAACATACCAAGTGGCAATGGTATGAAATTCATCAATCACTAGTAGGCTAACATTTAGCTTTTCAATTAGTCCTCGTTTGTGCTTATCACCTACTAGGCACTCTGGTGAACCAAATATGAAATTAACTTCAGAAATTAAAGCATTAGCCTCAGAAGAACTTTTTGTTAAAAACAATAAAATTTGCTAAAGAAAACATTTCAAATATACACATGGTAGTACATGAACAAACTAAATGGGATAGCAAATCCATAATTTTACAGAGCCCGTACATTTAGATACAATTCTATCCTATAATAAATAGACTTCTTCAAGTCGATTACAAATTCAACACTGTATTATCTAGATCTTTGAATATTGTTTTTATCTGTATGGATAATGATTTTGTTATCATATCTTGTCTGCCTTTATTGTTTTGTACATTAATTAAATCAGGTCGTTAGTTTTCTTGTTTGAATTGTTTTACATTTGAATTGTCATTTCATGGGCTTTTATAGCTTACTATATGGTGTGGGTTTTGCTCATTGTTAAAAACTGTACAGTGCCTTATAGTTGTTATTTTCAAATTCTATGTTTTTTGGTATCTGATTGATAGTCTCATTGTTAATTATCCCACATCTTTTTATTTTCATAAAACTTCACTATACAAACACTTACAAGAATATGAACAACATGTTTCTATAGTTTTAGGTGTTTAATATATTTTCTGTTCAATTCAGCATGTTATGCCAAAATGCATTTTGATATTGTACATATACTTTGTATAAGTAAACCAGTCTGATTAAACATGATAAAGTATTAATTATTAATATATATATGTACATATATATATATATATATATATATATATATATATATATATAATGACTGAATAATAGTCAACGATAAATCTTACGGGGAGATGGATCATATAAATATGATACAGTACACTACAAAATATAATATATAACCAGTCTAAAAGGGTACAACATCACCAAAAAATGACAATAAACGAACAAATGCAACTATAAATATTTCGGATAACAGATATCCTTCATCAGTATGAGCACGATGTAAAATGAATCAGATCAAACTATTCTGATTATTAAACTATAGCAATCTTGATTTCCATACAATATAAAAAGTGAAACAGTTTTACCCGAACATCATATGAAGAGACGCTAATAAATTTTAAAATTCCAAAAAACGACTCAAAGACATGCCTAAAATGAAAATAGTAATTAGAGATATGAACTGGCACAACTCTAAAATTCCAAAATGACGTCAGTTAAGATGTTACAACAACTGTGTGTAAATTCATTCCCAAAAAACAGCACTGATCGATATAAGCTGGTAAAATATGTCAAACAAGGGCTGCGTATTTATCATCCCAAATAAATAGCAGTTTTATAATGATAAGAAAAAATAATAGTAAAATTTGGCTAAGGTTAAATAATTGGACGTGGATGCGTACTGGTACATCCCTCCCAAATGAAAAGAACCCTGGTATTTAAACTAGTAACATTCCAAAAGAATCCTTAAAAAACTGTAAGAGTCAAGTAAGGAAGCCGGAGTAACTGGAAACAAATGATGTCAGGAAAATGAGTGATGGTAGGGAAAATGAGTGACTCATTCTATGTTTTTTCATTTATTCCCTCTGAGGAAACTGTCCTAAGCTTTCTTATCCAAAACCTTTCCCGAGCAAGTCTTTCGGCCCTTGACCAATCCTCGTTGTGGTCTATGATTGTGATTGTAAGGTTTTTGAGATCAGCTTGGGCGTGCCCAGGTGATCTCAAATGACGACTTACGGGGATGTCGGGCTTGCAGGTGTAGTCACTTCGATGACCATTCATGCGTTTGTTGAATGGCTGTTCTGTCTCGCCAATATACTGCATGCCACATCGACACTGAAGAAGGTATACCACATTCTGTGTTTTGCAAGTTACATTACAAAATATAGTGTACAGACATCGTCTGTTACCAGACTGGACCATCCTGCAGTTGAACAGCTTTTATTAGAGTATTCTGTCAGCTGTCACAAAAGTCAGACAGACTCTGTTGTCCACACTAAATAAGGAGGATTAGGAAGATTTTGGACAGCTTTGGGTGCTTAATAGTTTGCCAATTGGCACGGATCAAACGTGAAAGGTTAGTAAAGGCGGGATTGTATGTTAAAACAAACTGAACTATTTTGCTGCGCCTATTCTGTTTGTACTGTAATAGGTCATTGCGGCTGTTGTTATTAGCACGCGCGAAATTTCCGACTCCAAAATATCTTTCTTAGACACTACTACATCTATTAAGGACGGTGTCATATCAACAGATCTCTACTGTAAACCTACAGATAAACATCAGTACCTTTCTCCCCAAAGCTGTCACCCCAAACACTGTACAAAAAGTATCCCATACAGTCAAGCTCTCAGAGTAAAGCGGATTTGATCCTCTGAGGAAGCTGTCACTAAACAGTTACAGGAACTTCGCGGTTTTTACCAAACGAGGTTATAAGAAATTGGACATAGATAAGGGGTTTGCGCGTGCTAATAACAACAGCCGCAATGACCTATTACAGTACAAACAGAATAGGCGCAGCAAAATAGTAACGTTTGTTTTCACATACAATCCCGCCTTTACTATATAGTATATGGCCTTCCAAATACCGTTTCGATTCCTAACATCACTGAAGAGACATTAATTGTCGAAATCCGGATATGGTGTATCAATTTTTGCACCTCATGTTTGCAGTATACCATCTTTTCCGCAAGTTTATTGTTTTCTGTTTGGTTTTAAATTAATTAAATTAAGTTCCATTTTGTTACATCTGGTGATCTGTTTATTGGCAATTGCCATGGCAGTCAGCAGGGTTCAAGAACATCCGTTGTTCGACCTGCTAGTCAATTGCGTTTTGTAAAAATATACTTTTTCACTTTTTTTGTGTTTGAAAAATGTTGTGTGTGCTGTATTTAGGAAGGTGAACTGACAATCATGTTTGTCCCAAGTCAGAACATAAGAAGCTACAGTGTATTTATTTCTCTCTTTTTTACACTTGTTCCAGTACCGACTTTGCATATATATGCATACATATATTAGATCTATCTAATCTTAATCTGTTAATAGAGGATAAAAAAACATAACTATAAATTCTGCAAAAACAATTCCGAATCAATTGAGTTTGTTAACTTGATCTGTCATAATTGCGGTTAATGGACAACAAATTATAACTTTGCTGTTCTTCTTTTCAAAGTCTACAACCCTTATTACGGCAAATACAGCTGATACGGCAATGACTTCCCATATCAAGTTGGTAATATTGCCACACAATCTCTATTGTTCAAAATAGCATCCAATATTTTTCTCTGTTTATCCTTTAAATGATCTATTTTCACTTGTTTTAACATTTTTTTTCAATTGCTATGTCGGTATGCTTTTCACAGCTATTTTGTACAAGTAACCGACGGCCACCTGTAACGCGCAATCTGATTGGACTATTTTTTCTCATCAATATGCAGAATCGTGGGTCAATCATAGATTGACCCCAGTGGCAATTCTCCAGACCCTACAAACGCAAGTGGATATTGGGGGCTGGTTTTAATCAGACTGAATCCACTATTTTATGACATATGCCTAATTACTGGATATGACTCATCAATCTATTTCTAGAGCACTTAGGCTGGTATCGATTGTAGAACAGAAACTGCTGACCCTTCTTGAGCACCTGAAATAGGCCCGGGTTTTTTTTAGTGGGGCTGGTATTGCTCAATTTTTAGACTTTTATTTAGTGGTTTCTTGACTGCTGTTAGTCTTCTTTTTTTTTTGCGTTTTTATCCAAATATTGTTAAACTAATGCTTTTTTAGTGCCTAAGTATCTTCTCCATCTTGTTCATTATCTAAATAACAACAGATGTTTATTGCAATTTCAAATTGTTTTTTAGGATAGCCCATTTAGTCTTTGCCCACTCCCCAACATATTTTTAACAGCACCGTACATAACATCATTGTCCTTGCGCATTTTCTTGACATCCGTTTTATATCTGTCAGCCACACTTTGTTAGCTCATCACAAAATGGTTATACGTTTGTGAGAAATGTCCAATAAGGTATATGCCATCCACATTCACTCGAAGTAGCACTCTTTGTAAAAGCCCGAAACATCACCCCGCCTAAAGCTTTCACATGCTTTAAGAATGTCGTGTGTTTGATTTCAAACCGTTCCTGTGGTTTACCTGATCACATTATATCATTTCAAAGGTGGATTTAAACTTGTAAATTATCATGGCCATTTCTAGACAAAACACCATTAAACGCTGCAGGTGTGGATATTAATGGTCGATCTGATTGCCCCACATTCTCCATTTACAAGTGTGTTATGATCTAAATTTTCCATTTTCAAATTAAGTTTGCACCACTTAAATTGTATAGTTAAATGGCATAATATCACGCACGGGTACTGAAAGCCATAATTCGGATGGGAAAATACAAAGAACCAATGAATAAGCTGTATAATTAATGTTTATACACCCAAAAGGAACATTCTCTTAAGAGATCTCACACCAACATGTTTAGTTCAATCTTTAATGTTACAGACCAGTTTTGGTTAAGCGGACTTTCAATTTCCCTCTTATTACTCCATTCAATTTCCCTCTTATTACTCCATTCAATTTCCCTCTTATTACTCCATTCTTTGGATGTTACATAGTTTTCACCAGGATCTCGTTCCTCAGTAAAACGTATGTCAGGATATTTGCATAAGAATGAGAAGTACACCTACTGTAATCTCATGGAAATGTCTTGTTGATGATGCACGAGAGTCTCTAAAATTAAAAAAAATTAATCTGCTATTCGTGAAGTACTATTTTTCCTTGCCTGAACACAGTCATGTTCATGTCCATAAAACGGTAATTATTAGATGTAAGTATGAAACGCATGGTTATATTTGGTTAGTATTAAGGATGTATCTTACTCTATAGTAATATATATAATAAGTTACAGCAATGATACGAACAGGTGTGCTGGCGAAAAATATATATTGGTTAAAGTATCGGAGATTATACATTTGTAAGGGAAATGCATATATTTCAAAGCATAAGGTTATGACGAATTTGCCAAAAAGATTAAGAAAATGCTGAAACATTGAACATGTTGTACTATGTAACAATTCTTTAGCCGTAGTTGAACTCCTGTTGTTGTCAATAATGTCCACGGCTGATGTTTTAAAACCACCAGGATTCGAGGAAGGAACAACGTATTCAATGTTCAAAGTGTCATAGATGGAATCTTCTAGTACTGTGGATATATAGATAATTGGATCATTCATAAAACGACAAACGTTAACTGTACATTTGTTCATTTAGTACCTCCTTTCCTGGCCCTGGCATTCAGAAGAAGGCCTATATCTATCGAGAGATGGTTTATTTCAGTTTAATGGAATATTAAAGAAGTATAGAGAAAACAAACAGAAATAACTGAAATCATAGCGTCGTATTTGCTTCAATTCGACTGCATCTGAATATTTGGCCAAAGGATTATCAACTAATTTTTGAATGAATGTGGAAAAGACTTTTGCCTACATTATGTCTTGTTGAACTTCTTGCAGCTTTTTCAATTATCGTTATCATACACACTGATTGTTGCGATTGCTTGTTTAATGGCAACACCAATAATAATCATTCAACAGAAGAAGCAAGGACCTGCCTCGGTAATGGCCTGGCAAGCCTGAGATTACTGCAATTATTTAGATCATTACTATGTCGTCTCCCAGTTGATCATAAGAAAACTTTTCGAGTCGGGAATTATACATTCTAGTTAAGTCTAGCTGGCCACGTTAATACTGGTGACCTTAACATAGGCAATAACACTTATCTGTGAGATGGGTTATCCAAAGGCTCGACATATCGTGAGCCTAAATCCATCAATTGGAAACACAATTTTAAAATACTGATAGATTCAGTCGAGAATTATGCCAGACAATGGGTTAAACGCAAGAAACAAGACGTAGATACTCTTTCAGAAAGGATTAAGGCTGTGAGGTCGTTGATACAAATCAGAATTAAATAACTGAATGGGTCTTATGAATACCAATGCTACATCGATCTTTAAAGATCCAAATATTGCAAAACACTTGTCCTAACTCCATGACAAATTTATTGTTGTCCCCGCAGATAAGACCCAAACAACATCGTTTGTGAGTGTGAATCACATTACATAAACTGCTTGCTAAATGAATTAGGTATTGACAATTCACATGGAAATCCAACATATACCCCCACGACACTTACCAAGGAAGAAATCCTGGATAATCAAAGGTCTGCTTTATGTTCCTTTGGTATTTCAACCAAAGATGAAGAACTGGATCTTCCTTTACTATATTGGATACCTAAACTATATAAGTGTCCTAACAAACAACGTTATATTGCTGGGTCTTTCAAGCGCTCAATGAAACCTCTTTCAAAATCATTAACATCAATGTTATCAGCAAGCAAAGCCGGGCTTCAAAGTTATTGTGAAACAACCTGTCTAGAGGTGGCGTTAATCAGCTGTTCATCCTGCAATGGTATTAAAACATTTGACCTTTCTACACTTAACACAGGTATTCCCCATTCCAAACTAAAAGACAAATTGAAAGAGTTGGTCCTGCTTTGTTTCAAAAAAAAAGAATTGCCTACGTAGATACAAGTATCTTGTCTTAGGGAGGGATAAATCATACTTTGAAATAATATCACTTTGATTCAAACAAAAAATTCTCTGAAACTGACATTATCAAGATGCTTGATTTCTTCATTGACAACATATGTGTTACGTTTGGAGGACGTGTTTTTCAACAAACAATCGGCATGCCTATGGAAACCATCTGTGCTCCTCTTCTTGCCAACTTGTTCCTTTATGCATATGAGGCTGACGTCATACAGGAACTACTTAAGAAGAAAGAAAAGAAGTTAGCAGTATCCTTCAACTTCACTTTCAGCAATCTAGATGATGTTCTCTAACTAAAGAATTCAAAATTTGGTGACTATGATGAACGCATCTTTCCCATCGACTTTGAGATAAAGGATACAACAGATACAGTTAAGTTTGCCTCATACTTTGACTTACATCTAGAAATTGACAATGAAGGTCGGTTGAAAACAAAACTTTACGACAAAAGAGATGATTTCAGCATCCAAAATGTGAACTTTCCATTTCTATGTAGCAACATTCCAACAGCGCCTGCATACGGAATATATATCTCCCAGTTGATGCGATATTCGAGTTCTTGTATTTCCTATCATGATTTCCTTGATAGGGGGTTGCTGCTCACAAGTAAGCTATTAAACCAAGAGTTCTACGTGATGAAGTTGAAATCTTCATTTCGTAAATTTTACGGACGCCATCACGAGTTGGTGGACCGTTATGGAATAACCGCTTCACAGATGACAACGGACCTGTTTTAATTGTTGTGATTACAATCCCGTCCCCATTTCACCAAATGTGAACTATCGAATTTAACTTATCACTGGATTTGTACTAACATGAGCAACACGACGGGTACGGAGCAGATTTGCTTACTCTTCCAGAGCACCTGAGATCACCCCCAGTGTTTGGTGGGGTTCGTGTTGCTCAGACTTTAGTTTACTATGTTGTGTTTTATGTACTGTTGTTTGTCTGTTTGTCTTTTTTGTTTTATGCCATGGCGTTATCAGTTTTTTTTTTTTTTTTTTTTTTTCGACTTATGAGTTTGAATGTCCCTTTTATATCGTCGGCCTCTCTTTTAAATATGCGAATAACGCCAGTTTTTATACGTGATCCCTTGGTGTATACTACTGTTCTGCAAGAATAGTACCGTAGTTACGACTTTCTATACTTTCCTCACAAATCTTTTGATGTTTGGCTTTAGTTTATTAATGTGGCATACACTTGGTATTATAGGGCATTTAGGTACATCAAAATAAAACACTTTGTAACCTTCTATAAAAATTTGTTGATTTTGATAGCTTATAGCGGCCATCTTTGAAAAAACCGCCATATTGAAATTTAGCAAGTATTGTTCGAAGCACCCAGCACTACTTTCTTGACAAATTTGAACTAATATAAGGGGTATTTCTTGATTTTGATATTGTGTGGCGTTCTTCTTGGAAAAAGCCGCCATATTGAAATTTCAAGGTAGGCTCATAGCTAATATTTGTTGAAACCCCAGCACTACTACCATGCCAAATTTGACCTTTAATGTGACCTTATATAATTGCTATATTTGGATTTTGATAATGTTTGACGGCCATCTTGGAAATAGTCGCCATATTGAAATTTCAAGATGGGTTTATAGCTAATATAGTTTGAAACACCTAGAAATACTTCCCTGCAAATTTTGGGCTTTTATCATCGAACCAATAAGTTTGTCACCGATCTGCAAGACTAATACCAGAGCATCGATGCCCTTGAAGTTAAAAAACCTTAGCTTTTCGAATAATTTTTGTTTTCATTTTTTTAGCAGAACTGCCCGCGTTATGTTATTTCATGTCAATAATTTTAGAGTTTAGACTACTTAACACGTGATACCTTTTATGACGAAACTTCCATTAGCAGTAGTTTCGATAAGTAACAGTTATGTACGTTAGCGTCACTGATGAATCTTTCATATAAGTCGTGTCCGTCTAACGTATTTGATTATTATCCTGCAATCTTTGAAGCGTTTTTATAACTATTATTTCGATAACACTGCTAGAGGACGTTTTGTTATTACTAGTTTGTTAAGCTCAAGAGTGCTGGTATCAAATATAATTGATTCAATCATTAATTGTAAATGTTCTGTCATAAAAGTTTAAAATCATTCAAAACACAAAGTGTTTATTTTTTTTTTTTTTTTTTCAAGGCATTGATATCTTAAAGATATTTGGCACACCTTTTCGAAGTTTTGGTTTGCATTGCACTTATGCCGTATTAAATTATAAGCATACACAACTGTTTTCTTTGATGATATTTTAGCTGACTAGACACAACTGTTATCAGTTAAATGGGGAAACGGGATAGTAATAACAACTAAAAGGAAATTTGTTTGATTTCATTTTTATACGATATTACATCAACTGATACTGTAAGGAAACTTTCTTCAATCTACATAGTTGAATACACACGTCTTCCATGAGCATTCGTTTAAGTTCCTGTTTAAAAAAAAAAAAAAAAATTTCATAACATCTCATTATAGAATATGAAAATTTACTGAAACGCTCTCTTTTAAAGTAGGTATGGCAAGCAGCAAATTATAGAATCGAGTGTTCCAGTAATCGGTTAAAATACTGGGATTCATTATATCGGAAATAAACACACACCTCATATGGTCGAGGCCTTTTTAAGCATACGGTTTAGGTTTTTCTCGTTGTTGAAGACAATGTACAGTTACTTTTAATTACTTATATCCACTCAATTTGAACTTTGTTGGGCAGTTGTCTCATTGGCAATCATACCACATTCCCTTATTTTTATATAGGGTACAATTATGTATTAAGGTTACCATGAACAATAGAAACACACTTTCAGGCACACACATTTGTGTTTGTGAACAATATAAGAACAGTACTATGACACAAACTTGCAATTTATAAACAGTGAATAAACTGAATAACCAAGTAGTCGTGTGGCGTAAAAAATGGAGAACTTGTAATATTACACACACGTAAAAATGTTTGACATTAAATTGGTATTGAAAACAAAGTTCTTCAATATTTAATTAAACTTTTTGGTAAATAGTATAGCATTACGCTTTTCAAAACAAATATAAATTTCAATTTACCACATGATTATAACTGTATTGTTATTATATACCTGTTGATCCACCTGCTCCAGAATGCTAACCTCCGGTTGACCCTGTTGGCCCAGGGGGTCCTGATGCTCCTGGAGGTCCACTGGGTCCGACTGGACCAGATGGTCCGGCCGGTCCGGATGGTCCTGAAGGTCCACTTGGTCCGGTAGGACCGGATGGTCCTGCTGGTCCTGTAGGTCCATTTGGTCCAGAAGGTCCAGTAGGTCCAGTATCACCTTGCGTCCCTTGCATTCCTTTAGGCCCTGCTGGCCCAACAGGACCAGAAGGTCCAACAGGACCAGAAGGCCCAGAAGGTCCAGTTTCCCCAGGCATCCCTTTTGGACCAGAATTTCCAGTTGGTCCTTGAGGTCCTGCTGGCCCAGAAAGTCCTGTTTGTCCATTCATTCCTTTTGGTCCAGCTGGTCCAGAAGGTCCAGTTGGACCATGAGGTCCGGATGGACCGGTGGGTCCAATAGGTCCAGTTTGTCCAGATGGTCCAGCAGGTCCAGATGGTCCCGACTGTCCAGCAGGTCCTGTGAATCCCATGAAACCCCTAGGTCCAGTTAACCCTCGAGATCCTACAGGTCCTGTTTTTCCAGGGTCTCCTCTATATCCTTTGGATCCGGGAGGTCCAGTACGTCCTCTTTTTCCTATAAAAAATGAACAAAATGAACATAATTGATTAACTGTGAATAAAAGGAAAAAGCGATTGTTTGGTTCTTATCATATTCTTTTTGTTTATATTAAAAAATAGTTGAATACTTTCGAGCATTACTTAATTATGTGTAGACAGAAAAAAAAAATATCACTTGAAATTTTGTTATTTTGCTCATTTAAAACTCAATGTTTTAAACAAGTCATTGTTTTCGAATTCATTCCAAAAGTTGGACACGGCTGATTTATAAAAGAAAATGTACAGTATAATTCCTTAGCGTAAACTCTTATCATAAACATATTAATTGAAACACGTTATACATAAAATTTATTTCGGGTCTACCATAATTAATTTCTGATATCCCTTACCTGCAGGACCAGAAATGCCAATTCCTGGTGGTCCAGGCGGTCCAGGTAGTCCTATTTTTTCTGAAAGGTGAAAATAGAAATAGTTTTAAAATTGATATCATTCTTTTCTTTCTTTAATTCGCCGTTTCGGAAATTAATGCATTATGGGTAATATTTTCAAAAGCGAACCCCAAACGCTGATTATTAGCTAACAACGTCTAAAACAATTGAAATTCAACCAATAACGTGACCTCGTTTTCATTTTGGTGTACGAACTATGAAATTACCCAGAATGCATTAGGTTCTAAAACGGCCAATTGACATTGTCATGTATAATGTTTTAATATGTACCTTTCTATCTTTTTTATGACAGTTCTTGTTTTCATGCTATCAGTGTTTATATAGAATTCATCATTCATTATATAAAGTGTTTGTATTAACAAGACTTAAACATAAAAATGATCTGGCAAACCCCGTTTGTAATTGTAGGATCTTGGGTGGTGCTTTGAATTTAACAGAGGACATACATACTTATGTAGTCCTTCACATAAATGAATGGCGACATTAGACATATTGTCCAAAGAATCGACATGAGGATATGGATGGGGAGTTCTTCATTTATATATCTTTTAATTATTTAGGCAAATTTTTCTATTTATGATAATTTTAGACTAGTATCCACTATTCTTTAGATTTTAACACCAATCATTTTTTATTTTTTATCATATTTTTTTTTTCCTAATTTTTTATTGCCAATTTTCTGTAGATTTTACCCGTTATTATCTATTCTGTAAACCTCTCCAAAATCCCCCTCAATCCGGTCGTATAACGATGTACGCTATTATTCCTCCTGGCGCTACAAATTATAAGAACAAAAGACCCACCAACAATACTATTGACCACTGAATATTATTAGTACCTAAACTCAAGAAAGAACCCATGTTTATAGTTTGGCGCTACCACTGACCACTCCATGTTATTAGTACTAAAAAAGCCCCAAAGATAACATTTATCGTTATATTGAATTAGTAATTAAACTTCATCGGAGATAGCATTGATCGTTCCACATTATCAGTATATTATTTGTACAAAATGCGGATCATAG
This sequence comes from Mytilus coruscus, assembly GCA_017311375.1. Lineage (NCBI taxonomy): Eukaryota > Metazoa > Mollusca > Bivalvia > Mytilida > Mytilidae > Mytilus > Mytilus coruscus. Next base: position 41,176,477 of record CM029606.1, on the reverse strand, counting down.
ATACCATTAACCACTCATTATAATTTGTACTAAAAACCATCAAAGATCCCATGTTATCCAGACGCGTGTTTCGACTTCATAGGGCTCATCACTTGCTGTCGAATAAAAAAAATGAATATAAAAGTCACAAAATTAGTAGTATGGTTATTTATCTATCTTATTATATACTAATATTTGCATCAAACATGTACAAAACAATACCAAAATTAAAAAAGAAGGGAAAAAACAACACGTACAAATATCAATTAATATTTCGGATAACAGATATACTTCATTAGTATGATGTAAAATGGATCTGATCAACTATGCTGATTTTCGTTAAACAATCGTAATGTAATACAAATTAAAAACCTATCCAAACATAAAAAAACCATCCATTTCAAATACAATTAGATATATACAACAGGGACTGCGTATATAACCGTCCAAAATAAAACTAACACTTTCACTTGGGATTTGAAATTCACCTTTCATAGGCCCATTTTGGTGCCAACGATTCTTCTTTTTTTATCGAAAATGTTCTCGAGGTAGTTTCTCCTTCTCACTTAACAAAGCAGTGCTATAGTCCATGCTGATCATAGTCACTCCTTATTTTCTTAGTCACTACTACGTTATACTTTAGCCGTTCATACGTTTGAGGAATGGCTGTTCTGACTATTACCATTCATGATTTGCTTGATCCATTCGGAGATCTAACCAATGACCTCCAGTGTTCAAGGTGAGCACGCTCACACGAGACAACAAAGAAGAAAACCTAAATTTGATTTTGTTAAGGGTCTTGTAAATATTTAATGTAAATGAAGAATCCATGATAATGCTTCTATTTAAAACAAAGATTGCTTTAAATTTTGTAGAACTATCCTTGTATTAGATTTTTAAACGGCAAATGAATTACTATGTTAGCATTGTGTGAACCACGGAGGTGTTATAATAACTCACCAACGACTTCATAAGTTTCACCTGTAAGAATAAAAAATAAAACAATTCACCTTTTTGCTTGAACAACAATTTATTCGTCGGAATTCAAGTAGCTGTTTATACATTTCTGTTCGATTTTCATGTTTACACACTCTATCACATGAGCCTGCTGGTCGAATGGGGACCACAATATATTGAATTCATATTCCGTAGTCGACCTTCGGGTTAAGTAGCATGAATAATTATCCGTTCAATATGTCCGTGTAAAATATGATTATTTTGAATTTTCGTCATATCAAACGTGTATTAAGTAATTAATAAATAAAAATAAAACGATGTATATCGATGTACAGTAATACGTTATTTTCATAAATTAATAATATTTCCATTTCAGCGTGCTGAAAGGATTAATTGCATCCATCATTTCAGAATCGTGATACATTTGGTCAATTTTATATATTTGAAAGAAGATATAAACACGTGATTCTGTTTTTGAATTTGATTGCATGCAATATACAAATGCGCATAATGAAAATATATTTGTTATACCATTTAGATATTTTAAACTCACAGCGAGAAAATCTCAAACTCAATTAGAATTTTTTGCAGCTCAAACTCGGAGTTTATTTCATATATTCACGTTATGAATTGTGCATGAACACTTGATAATTTTCAATTTTGGAGGAGCATTTTGCATAATTTGAATACATAAAAAATGAAAGTTTAACTTCAAAATGATGATTAAGTGAAATAATATCAATTACAACACATTCCATGTGATTTTATGATTTTGTAAATTCAAACTTATTTGATGAGAATCCACAGTCGTTCACAATGTCACAACTGGATACAAATGCTCCCCATGCATACTAAGTTGAAAGTGATATAAAGGCGTTTAAAACAAATTCTTTCTCTGATTAATAACTATTGATATCAAAACTGTTTCGCATAAAAATATAATAAATCCTATAGAAATGTTTTGACAAACTTACAGATTACACACAGATAAATGTGTACTTTCAAATAGAGCTTAATTTTCAATGAATACGTATGTCACTCCGATCAGGAAACAGCTCGTAAAAATGGATCTCAAATTACAGGAAAACAAATGAATTTGTAAATAGACTGTTGTATAGTAACGAATTTAGTTACCTTGGTTATGTCCTTGTCCATGATCGACATATACATAGTCTATGTAGTCGACATTATATCTTTTTACTCGATCTACAACCTGTATTTGAATATAATAATATTTTAAATATCTTTATCAGTATAATTCGATATTCCCAAAAATATAATCAGAGGTCTATCATGAATTCGCCGCTTAGGAATTCAAAGGCTTAAGGTCATTGGATTGTTCGTAACCAAACATGAAAGTGACATAACATCATGGTTTCGGAATTTAAAGGCTGGTAGGTCATTGCATTGTTTGTAACCAAACATGAAAGTTACTTTACATCATTGGCTCGGGATCGAAAGACTTTTGGGTCATTGCATTGTTCGTAACCAAACATGAAAGTGACATAACATCATTGGTTCGGAATCGAAAGACTTTTAGGTCATTGCATTGTTCGTAGCTAAACATGAAATGACATAACATCATTGGTTCGGAACCTAAAGGCTTTTGGGTCATTGCATTGTTCCTAACGAAAAATGAAAGTTACATAACATCATTGGTTCGGAATCGGAAGACTTTTAGGTCATTGCATTGTTCGTAACCAAACATGAAAGTGACATAACATCATTGGTTCGGAATCGAAAGACTTTTAGGTCATTGCATTGTTCGTAGCTAAACATGAAATGACATAACATCATTGGTTCGGAACCTAAAGGCTTTTGGGTCATCGCATTGTTCGTATTCAAACATGCAAATGACATTATTGGTTGGATTCCTTTTGTTTACGCCGTTGTTAACCAAACAAATGTTTTGGTGTACGCTTTCGAAAAAAAAACACAGAATGCATTAGATTCTGAAACGGTGAATTAAACGGCAATGTTGTTGAATGGATATTGCATTGCAATTAACTATAAGTTTGGATTTTTTTCTTCTTTAAAGTTCAATGGTTTATTTGGATATTATAAACAATGTCATATTTGCAAGTTTTCCTTTGGACCAACTTGACGTTTTCATATCGTGTAAGGCTGCAATGTTCATGATGTTATTATAACTATTTATAATTTTAACGATTAAAAAACTAAAAAACGGGTTAAGACTCCAATTTATTTGTTTACAGTGTATGTAATTCTATAGAGAAAACATGTTAGCATCGTAATAAATATTCTCATACTCTCATTATGGAAGCAGGATACCAGTAAACGATATTAGTTTTTATATTTTTTGTGATAATACAAAAAGTACATCTTTTATTTTCTACTCAAGGACAAACTTACCTAGATGTATTTGGCAAAACCTTTCGGAATCTTAGGTTATCCATGTTGTTCAACTTCGTACTTCATTTGGGCTTTGATCTTCATTGATTCGAACGTTACTGGTTAGTTATTAGAAAACAAAACTTGCGACTGGCGTACAAAGTTATCAGCCTAGTATAATTTTTTTTTTTTTTTTTTTTTTGTATAGTAACACTGTTAAATGCAGAATGAATGTACCAATTTTATTGCTATCATTACATATCAGATTGAATTTCCCTCGAGTAAAATCGTATTCAAGCGTTAAGGACAGGAAAAAAGGTATTGCTTGACAACAGAAAAGACAAATATATACGGTAAAGAAGAGAAAACACGATTTGCTAAGAAATAATCGAACCTCGTTTGTCTCTTGTGGTCCTGTAAGTTTGCCTGTAAAAATAAAAGATTACACGATATATTTTAAAATCCCTAAATCTAAATGTCAATAGTTATCTATAGTGGTATTGGAAATTAGTATGATCCAATAGTTACAGAGGCTTGATGTGTTGATTATTCGTTATAGAATATAAAATGGAAATGGAGATTGTGTCAAAGCGATAGCAACCCGCCAAAGAACATATAACAGCTGGAGGCTTAATTATTTGTAAGCATGCGCAATACGCGTGATTGAAGAAAAACATTGATTAGGTAAGCAGTGACCTAAAGATTAGAAAGCTAGCACCTAAACACGCTTCAGCACAGTATCGTAATGGGCCAAATTGAAAAGCCAACACAGTTCAAGGACAAGTTTACTATAAGAAAAGTTATACATATATATATAATATAATCAAAATCTCTTAAAATGAGGATAATAAAAACTCTTTAAAATAATCTGTAGTAGAGGCTTCCCGTGCAAAATATTAGATAATATGATATAAAAGTTAGATATGTATATATATTCAAAATTGAAGAGTCAATCCCAAATTGAGGTAAACTGTATGGCCTTCCAAATACCGCTTCGATTCCTAACATCACTGAAGAGACATTAATTGTCGAAATCCGGATATGGTTTACAAATTTTTGCACATCATGTTTGAGCTATACCATCTTTTCAGGAAGTTTATTGCTTTCTGTTTGGTATTAAATTAATAATTAAGATCCATTTTGTTACATCTGGTGATCCGTTTATTTGGCAATCGCCAATGGCAGTCAGAAGGGTTTAAGAACAGCAGTTGTTCGACCTGGTAGTCAAATAGGTTTTGTTAAAATATGATTTTTCACTTTTTTAGTCTTTGGAAAATGTTGTTTGTGCTGTATTTAGACCCCTCTACCAAGAAATTTGTTTTTTATGCACATGTATAAAAATTGCGGTTTTTATCCAACGCAATCATAGGTTTTAACTTTGTTTTCAATTTAGACTTATTTATATTTTTTCGTTTGGGCTTGTATTATATTTGCCTTCGGGTTTATATGATCCGTTCATCCTATTTTGACTCCTCAAAATTCAAGAGTCTATCCTAAATTGAGATAAACTATATGGCCATCCAAATACCGTTTCGATTCCTAACATCACTGAAGTGACATTAATTGTCGAAATCCGGATATGGTGTACAAATACTAGCACCTCATGTTTGCGGTATACCATCTTTTCCGCAAGTTTATTGTTTTCTCTTTGGTATTAAATTAATAATAAGGATCCATTTTGTTACATCTTGTGATCCATTTATTTGCCAATCGTCAATTGCAGTCAACAGGGTTTAAGAGCATTCGTTGTTCGACCTGTTAGTCAAATGCGTTTTGTTTAAATATACTTTTTCACTTTTTTGGTCTTTTGGAAAATGTTGTTTGTGCTGTATTTAGACCCCTCTACCAAGACATTTGTTTTGCGTGCACACGCATTTAAATTGCGGTTTTTATCCAACACAATCATAGGTTTGAACGTTGTTTTCAATTTAGACTTATATATATATATGTAATGGTTAGAACTTACCATGTATCTTTTCCGAAGATCTAGCATCAGTCTGAAGAGCAAAAAAGCTGCTAGGCAAAACCATATGCATATATATGTTGACATTTTTCAGTGTGAATGCGTCTATTGTATAATACTTCCAACTGATCAGTTTAAATACTTCTTTCTGTCAATAAAATTCTTTTGTAAAGCATGCATTTTTTTGAAAAATAATTATTTTTAAGTTTTAAGCAACATGTTTCTCTTTGTTTATTCATTAAGAACACATTTTCTTAAAATATTTTTTGTCATCAAATATTTAATGCATTATGCACAGCATTAAAACATATAAAATGTATTGCTTTGAACAAAATAACAAATTACACGAAAAAATCAAAAGATACAACATTAAAGAATCAAGCATCAATTAGGAAAAAAGTAGGCAGTCTGTTTTTAATGTTAATGATATATAAATGCTTTATTGTTTGTCCTTTAGATTTTTAGAATCTTTGATGTATTGATGGTCCTAAATTTAACATTAATTGTTGCAAATATTTATGTATTTATTTATTGTTCTATGGAATGGAAGATCATATGCACTACTATTTTTATTAAAGATCAAAACATAGGGCATATTTACAACATGTGTATGCCCCCAACTTCAAAGAGTTTAAACTTATACTGAAATTCTGTTCTACCCCTCCTTTCACTTTGGGTCTTCCTCAGAATTCAATTTGGCCGCTATCGATGTGCATTGATACCGGTACCATTCCCAACTTAAGTCTCTATGAGATCATGTATAGAGATCATATCTAGGAACCAGTACGTAAACCAAACAAAAAATACCTCCCCAAAACTTTATACTTGTTTGGCTTTCTAATTATTTTGATCTGAGCGTCACTGATGAGTCTTATGTAGACGAAACGCTCGTCTGACGTATCAAATAATAAGCCTGCTACCTTTGATAACTATTGTGAAACAGCTGTATTTACAAAGTGCAACCTAACACATCGTAAACATTTTATCTCGTATAAAACTGATAAAACGAATCACCTAAACATGACTTCAAAATTAGAAATCCGTGTTTCAAAAAGTGTTTTGGTGCAAAATTAAAGTGAATAGTTTAAGTTTTCACTGACATTGTGATTAATTTTTTTTTTTTTTTTTTTTCCATTCTATATCTTGTCAACAAAAGAGCACACTGTCCGACATAGAGACAGGCAAGCAGACACACAACCATACAGATAGATTGACAGATCACTGAGAAAAAAAGAGTGTAGTACAAATAGAGAACATGACTTGTTACTATATATGCAAGTGCATCAAGCCATTTCCTACAGCCGATACCACAAGTTCATATATTAGCAAATAAAACAGCAGAAAATAATTAGGCAACAGGAGTCAAATATGCTGAAACAACAGATAATATCTATAAAGAATAGACCATCTTAAAAATAAAAAAGGAAAATCCAAATCAAATTAGCACTTAAAAGTATCTAATAAAGAAAGACAACGACAAAAACGGCTTGTACAATGTAAAACAATAATACCTAAGATCGACGATGTAAATCGAGATTACAAAAGCATTATCAAAAATAATCCGCAAGCAGAAGACATCATGCAATTAAGGAATCCTATACTGAAGAAAAATTTGAAGGCAATCTTGAAATATTTTAACATGAGCTTCAGAAAAGGAAAATCAAACTAGAACAGCAAATGAAAATGATAAAACTAAAATACAAAATGTCATCGTTAGATGCAACAAACTTATAGATTGGAAAAGAAAAAAAGGTCAATTTATTGCTAAAGTCTGTAATTCATCCGGGCATACAGCAAACAAACATCCTATGAAAAATGAACACGATCAAACCTAAATTGCTCAAAACAATCGGCAAATGGAACACAGTATGGAAACACAAATAATGAAAGTTACATTTTTCTTTTTTTTTTTTTTTTTTTTTACTGATGTAATTGATAAGTAGAAAAACTAAACAAATAATAATATAATGCAACTTCCAGTAAATCACATCAGCTTATTGTGAGTTTTTTTCTATTTATAACCAAAATTATTACTTTATTGTTAATGGTCTTTTGATATTTTGACTTCAAAACATGAAAAGATTTTAAGAAAATTTACAAAATTTGTCTTTTGATTTTAATTTTGAGATATATTTTTGTTGAATTTGATATCGAAAGGATTTTTATCTCATAAACAATAATTAACATTTCCAATAAAATTTCTGTTTTGATTAGACATGTCCTTATAATTACTCAAAATATGCCAACATAGAAGTGTTTAACCATATATAGGTATCTTTAAAATGATCAATGTTCTGACATCCATACATTTAAGTATTGTTAAATACTTACAGTAATTAATGGGGCCTCATAATAATGTGAATTTTGGAAATGATTAAAGGAATTGTCGGAAATGTTCAACAGTGAAATAAACTCAAAGGAAATTGGTCGTATCTCTTTTCGTTTGAGGTTCAGACAGAATCGATTATATCCTTATTCCATCTTAAGAAAAAAAAAATCTTTTTTGTGTTCTTTAGTAATCATCTGGAATGCTGGAATGGAATGGAATTTTAAGCGACTATCATACAAATGAGAGGTTTAGCTAGCTATAAAATTTGCCAAGTCAGGAATAAGACATTTGTTTTCCATTTTTTGATGTGATTGACCTTTTGATTTTGCTATTTGAAAAGGGACCTTCCGGTTTGTATTTTCTATGGAGTTCGGTAGTTTTTTCATTTTACTTCTTTCTAGTACACTCCAGTATCCTCCTGGATATCCCAATTCTACCAATATATATTTGAATTCTGATTTGTACTGGATTTTTGTAAGTAAAAATCAGAATTCCAATCTCTATTAATCCACAATATAATTCCAATTTATATTAGGAGGATTCTCGATCAAATTGAAATTCAGTTTGCCCTTTAACATACACAAGACCAAGATGCTATGATAAGAGGGAAAGGAGTTCAAATAAATATGAATATGCCAGCAAGATACATTGGATCATCTCTAATATAAACAGGACATATCCACATTAACAACTCATCAAGAAGTTAGATCTGTGATGCCTATAATAACGTTGGGTTGTATACACAATTGATGCAAAAAGGATTGTAGCAGAAAACATTGACGATGAAAACCAAGAATTGGGTATGATTGCTCGTAATTTTGAAAACCAAGCATGTTTAATTTTAAAGCCTTTTTGAGGCGATTCTTTTGAGAAGTTTCATTACAATTCAAATATTAACGATGTTTTAAACAAAACACAAAATGCAAGAGAAAAAGATAGATTGACCCCCTTTTATAAATTCTTAATTTGCTATGAAATTCATAATAATTTGTTTACAAAATACGCATTCAAACACTCAATCACGAATATGAAACGTTTTCGACTAAGTTGTTACATGCTTTCAAGTTCTGAAAGTGGAAGAAAAAGTTTCTTATCAATTTAAAGAATAGTTTAGGCGTACCACATTACAAGACTGTTTTTTTTTTTTTTTTTTTTTTTTATTTATTTATTTATTTATTTATTTATTTATTTATTTATTTATTTATTTATTTATTTATTTATTTTGATACGTTGCGGTCACAATCACTATCCATCCCGCTCTCATAATGTTGGGTAGCTATCGATTCAACGATGATATTCGATAATAAGATTGTCAAGAAATGTGAATCATTGTCTCTCCTAATAGAAAGTAAAATAACAGAAATACCGAACTCCGAGGAGAATTCAAAACGGAAAATCCCTAATCAAATGGCAAAATCAAAAGCTCAAACACATCAAACGAATGGATAACGACTTTCATATTCCTGACTTGGTATTATATTAAATGAAAACTAAATGAATACATTAATATTCACAACAACTAATGTAAAGTGCAGGACCAGCAATAAACCAAATAAAACAAAGTCTGAATAGTTTTATTGAAACAAATGAATACTTTCTGGACCAAAACTCTAAAAACAATAACGCATTTATTTATCATTTACATTAAACAGGCTGCCTACTTTTCTCTTTAATGCTTGATTTTTTAATGTTGTACCTTTTGATTTTTTCGTTTGCTTTGTTTTATTTTTCACGGCAATACATTTTATAGGTTTAAATGCTGTGCACAATTCATTAAACTTCATATCACGAACAATATGATTTGAGAAAATGTGTTCTTAATGAATGAACAAAAGGGAAACATGTTGCTTTAAACTTAAACATGATTTTTTTTCAGACGAATAAATGTTTTCCAACAGAATCTTAATGCTAAGAGGATGCATTCAAACACATGTTTTTGAAGTATTCAGCAATAGACTCAATCAAGCTGAAATATGTTTGTGCCTACGGTATTGCCTAGCACCGCTTGTTGCTCTTTAGAATGATGCTAGATCTACGGAAAGGATACACGGTAAGTTTTTACTATATATATATATATATATATACATATATATATATATCTAACTTTTATATCATATCGTCTAATATTTTATCTTGAGTGCCTCAGCTACGAATTAATTTGGAGTCATTATAGTTTTAATTTACCTCGATTTAAGAGATTTAGATAATATATATATCAAATATTCATAATTACTCTAAATATCAGCACAACAATGTTAAGTCTGCAAATTTGCGGAGGCAAATATTTGTTCTTCCGTCGCCGGGATTCGAACTCATGCTATTGAGATATCGAGATAACACCGCCTACACTGTGTCCAGCGCTCTAGACTACTCGGCCACCTAGACTGAACTAAAAATTCGGCTTTCGGTGGCCTAGTGTTACATTTCCTCGTCAGTATAATCTAGAGTTGTAACACAGTACATGATATATAAGGCATGAAGATGAAATTGATTGTAGATTAGATAAATCATCTATCTTAGAGGATCGTAAGATGTAGTCATAAAAAATTTATATTTATATTTATAAGTACGTCTAAACAAGTGACAACTCTACGACAGATCCATCCATTCGATCACTATGGAATGTGATACACGGCTGAAAACACATATTATATTCATAATTACTCTAAATATTAGCACAACAATGTAAATCTTCTTCAGGTAAAGTTGACCCTAAGTTGTGTAAAATAAAGCACAAATGTACGAAGAGGAACAACAGGGGGACTTAAAATTCAAAAAAGTAATCTTATAACAAACATTAGGGGATCTTAATCTGTTTCTTAAGATTATTAAATATTCGTGATGGTTGTTCAGTACGTTTCTTCTGATGATCTCTATGACACTACAGTACTTGAAAATACTCAACTGAGGTAGATTTTTCAATCGTTAAAATTATAAAACAAAAAAGTTAAAATAACAAAAATACCGAACTCCAAGGAATATTTAAAATGGAAAGTTCATATCAAATGGCAAAATCAAAAGCTCAAACACATCGATCGAATAGAAAACAACTGTCTTATTGCTGATTTGGTACAGGGATTTCCTTATGTAGAAAATGGTAGATTACACCTGGTTTTATAGCTAGCTAAACCTCTCACCTCTAGATGATAGTCATATAGAATTTCATTATTTTGACAACAATGTGTGAGCTAAACAAACAAACATAATAGGTAAAAATGTCAAAAATTGGGGTACAGCAGTCAGCATTGTGTTGTAATATTAATCACTATGAAGAAAAGATAAACATTTTACGAAGAAAAAAAAAATGGCATATAGACACTCTACAGACAAGCAACATAAGCAAAAAAAAAGGCATGAATACAAAAAAAATAGCACAATAACACAATGGCGGGATATATAAATACCTAGCCACGCTAAAATTATATTACCAAAAATTGACTACACAGTAAAGTTTCAAAATATACAGACAAAAATAAAGAGAACACTATATTACATCAGTACATAGAATCTATACTTCAAGACTATCATGTAATATTTGTGAAGTTGACACGGAATATTCATCAACGAGGTCTTGGTATCTTGAGATAAACATTTTTTAGAAAAGGGCGAGACGTTTCTTGACATAACCGTGGTTCATTAACTTTCTTCCCAGACACTGGTGACGTTTTATAAAGTCTGAGTAGCAGCTGCAAGCTCTTGAACATCGAATGAGTTTGGAAATCTATATTCCAAATGCAGGTGAAGTTGGATTATTGCTGCTAAGGTTGGGGAAATTTATAATTTCAAAAGTAAAATCATCTAGTTTGTCATAGATTTTGGAACTGAGATGATCGAATTTGAGGTATAAGTTTAAGAATGAGGCGAAGGAAGCCATGCCTGTTGTTTCTTTGAATTTTGTTTCTGGAGAATAAATTAATGGAACCCAATCAGAAAAGTTTCGATTGTCAATGGAAAGAACATCATCAATATATCTGAATATATTTTCAAATTAATTGAAAGTGTCTGAGAAGAAATCTTCCTTTTGTCTTCTTGTTTTTGATAAGTGTCTGAATAAACTCAGATTAATATAAAAATGAGTAAAAGTAGGCAGGAAAAGGCACACAGTTCGTTCCTATGGGAATGTCAACAATTTATTGAAAAAGTCTGCCTACAAAAAAAAAAAAAAAAAAATATGTTGTCAATTAAGAACTCCAGCTTACTGATTACTTGTTCCTCTGCAATAAATATATAGCTATATAGGAACACAACGACTACAACATTTTTTCAGCACCAATTTATACTAGTAGTCAAAACTTTTTGACCGCATCAACCAAAACTGACCATATTTGCACTCTACTATGTAACTTGGCATAGCTGCATAATAAATCAGTATTTTTTTATATATATCAGGATGGATAGTATAATGCAAATGACAGCAAAATTGGAACAAAATGATAAAAAAATTTGCCTTCATCAATTTAGAATTCCAGCATGTCCCTATTTTTATCCAAAATATTGACAAAATATTGACTCCTCACAACAAAATCAGTAGTTTTGGTACCTCAGGCAGGCTCGTATTACAAATATATTTAACATCAAACAAAAATGACCATATTTGCACTTTGTTATGAAAATGTATTTAGCTGGGTAATAAATCAGTATTTTTTTCAAACTCATGATGGATTTTACAATACAAATGATAGCAAAATTGGAACCAAATGACTACAAAATTTTGTCAGTGTTAATTTAGAGTACCATAATGTCCTCTTTTTATTCAAAATATTTACTCATCACAAAAAGTCATCAGTTTTTATTACTCAGACTGGATCAACAAAAACTTACCATTTTGCACTTCATTATGACAATTAAATAGCTATATCATAAATCAGTAAATTTCCTAGCTCCGGATGGATGTAAAATACAAATGATAACAATATTGGAACACAATGACTCCAAATTTTGTCCGCATCAACTCATCGCAAAAATCAGCAGTTTCATATCTCAAGCTGTCTCGTATAACAAAAATATTTGACAGCATCAACCAAAACTGACAATATTTGCATATTGTTATGTAACTTTATACAGCCGCATAATAAATCAGTATTTTTTTTTTTTTTTTTCATGTAAGGATGGATGGCATAATACAAATGCCAGTAATATTGGAACACAATCATTACACAATTTTGTCCTCATCAATTTAGAGTGCCCGTATTTCCCTTTTTATTCAAAAAATTGACTCATCACAAAAAATCAGTAGTTTTGAAATCTCAGGCAGGCTCTTATTACAAAAATATTTGACCGCATTAACCAAAACTGACCATATTTGCACTTTATTGTGAAAATGTGTTTAGCCACATACTAAATCAGTATTTCTGTTAACTCATGATGGATTTTATAATACAAATGACAGCAATATTGGAACGAAATGACTACAAAATTTTGTCAGCATTAATTTAGAGTGCCAGAATGTCCTCTATTTATTCAAAATAAGTCATAAAAAGTCAGCAGTTTTGATATCTCAGACTGGATCAACAAAAACTGAACATATTTGCACTTTATAGTGAAAGTTAAATAGCCATATCATAAATCAGTAAATTTCTTAGCTCAGGATGGATTGTAAAATACAAATGACAGCAATATTGGAACACAATTACTTCAAAATGTTGTCGGCATCAATTTAGAGTGCCAGCTTTGTATTTAAAATATTAATTCGTTACAAAAAATCAGTAGTTTTGATATCTCAGCCTGGCTCGTATAACAAAATTATTTGACCGTGTCAACCAAAACTTATCATATTTGCAATTTATAATGAAAATCTATTTAGCTGCATAATAAATCAGAACATGTTTTAACTCCGGATGGACTTTATAATACAAAAGACAACACTATTGGAACGAATGATTACAAAATTTTGTCGGCATAAATTTTAGAGTGCCAACATGTCCTCTTTTTGTTCAAAATATTGACTTGTCATATTTCAGGATGGTTTGTACATGTTGTATAACAAAACTGTTTGACCGCACCATCCAACACTGACATGACTGACCATATGTGTACTTTATAATGAAAAGTATAAGAAGATATCATCTGGGAATAGTATACTGATTGACTGTTACCATATTATATATGTTGGTTGTTTGGTTATTGGAGGCTAAACGTCTAGGGGCAAATATTTTATTCATGTTGATGACGAGTTTTTTTTTTTTTTTTTTTTTTTTGGTCGGACGTCTCATATATCATTATTTATATTCGTTAAAGACGAATTTACCAAAATTGACGAGATTTCGTCGAAAATAGATAGAATCGTAAATCCAAGGCAAACAAGGTGAATTACGATTCAAATCCAATGGAATGCATAGAACTATATTTAGGAAAAGAGGAAAAGACTGGCAAAAATTGGGAACACAGCAACGTACACATTGCTGTTTATACCCAATCAAATAAAAATATTTTTCCAATGTTTGGATAACCTTACTATCCGCCTTCCAATCGAAAAAAATTCTGATCAACAAGTGTGAAATTGTATAGCCATTAGTTTATGTATATAAGAATATAAAATGAAAAAAAGAAATTGTTAATGTGTATACTATGTATAAAGAGTCACTAACGAATAAAGTAAGGTGCTGTACTTGAAAAAAAAATACAATTATTGTTTACACGATAAAAGCTCAGGTCTGATATGAAAAGTTTTAAACAAGGCAATCTGTTTTAAGCAGACCTGTCTTTAGGGTCCACAAATCTGGTCCTGGGCAGACCTGTCCTCGGGTCTGGTCTAAGGCAGACCTGTCCTCAGGACTGGTCAATGGCAGACTTGTCCACACTTCTGGTTTTTATCAGACTTGTCATTAGGTCTACAGCAGTCTTGAAAAAGCAGACCAAGGTCTAGTATACAACTAATGAAGTTAACTTGCTTGTCTGCTGAAAATTTCCTAAGTTAACTTGGAAAACAGTCAACAAGTCTGCTTCAAGTTAATTTTTGTACAGGTTAGGACTAAGCCCATCTGTACCATTTGTATTATGAGAAGCATTGTGGATTATTTCTTTAGGACGATTTTCAATTCCACATTTTTTCCAAAGGTAATTGGGGTATACAAGGTTGAAAAATCAAAAGTTTTGATAGAATCAATTTCAGAGAAAGATCCAGATTTGAAATTACCCAGACGTTCTTTAGAGTTTTTTAGAATCCACATATGGTTAATACCACTACTCGAGTAAACAGTTTCACAGTATTTCTGAAGACCCTTTTTCACTGCGGACAGACTATTTGTCACTCTAATGGACACATCCTTTGTAGAATATTTTTCATTGAAGGAATGTTTTTAAACGCCTTTACATCACTTTCAACTTATTATGGATGGGACACAGCTTTGTATCCGGTTATGACATTTTGACCGAATGTGGATTAGCATCAAATAAGTAAGAATTTACACACAAAATGATAACATAGCTAGGTATTTGTTTTCATTGATATAATTTCACTTAATCATCATTTGAACTTTTAATCTTTATTTATTCAAATGATGCAAAACGCTCTTTCGATAATGACCACGTGTTCATGCACAATTCATAAAGTTAACGTATGAAATAAACCCCTAGTGTGAGCTGTGTGATATGACATTATTAATACTTTTGATATCTTTAATATGTTAATACACGTATATAAAACTGTAAAGAATTGCTATAGAATTTTTCAAGTCCCACAAGGTTATGTATCTCAAATAATGTGTATTGCACGTGTTTCTATGTACATTTTGTAATTTGTTAGACGAAATTCTTCAGGACCTAAGATCTACCCGGTTTTGTGGTGATGTTTATGTTGCTCAGTATTTCGTTTTCCGTGTAATGTTTGGTATTATATATGTATAAATTCGGAATGCATTGCTTTGTTTGGGAATAACGATTTTCAAAATATTCATTTGTCTGTTTGGGAATAACGATTTTTCAAAATGCTCATTTCTCGGTGTGGGAAAAACGAATTTATTTTCGAAATACTCATTTTTTGGTTTGGAATAACGAATTTATTTTCAAAATACTCATTTGTCGGTTTGGGAATAACTATACTAAAATTAAAAATACTAATTTTTATAATGCATGCAGCAAAATTCAATATCAGAAATAGAAGCGTTATTATGGCGTTATTATGGCTTCTTCATCTTCATTAAATATTTACAAGACCCTTAACAAATTCAAATTGAAGTTTCTTCTATGTTGTCTTGTTTGAGCGTGTTCGCTTTGAACCTTGTGGTCCATGGGTTCGATCTCAAATTGGATCAAGCCAACACCTTAATGGTAATAGTCATGTAATAATGTTGGGCGCATATTTACGCACCCCCTGTTGTAAGTATTTAATATTTAATACAATCTGAAATTGATGTATTTTACATGCTTTGATCGGTTTTCAATTTATTTTACGTTCAAGATTGTTTTAAGGAAATCAGCATAATTGGTAAGATTCACTTTACATCATACTGATGAATGATATCTGTTATCCGAAATATTATTTGATATTTGTACATGATGTGTTTTCTTTTTCATTTTTTAAATGTTTGTATTGTTTTGTTCATGTTTGAAGCAAATATATATGTTTATATATAAACGCCTAAAAAGTGGACAAAACAACACCAATATTTGAAAAAGGAAACAATAAATGTAAGTATCTATAAATATTTTGGATAACAGATATCCTTCATCAGTATGATATGCTTCTAATAAAATTAGTAATGTGCGATATGAACTGGTACATTTCTAAAATTTCAAAGGTGACGACAGTTAAGATATTACAACAAAGACTGCGTACAAATACATTTCCAATGAACAGCTCTGACCGATTTGAGCTGGTATAATATTTCAAATTTGACGACGGTAAAGTAATTACAACAGAGGCTGCTTTTTTAAACATCCCAAATAAATAGCAGTTTGATAATGATAAAAAAAATAATAATAATTTTGACAAAGGTTAGGTAATTGAACGTGGATGCGTACTTATACCTCCAAAATTAATAGAACCCTGCGATTTAAACTGGTGTAATTCTGGAATTTTAGAGTTGACAAAGGTAAAGGGACAGCAACACAGCTGCGTAGTATTATGTAATATAACCCAAATGAAAAGCACTGTGTGAATTCGAACTACACATTTTCATTGATCCAATTTGGTGCCAAAGTTTTTAATTTTCTTATCCAAAATCTTTCCCGAGTTCCCTTGACCAAACAGTGTCTGAGAGGAAGGTCTGTCATACATTCATAGTCGCTACGATAACGCGCGTCTGGCCACCAATTTATAAGCATGGCATCTTTGATGAGTTTTTAGTACTGCGTAGCGGGTTATTCAGTGTGCACCACATTTTTGAGATTATCTAATAGACAGAAAAATATTACAGTCTTTCCTTATAATTTAATTCTAAATTCCATTTTTGAGGAATAAATCATGAAAAAAACGTTGATGACGTCACGGTCACATGACAAAATTATGTCTATGAGCTGATAAACCAAAAACGTTTAATCAATCAGAAGACGTGTTACATCCAAAATTGAATTATTTATTAGACAAAACAATATATATAAAAAGTAAACCAAACAACCAATTTCTTCAATTTCTTCATTGTTTATCAAATTGTACTCATTTCATTCATATTGTATAGGAAAAAGAGGATATACTGAACGAACTTTACCTCCCAGGTCCAAGGGATATAGAGGAAAACCTGGAAAAACAGGAACTTCTGGATCTCAAGGTTTAACTAGACGTCCCTGTCCTAGAGGTCACATGGGCTTTTCAGGACCAACTAAATAATCGGGACCAACCGGACAATCGGTACCAACCGGAAAATCGGGACCAAATGGACCTGCTGGACTATAAGGTCCCAGTGGCAAAACAAAGAAAATCCCTGACATTTGGGTCATTAAACATATAATTTAACTTCAAAGGTTATGCTTTAATTATTATAAAGATCATTTGTATAGAAGAAAAACACTTTTCATGAATTTATATATCAAACTGGTAACTTCATACACACAACTTTTGCAAATTTGGCTTTGTTAAAACATTGTATAGCCATATGCTAGATATGTTTGATGCAGAAATTGTGAATGTTTTTTAGAAAAAAAAGGCATACAGTAATATGTGGACTGGAGACAGAATCAGGATTGAATACTATGTTCAATCTTGAATGTTGGAATGATTTACTAATAAACTTTATACTTATAGTATTCTGAAACCTTTAAATTTGTTATCAGAGTAGTTTAATACAGTTTCCAGGCATTTCATGTAAAAAACCAAAGCTGAACCCAGCCTGCGGATGCGGGATTTTCTCACTCTGTTGAAGACCCATTGGTGGCCTTGGGCTGTTTTCTGCTCTTTGGTCGGGTTATTGTCTCTTTGACAATATTTATGTATTTTGGCGTTTATTTTTGTAGCAGTTCAGTGTTTCTTTTGTTCCGTTGTTGTCCTCTTATTGTCGATGTGTTTCCCTCAGTTTTGTTTTGTGACCCTGGATTGTTTCAGGTAATCGATTAAGGACTACTGAACAGCGGTATACTACTATTGCCTTTATTTGACAAACTCGTCGTTTCCATTCTAAATTTTACATAGGGTAAACTGACAAGTCTTGTTTTCCAATTCATTGAAAAGTTAAATAGGGATGAAGGTATCAAATGTACTGTAAAAGAAAAGTTGGAGTACATGCATGGAATTATTTTAGGAGATCATTCTGACAAATAAGTATTGTTGTGAGAAGAAGTTGTTCATGATTTTTCTATTTGAATAAATTTTAGTGATGGTTGCAGTTTGTAAATACAGCTATTTTACAAATCACGCCACTTTTTGAGAGATATTTAATATTCATTGATAGTTTGTCTTGTTTACCTACTTGTTCCACTATATGGTCTCTATGTTTCATCTCATCATGCTCATGGAGACATAACTCGGAAATTTACCAACATAAATACACATGGATAGCGGCCAAATTGAATTCTGAGGAAGGCCCAAAGTGAAGGGAGGGGTAGTACAGAAATTAGTATGAGTTTAAACTCTTATAAATTCAAGGCTTTTAAATGTTGGAAATATTCCGCACAGCCCTATGGTTTGACCTTTGAAAAACCAGAAGTGCATATGAAAAAAGTAAAATTACAAAAATACTGAACTCCATGGAAATTTCAAAACGAAAAATCTTTTATCTAATGGCAAAATCAAAAGCTTAAACATATCAAAAGAACTTTCCCATTCTAGGATATAAGTTTCCCGAAACTCCATAGTAAATTTGGCACAGTTTTAGCCGTAAAAAGAGTTCCTTTGGGAAATTTCATTGTCTATATTTACAGAAGTGCACCCTGTAGATAGAATTTATTGTACATACAATCTGATAATCATATGGTTAACCGAAATGCATGTCTGTTTTGAAAACTGTCATGCTATACAATTAATCAAAACGAGAGTTGAAAGATACCAAAGTGATATTTAAACTCATAAATGAAAAATAAACAGACAACGGCATGGCCTAAAAAAAGACAAACAGACAAACAACAGTACACATAACAAAAAATAGAAAACTAAAGACTGAACAACACGAACCCTACAAAAAACTTCATAGGTGCTCTGGAAGGATAACCAGATCCTCATGTGCCACCCGTCGTGTTGTACAAACCCGGTAATAAGTCTAATTCGGTAGGTCACATTCGGGGAAAAAAGGAGGACGGGATTGTGGTCAATTGGATAATTGGAACATATCCGCTGTCATCTGTGAAACGGATATTCATATTCCTTGTGAGCAGCAACCCTATATCAATGAAATCATGAAATCAACAAGTCCAATCAAATTCTGAAGAAATTTGTGTAATAGTACAGTTCTTCCATTGTTCAGTTAATTGACTGTGTATCAAACGTAAATTAACAAAAATACCGAACTCTAAGTAAAATTTAAAACGGAAAGTCCTTTATCAAATGGCAAAATCAAAACCTCACACACATGTAACGAACGGAAAACAGCTGTTTTATTCCTGACTAGGTCCAGACATTTCCTTATGTAGAAAATGGTGGATTAAACCTGGTTTTATAGCTAACTGAACTTCTCACTTATATGACAGTCGCATAGAATTCCATTATATCGGCAACAATGTTTGAGCAAAACAAACAGATATGATAGGTAAAATGTAATAAAAATTGGGGTACAGCAGTCAACATTGTGTTATAATCTTAATCACTATAATACCAAATAACTATTTCAACAAAGAAAAATAAAATGACGTATAGACACTCTATAGACAATGTACATGAGCAAAAATGAAAGACAAGAATACAAAAATGACCATAGCACATTAACATAATGGCGGGATGTATAGATACCTAGCAACGCAAAAAATGGACTATTTTAAACTGTTTTTATAGTTTGTTCTTATGTTGTGCTGTAACACCACTGTCCCAGGTAAGGGACGTTCTGTATGTGCCTGTCCCAAGTCAGGAGCCTATAGTTCAGTGGTTGTTGTTCATGTCTGTCATATTTGTTTTCTTTTTTTCGTAACTTGTTTTGTTATAAATAAGCCCGTTAGTTTTCTCAATTGAATTGTTTCACATTTTCATGTCGGGGCCTTTATAGCCGAATATACAGTATGACTGTTTATCATTGTTGACGGCCGTACAGTTGCCTAAAATTGATTACATCTATTCTATTTGAACTTGGTTTGATAGTTGTCTCATTGGCAATTATACCACACCTCCTTATTTTTATATAAACAGTAAATGTAAAAAAATATGCAAAGACAAATAAAAAAAACACCTTCAATTAAGATGATAAACAACGCTGGTACCTATAATCTATACTTTAAGACAATCATGTATTATTTGTGAAGTTGGTATGGAATATTTATTAACAAGGTTTTGGTATCTTCCGGTGAACTCTCTTTAGAAAAAAATACGACACGTTCTTTGACATAACCCTTCTTCATCGACTTTCTGCTCAGACACTGGCGGCGTTTTAAAGTCTGAGTAGCAGCTGCAAGCTCTTGAATACCAAATGAGTTGGAATGTGTATATCATTTTTTATGATTCTGGTACTGAGATGACCACTTATGTCAAATTCGAGGTATACGTCTTAAAATGCGGCGGAGAAAGCCGTGTCTGTTGTTTCTTTAATTTCTAGCTGTGGATGATATATTAATGAAACCCAATCAGAAAAGTTTGGATTGTTAATGGAAAGAAAGTCATCAATATATCGGAATGTGAAATTAAATGATCTGGCTTATTTGATAAGTGTCTGAAGAAACTCCGGTTAATATGAAAATATGAAGAGGTCTGCTTTGAGAGGCATACTAATTACTGGGTCCGCTGTGTAGCATGTTTTACCTGTTTGTTCACTTTAACAAAATATGCCGTATAATATCCCAAAACAATAAATTCATAGCGTATGCTACCATTTTTACATTAATTTCAGAGAAAGATAGAGATTTAAAATATCCAGAAGTTCTTTCCACTTTTTTAGAATCCACATATGGTTAATAGAAACTGCTCCAACAGAGTTATGAGGAGGAAAGATTAAAAATGACACACCGTAAATTTTATGGACACCATCACGAATTGGTTGATCTATACGATGTGTATGTGTCTAAACTAACCACGTCTTAGATTGTGGTTGAACATCTATGTCGTCTGTCTGTAAAGTACCGAACGTGACCTATTCCCGTATATGACTGTTATAGCGAGTTTAAATTTGCATTGCTATACGACGTGTCTCGATATTTTGTACATCCAACATTCATGTATTTATTTTTGAAGTTTTTTTTTATGGTTTCGGTTGAATAATGTTTTATGTCTTATCGTTTGTAGTCCAACTAATTATGAAATTGCCTTTCAATACCATCATTATCATATTCCAGAATATGACTGTTATACCGAGTGTGAATGTGCATTGCTATACGACGTGTCTCGATATTTTGTACATCCAACATTCATGTATTTAATTTTGATGTTTTATGGTTTCGGTTGTATAAGGTGTTATGTCTTATCGTTTGTAGTCCAAATAATTATTAAATTGTCTTTCAATACCATCATTGTCATGAAAATTGTGGGAACAGGTAACAACGATATCATTGAAAGGGTTCATTTAAAGTTTTGTAAGATCCTTTTACAACTTAAATCGTCAACACCATCTTTTATGTTATATGGCGAACTTGGAAGGTTTCCTCTCGAAATACATATAAAAAACAAGGGATGGTTGGTAAACACAGTTGTGCAAAGTATGAAAGATCAATATGAACAAAATTAGCATAGTGAAATGGAGGAAATTTGCCAACATCCGAAATTTATTTATTCAAGAAAAATTTTCAAAACGTCCAAATACACTTAAATTTAGTAATCTTATGACCTGCAAAAGAAAATTGATACTTTCGAAACTGCAAATTTATTAAAATTGTTAATAAAGGGTTGTGTGATCCGGACTGACATCTCTCTCATATATGTTGATTTGTTGATTTGTTATTAATATTATGTGTTCTCTGTACCATTCCAATGTAAATGGTTAATTGAGAAATAAAGATATACATATAGACGAGTATTGTCAAAATAATTGTATAAAGTTCGAAATTGCATGTTCCTTACGTAAGCGCGTCATTGTCTATGATATCCTGTGGTGTTTGTCGTTGATGGAATATGTTCGTTGTTGTTCTACGGTTTGTATGTTGTGTCGACAATTATATTATTTGTTTTTGCGTTTCTCTGTGATGAATGTTATTGCGTGTGTTTGTGCTGTATTTCTGTAACGTAGTGTTGTCATTTTAGCGATATTTTTTATCATTGTCATAAAGCTTGAGGTTTCGCTAGCCATTAAACCAGGTTCAACCCACCATTTTTTCTTAAAATGTCCTGTACCAAGTCAGGAATATGGCAGTTGTTATCAAATAGTTCGTTTCTATGTATGTTGGCGTTTGTTTTTGTTGCACTTTAGTGTTCCTATTGTTCCTTTTTTTTCCTCCTATAGTTGATGTGTTTCCCTCGGTTTTAGTTGGTAACCCGGATTTGTTTTCCCTCAATCCATTTATGACTTTTGAACACGGTATACTTCTGTTATCTTTATTTAATTACACTATCTGTCATTTGCTTGATACAAACCATCCTGAGTTAACAAATTTACTGATTTATGATGCGGCTATAAAATTTTCATAACAAAGTGCAAATGATCTTGAATACTGTCAGTTAGTAAACGATCCCAAGATGATACCATCACATACATGTCATACTTTTTTATTTTCAAGTACAAATATGGTCAGTGTTGGTTGATGCGGTCAAATATCTTTTTTACACGAACCAATATTAGATTTCAAAAGTACTGATTTTTTGTGACACGTCACTATGTTGAATAGAAAGAGGAGATGCTGGCACTTTAAACTGATGCGAAAAACATTTTGTAGTCATTGTGTATCAATATTGCTGTCATTTGTATCATACAACCCAACCTGACATAATGAAAAAATACTGATTTATTATGCAGCTATAAACATTTTTATAATAAAATGCAAGTTGGTCGGTTTTGTTTGAAGCTGTCATATATTTTTCTTATACAAGCCAGCTTGAGATATCAAATCTACTGATTGTTTTGTGATGAGTTAATATTGTGAATAAAAAGAGGACATGCTGGCACCCTAAGTTGATGCAGACAAAATTTTTTAATCATGGTGATCAAATAATGATGTCATTTTTATTATGCAATTCATCCTGACATAAAAAAAAGAAGATTACTGATTTATTATGCAGCTATATGAATTTACATAATAAAGTGCAAATATCGACAGTTTTGGTTGATGCGGTCAAATACATTTGTTATACAAGCCAGTTTGAGACTTTTCATATTATACCTGAGCTTGTATCATGTAAACAATAACATGAATAATCGTATTGTTCTTTGTTCCCAGTACAGCAAATTATTATACTCGTTAGTGACTCGTTATACATATTATACACATTAAACATTTCTTTTTTTTTCATTTTGTAATCTTATATACATAAAATAATAGCTATAAAATTGCACATTTGTTGAACGACATATATACATGGAGCTATCATAAAAGAAGGGACAGATTTTTTCAATTAGAAGGAGGAGAGAAAGGTTATCCAACGCATTGGAAAAATATTTTTCTATAATGAGATATAAACATTATTGTTCAAGTTGTTTCGTTCCCCATTATTTACATTCTTTTTAATTATAATTCTATGCATTACATGGATTTTTTTATCGTAATTCAACTTGTTTGCCTTGGATTTACGATTCTGTTTTTGACGAAATATTTAAACGAAAATTGTATAGTGTCCGGAAATATAAAGTGTTGTTATATAGTTATGAACCATCTCGTTAATTTCGGCCGAGTTATCTTTACCGATTATAAATGATATCTGGCATGGGACGTTCGAACAAATAAACTCATCCTGAATATGAATGAAATATTTGCCCCTGGACGTTTAACTACCAACAACCAATCAATCAACCAACCAACATAATATACTAACAGTCAGGCAGTATACTATTCCTAGATGATACCTCCTCATACCTTTGAAGTTTCATTATAAAGTACAAATATAATCAGTCATGTTAGTGTTGGCTGATGCGGTCAAATGGGTTTTTTTTATACAAACCATCCTAAAAACAACTGACTTTAGTGACAGTTCAATATGATGAATACGAAGAGGAAATGCTGGTACTCTAAATTGATCCGGGCAATATTTTTGCAGTCCTCATGGTCATTGTGTACCATTATTGCTGTCATATGCTTGATACAATACATCCTGAGTTAACAAATTCCTAACATCTTTCTATGTTGAGATGTTACACTATTGTTTCAGAAAAAGGGTGAAGGTTTGGTACCATTAAAACGTTTAAACCCGCTGCATTTGTTTGCACCTGTCCTAAGTCAGGAATCTGATGTTCAATAGTTGTCGTTTGTTGATGTGTTTCATAAGTGTTTCTCGTTTCTCGCTTTTTATATAGATTAGACCGTTGGTTTTCCCGTTTGAATGGTTTTACACTAGTAATTTTGGGGGCCCTTTATAGCTTACTGTTCGGTGTGAGCCAAGGCTCCGTGTTGAAGACCGTACTTTGACCTATAATGGTTTACTTTTATAAATTTTGACTTGGATGGAGAGTTGTCTCATTTACACTCATACCACATTTTCTTATATCTATTTACTGATTTATGATGCGGCTATAAAATTTTCATAATAAAGTGCAAATGATCTTGAATACTGTCAGTCAGTAAACGATCCCAAGATGAAACCATCACACACATGTCATACTTTTTTTATTTTAAAGTACAAATATGGCCGTTTTCTACATTTGGGGATAAACAACATGTAATGGCCAAAGCCAATAACTTGAAAGGAACAACGATACGCCTACTAGATGACCTACCTGTTTCTATGAAGGAGGAAAGATTCTTGCTCTTTCATAACGCATTCAGAGTTAGACATAAACTCATCATAGATACCAGGATTGAAATTTTGTATTTGCACCAGACGCGCGTTTAGTCTACAAAAGACTCATCAGTGACGCTCGAATAGAAAAAAAGTTAAAACTGCCAAATAAAGTACGAAGTTGAAGAGCATTGAGGACCAAACATTTCTAAAGTTTTGCCAAATACAGCTAATGTAATCTATTCCAGAGTAAAAAGCCTTAGTATTTCAAAAATTCAAAGTTTTGTAAACAGTTAATTTATAATTATGACCATATCAATGATAATTCATGTCAACACAGAAGTGCTGACTACTGGGCTTGATACCCTTGGGGAATGAAAACTCCACCAGCAGTGGCATCGACCCAGTGGTTGTAAATAATCTCATTATAGATACCAGGAATTGAAATTTTGTATTTGCGCCAGACGAGCGTTTCGTCTACAAAAGACTCATCAGTGATGCTCGAATGAAAAAAAATTAAAACTGCCAAATAAAGTTCGAAGTTGAGGAGCATTGAGGACCAAAAATTCCTAAAAGTTCTGCCAAATACAGCTAAGGTAATCTATTCCTGAGGTAGAAAAGCCTTAGTATTTCAAAAATTCAAAGTTTTGTAAACAGTTAATTTATAATTATAACCATATCAATGATAATTCATGTCAACACAGAAGTACTGACTACTGGGTTGGTGATACCCTCTGGGAATGAAAAGGGACAAAGTGCAAACAAGAATTAGAGCAAAAGGGGCCCATATTACTTTAGAGACCCGTAAAAACAGCAACGACAATTGGTCGTTATGAGAATAACTGTTTATTGTCTGTTACCTATATACACTTAGAAAAATATAGTTTTTAAATACAAAATTTAAGACTAAATTTAGCTTTGTGTTTACAGTGCATATATTTTCTTATATTATTATTTATTAAAAAAAAGTAATGTAATTTAAGTGAAACCAATAATGTTGTTATGTAAGATCTCTATTTGCAGGCTTTGAGATTTGTACATTTGAAGTAAGTATAGAAATGAAAAAAAAAGTTTTATGTTCACTTTTGTTTTTGTTTTTGTTTTTTTTTTTTTTTTTTTTTTTTTTTTTTTTTTTTTTTTTTGTTTGGTTTTTTATTTAGCTTTTTAGTTTTGCTTAACTTATAGGGGAGTAGTTTAATTTGCTTACTTTGCAATCTTAGTTTTGCTTTCCCTATTTGTCACATACATGCATGCCATAGCTTGTTAAAGATACTTATATGCAACAATATGTAGTACTATATGCTAAATTTGCTGTTTTAGTTTTGCTTTTTTCTTATGTTAAGTAAATGAATGCCACAGCTTGTTATAGAGACTTATATGCTATAATGTGTAGTACTATATGCTTAATTTGCTATTTAAGTTTTGCTTTTTTCATATGCTAAGTAAATGGATGCTTTAGGTGTAGCTTAATCCATAGACAGTATTATGCTTAAAACGTGTACATACACAAAATCTTCTTAAACAGTAAAAAAAAAAATTCGGAATATCATGATTATATATATTTATCTACCACAATAAATAAATCTTTTTACAGATACAGTGTTACTGTCGGAACATTGATAGTTTAAATTATTTTCTTTTTTCTTTTAACGATAACATAACATAAGTAAAATATAATGAAGTAAATATCCTTTATTCATGTATAATTACCACTTTTACTCTACATTTCAAAAACAAAACTTTGGATTTAAATTATACATGAAGTATGAATGTTTAGAGGAAATCACTGTGTTTTAAGTTAGCTGTAGTATATGTTGGTGATTCTAAGATTTCTCTTATCTTTCTTTATAATATATTGTGTAAGCTATGGTAACATTAAGTTGTGAATTGTAGATGACACGATGCAGTAGTGATGTTGCTATAAATATAAGGCAATTTTGACCAGATCAGATGAGGAAGCACAAAACAATGGACAGTTTTGTGATAATGTGCTTCTTGTGTGATCTCTTCTCTTTTGCCATATTAATCCTGTTCATTTATCAATGAATAATTTAGTTTAGCAATTTGAATAGATATTTTATGATAAAGGTATCAATATAAT
Organism: Mytilus coruscus; assembly: GCA_017311375.1. Lineage (NCBI taxonomy): Eukaryota > Metazoa > Mollusca > Bivalvia > Mytilida > Mytilidae > Mytilus > Mytilus coruscus. Next base: position 41,149,434 of record CM029606.1, on the reverse strand, counting down.
GACATGTATTACAAATAATGATGTAGATCAATATACACTCACGCTTAAATATACTAAACACAAATTTATGTTATCTCCTCTTGACCACAAATGTAAATCTGCATTAGAATGTATTTTCAGTTCTTATGCGTCTAATCAACGAGGAGTTGCTATCCTGTTTAAAATAATTTTGAATAGAAAATACACCAAGTTAAAAAAGATGAAGATCGCAATTTGTTGGGATTGGATATTAATATTAAAGACAAGAGATTTACTCTGATAAATGTGCATGGGCCGAGTACTGATACTCCTTGCTTCTATGACAAACTAACAAAAATCATAGACTATTTTGAAAATCAATTGTGTCTGATCTGTGGGGACTTTAATCTTGTTCAGAACTTTGACCTAGATATCCAAAACTATAAACATCTAAATAATCCAAAATCAAAAGATAAATTTTAGAAATTGTAGAATATTAGAGTCAGGTGGATCTATTTAGAGAGAGATACCCAGATCTTAAACGATTTAATGGAGAAAAAAATCCATTTAAACAATCACGTTCACATTTCTTTTTGATCTCTGAAAGCCTTATAGATGACATATGTGATATAAACATTGGCAATAGCTACAGATCAGACCATTCACAAGTAATTTTGACTTTAAAGATAAATGATTTTACAAAAAGCAGAGGCCTCTGGAAATTTAACAACTCTCTCCTTCAAGATACTGAATATGTGAAATTAAGTTACAAAAAATCATTTGCACAGTTGAGCAATATGCAGTGCTAGTTTATAGCAGGGATGCTTTACACAATATCATTGATGATTTTGATATTCAGTTTACAATCAGTGACCAATTATTTTTTGAGAACCTTCTCAATGAGAACAGATGTAAGATTATTTCATATTCGACATATATAAAAAGGGAAAAACAGTAAAACAAGCTTACAGAAGAAATACAAGACCTAGAACAAAATACAATCAATGAGGACAATATAATTGTAATAGAGATTAAAAAATGTGAACTTAAAATTTTGTGGCAACACAGGGTTAATAGTCAATATGTTCGGTCAAGAACCCAGTGGATTGAAGAAGGAGAGAGACCAATTAACTATTTTTGTAATCTAGAAACCCAAAATTTTATAAATAAAACTATCAAAAAAAGTATAACTGATGATAACACTGTAGTAGAAAATCAAAAAGAAATATTGAAGCAAACAAAATTATTTTATGAGAAACTTTACAGAAGACAAGAGTGTATAAAAGAAGTCAATTTATCAGGGGAAATACTATTTCAATCACCTAAATTAAAAGATAATGAAAAAGATTCATTAGAAGGTAATATTACCTTTACTGAACTAACACATGCATTGAAAAGGATGAAAAATAATAAAAGCCCCGGTTCAGATGGCATCACAGCAGAATTTTTCAAATTGTTTTGGACAGACATCGGAAAATTTGTCTTCAGGTCAATAAATGATGCGTACAAAATAGGGGAAATGTCTGTCACACAGAAGCAGGGAGTTATCACATGTATTCCAAAGGAAGGTAAATCAAGGCAGTCTTTAAAAATTTGGCGTCCAATTATCCAATTGAATTCAAATTATAAATTAGCATCTAGCTGTATAGCAGAGAGAATAAAGTCAGTTCTTAACAAACTAATTAATTCTGACCAAGCAGGCTTTATTCCTGGGAGATATATTGGGGAGAGTTGTAGCCTTATATACGATATTTTACATTTCACTGAGGAAAATGACATCCGTGGTATATTACTCTTGGTTGATTTTGAAAAAGCATTCGACTCTATCTCCTGGTCATTTTTATTTGAAACACTTGAATATTTTAATTTTGGAGAATCCATCAAGAATTGGATAAAATCATTTTATAATAATATTTCTTCAACAGTCACTCAAAATTATTGTTGTCTGTTAGATTTTTTTCGTGTGGAAAGAGGCTGTAGACAAAGAAACACTTTATCTCCCTACCTTTTCTTGCTGTGTGCAGAAATACTTAGCATTCTAGTCAGAAATAGTAATGAGATAAAGGGTATTACGAAAGATGATACATAGTTTATATTGTCTCAATATGCAGATAACACATCACTTATATAAGATGGATCTCCTTCCTCTTTAGATGAATCCCTCCGTATCTTACAATTTTATGCCGAGATATCAGGACTGAAAATTAAGTTAGATAAAACAAATATTATATGGATAGGAAGTAAAAAACATAGTCAAGATAAAATATGTGTAAAGTGGGGATTGAAATGGTGTTCCATTACCGTCACATTATTTGGTATTACTTTTGTGTTGATTTGAATGGAATGTTAAATCTAAATTATGATCCTCTAATTCAAGAAATAGAAAATAGTATACAAAAATGGTAAAAACAGTGGTTTACCCCATTTTGGTAAAATAACCACTATAAGGTCTTTAATTATATCAAAATTGAATCATCTGTTCCTATCCATCCCAAGTCCAGATGAAAATGTACTACGTCAACTCAATAGTGAAATGTATGCATTCATTTGGGATGGTAAACCTGACAAGGTAAATCGGGAGCTTTTATGTCTAGATACTGCAGAGGGGGTTTAAAAATGATTAATTTGAGAATTTTTATACAAGGGCTAAAATTAACTTGGGTTAGAAGATTATTTAATTCAAATTCAAAGTGGATCAAATTATTTACTGCTACAAAAATATAAATTTTACAGAGTTGGCTTATTTTGGAACAACTAAAAAAATAGATAATGTTTTCGGAAAGAAGTTTTTTATGCTTAGAAAAATATGTCAAGACTCCGACATCCTTGTTATTTTGAGGAAGTCATATCTTCATCTATATGGAATAATGAGAACATTAAAATTGATAATGTCTGTGTTTATTATAGAAGTTGGGCACAAAATGGGGTATGGACTGTGAATGACCTTCTAGCTGAGCAAAGAAATATATTGTTCTATCAAAATTTGGAACGGCTATATACTTTTAGACCCACATTTTTACAATTTTATGGGATTAAAATAGCATTTAAAAAATGGTTACAATCTATGGGAATCAACACTGAAAGGAAAAAAAAACAACAAGCTTTGTTTCCTTTTAATATTAACATTTTGTTCAAGTCAAACAGAGGTTCAAAAGACGTGTATAATATTTTATCCCAAGGTACAATACCAGTTGTAATTGCAGCTAAGCGAAAATGGAAGAATATATTAAATAAAGTTGTTGGAGATTGGAAAAAAATACATAGTTGTGTCATTAAATTTTCAAAAAATACTATGCTCTGTTGGGTTGGTTTCAATACCGAATTATTCCCCGTATTTGAGGTACTAATACTTCATTTTTGAAAATGAACCTTCTACAGTGTAATTTATGTACATTTTGCAAGGAAGAACCAGAAAGCATAGAACACTTATTGAGGGGCTGTCATATTGTAGCAGACATTTGGTACCATCTGAATGCCTCGATTTTTGAAGCAACACATATTGATATTCCACTAAATGTGGATATAGTCATGTTTGGCCTTTACGATAACTTTAAACTAAATTTTATAAAAAAATAAAGTCATTTTACTAGCAAATATTTCATCTACAAATCTAAGAAAAACCTCATATAGAGGGACTTAAAAACTATATCAAGGAAAACTTAATTTTAGAAAAGCATATTTCCTCAAAAAATATGAGTGCGAAAGAATATAACATGTACTGGAACCCCTGATATAAAGTCATTAATTAATTCAATAATGAACTATATTGTATAAATGTGCTTACAGTTATCACTAAATTATTTAATGAAAATGTTATACTTCGTCCATATATATATTGTACTCTGTTATATCGTACCGTATTATTATAACTATTTTTTGTAATTTTCATTTGCTTGATTATGCTTATTTATTTCGCTTGCTTTAGTATGTGCCACAATAGATAATATATGTAAATGCCTGTCAATCCATGATGAATAAAAAAATTATAAAAAATTAACAAATAGGGTCAGTGTTGGTTGGTGCGGTCAAATATCTTTTTACACGAACCAACATTAGATATCAAAAGTACTGATTTTTTGTGACACGTCACTATGTGGAATAGATAGAGGGGGTGCTGGCACCATAAATTGATGCGGACAACATTTTGTAGTCATTGTGTATCAATATTGCTGTCATTTGTATTATACAATCCAACCTGACATAATAAAAAAGTACTGATTTATAATGCGGCTATATCCATTTTTATAATAAAATGCAAGATAGTCGGTTTTGGTTGAAGCTGTCAAATATTTTTGTTATACAGCCAGCCAGAGATATCAAATCCACTGATTATTTTGTGATGAGTTAATATTTTGAATAAAAAGAGGACATGCTTGCACTCTAAATTGATGCATACAAAAACCGTCTTAGAATTAGCACAAATGCTAAAATTGTGAAAATTTCAGTATTTTTGCATGCAATTATGATGCTAGTACCTGATGCATGACTATTGTATTGTCAAAAGCAGCCTTTATTTATGTTATAAAAGTATTCTACTTTCCAATAACTAATTTTCAACAACTTTGTAAAAACGCTTTATTTTTTTGGCCAAAAAGGGGTTTTGCCGGGCCTACTCCTTTGCTGTCATTTGTATTATCTGGGACTATTATTCTTATATATTATGTCCCAAGTATTATACAATCTGTTCTGAGTTAAAACAAAATTACTGATTTATTATGCGGCTATATAAATGTTTATAATAAAATACACGTATGGTAAGTTTTGGTTGATGCAGTCAAATATTTTTGTTATACGAGCCAGTTTTATAGAATTATGAAAACTACTGATTTTTGGTGACTATTCAATTATTTGAATGAAAAGAGGACATGCTGGATCTTTTGTTCTTTTCATTTTTTCAAACGCAAACTGGTTTGAAAAGTCTGTGACTTGCAATATCCGAGATAATAGCTGTTAGTTTGTATTAGTTTGAACAATCGTCAACATTGAACATAGTCTTATTTACCCATTATTCTATGTTGACGTACAATATTTTATATGTTATAATCTTCAATACATTTCCGTTTACCCATTATGTTATATGGACGTTCATTTCTTGATATGCAAAAATCGTAAACATTTCATCATTTATAAATTACCCATTATGCTAAGTAGACGTCCAGTACTTGATATTCTACAATATACAACACTTAATTAATGATAGTTTACCAATTATGTTATGTTGGCGTTAATTCATTGATGATATGCATCAATCGCCAACACTTAAGAATTGATAATTTACACATTATGCTATTTGGGCGTCCATTACTTGATATGCAACAATCTACAACATTTAATCTATGATAGTTAACTCTGAATGTCTTTTGGACGTCGACTACTTGACATGCAACGATCGTCAACACTTTATAATTTATAATACAACCCATTGAGTTAATATGTGGACATCCATTCCTTGATATGCTCCAATCTACAACATTTTACCATTTGTTATTGACCTATTATGCTATGTAGGCGTCAAGTACTTTCTAGTCTACAATCTACAACGCTTATTCAATGATAGTTTATAAATTATGTTATGTTGGCGTCAATTACTCTGATATGCATCAATCGTAAACAGTTAAACATTTGTAATTTACACAGTATGTTATGCGGGCGTCTGTTACTTGATATTCAACAATCTGTAACACTTTAAGATATAATAATTCACAAATTATGTTATGTTGGCGTCCATTCTTACATATGCAACACTTTACAATTTTTATTTTTTATATGCTATATAAACATTCTATCATTTATAATTTACCCATAATGTTATGTGGAACGTCCGTTTTTTGATATGCAACAAGCTGCAATATTTCATCACCTATGATGTATTCATTATGCTTTGTTGACGCACATAACGTGATATACTACAATCTACAACACGCAGTCAATGATAGTTTACCCATTACAGTACTTGCAACCTTAGGCGTTACTGTTTGACGGGAACTTGACTGATTGGTGAATGATCGATGACGGATGTTTGACTGATCGATGAATGATCGGTGGTCGATGACCCATAGAGTCCATCAGATACGTCAAATAAGCTATGTGAGAGTTACAAGGACAACGGTCAGCGATCGATCAGTACATTAATTACTAGTATATATGCACGGATCGGACGGATACGTATATAATTCTATGTAATTATATTGTAAAACTGTAACTGTAACTGTAAATCGAATCTTCCCCTAATGAAGGAGCACCTCATATGATGAGTAATCCTCCAGCAATATAAAAGTTAATGTATCCCAATGCTTTTAATGTTAAATTTACATTTAATTAGCTGTAATCCACCAGTAGTAAAAGTTATACAATAAAATGTAAAATATTTCCCCATTTATTATAGTTTATAAGTACATTTATATACATCAAAAGAAATGATAATACTGTAAGCTTAATGGTTTGGACTGGTAGGTTAACTATGATCATCTTCATAAATCAGTATAGTGTGGCATTATATCCACGCTCACTGTCTCACAAGTTGAAAGTGGGTTTGGTATTATGCGTCAAGTTTACATGTGGAGCCGGATCTGCTTACCTTTCTGGAGCACCTGAGATCACCCCCAGTTTTGGTGGGGTTCGTGTTGCTCAGTCTTTAGTTTTCTATGTTGTGTTTTGTGTACTATTGTTTGTCTGTTGGTCTTTTTCTTTTTTAACCATGTCGTTGTCAGTTTAATTTCGACTTGAATGTCCCTTTGATATCGTTCGCCTCTTTCTTTAACAGGCAACTAGTATAGTGTGGCACAGTCCACGCTTACTATAAAAAAAAACATTTAGGTACTTATATTTTTGCCAATAAAGTGTGGAGAAACCCCCGCTTAGCGATGTTATCATGTAGTGGTCGATACTGCACACCCTCAGTATAGTTTGGTGTAACCCACGCTAACTATAATAAAACATTTAGTAAGTTGTGTTCGGTACTCATTCTTGTCAGTAGAGTGTGGCGAAACCCACGCTTATTGATGTCATCATATAGTGGTCGATACTGTAGACCCTCAGTATAGTGTGGTGTAACCCACGCTTACTATAATAAAACATTTAGCAAATGGTGTCTGTTACTTGTTCTTGTCAGTAAAATGTGGCAATATCCAAGCTTATTGATATTATCATATATAATATACACCCTTAGTACAGTGGGGTGTTACCCACGCTTACTATGACTAGTAAGGATGACTACATTACTGTTGACTAAGAATTCTCGACCTGCTACAATGTAGTAGGAAGCATAGTCGCCCAGACTGAAATTCTATTTCCATTAAGATAGATTTCTCACACTAAGGTTCCGTCAGTGTGATTATACTTGGATCAACTATAATCTGCATTAAACGAACTCCACAGTATGTAAGAAGACACCGTTACCCGTTAATTTGTAATCAACTTGGTCGCAATAACACATAAAATATATATAAATAACTTTTTACGCATAAAATGTACTACTTCATTTTTGGTTCTCTTATTTTTCTGCCAAATAAATTACATAAGTGCAGAATAATGTCATGCTCAAAATGTTTCTGTATTACTAAAAAGAGATAAAATGTTATCATTTGAAATAAGTACCTTATTTAGCAATTATGTATTTTAATATCATTAGTTGATGAAAAAAAAATATTACAATTGTAAAGATACTTGAAGCTTTGTTTGGGTTGATCAAGAGTGCAATTATTTCTTTATTTTAGTGAAAATCATGAACCGCCATTGATTTGTTTGAATATGCCAATATTTCTTTCTTTTTTTTTATCCAAAATAATGCAATGTTATTCGCAAAATTATTAACTGCCATTTTATTACTTTTTGTACATCAGGATTGGTTGTTTTTCATAAAATATGCTGAATTCAGGGAAAAGATATTAAAATTTTGCTTGCATTGCTTAACAATGTAAATATTTCTTCTTTTGTATCAGGAATAATGCAACGTCAATTGCAATCAGTCATTATAAATGCCTCTGAATAAATTATTTTTATAAAATGTGAATATTCTAAGGATAAATATGCATACACTTTTGTTTTTTTTTTTTTTTTTTTTGTTGAATAAGCATGCAATCATTTCTCTTTTTTAATGGAATTTATTGACCGCCATATGGATTTTTGCACTTTTTGTACATCATAATGGGTTGTTTTCACAAAATTAATGAATATTGTAGGAAAGATACTTAAATGTTGTTCGTATGCTTTACGATTACCAATATTTCTTCTTTTTATCAAAAAAAAAAAAATGCAATGTTATATGTAATAAATTATTTTAAGGCCTCAAGATAAGTTTTTTTTTTATAACATCTTAATGAATTAAGGATAATAATACTTAAACTTTTGTTTGTGTTTAATAAGAATGAAATAACTTCTTTATTCTAATAGAAGTTATGAACCGCCATTTGATTTTGGTACTTTTTGTACATCAGGATCGGTTGTTTTTCATGAAATATGCTGAATTTTAGGGAACAGATACTAAAATTATGTTCGCATTGCTAAAAAATGCTAATTTTTCTTCTTTTATATCAGAAATAATTCAACGTCATTTGCAACCAGCCATTATTTATGCCTTTAGTTAAGTAATTTTTTATAAGATATGCATTATATAAGGATAAAGATACATTAACGTTTTTTTTTTTTTTTTTTTAATAAGAATGCAATTATTTCATTAGTTCAATGGTTTCATGAGTTAGAAATACCAATACCTCTTTTTTATCAAAAATAATGCACTGTTGTTAGCAATCAGTTATTTTAATTGCCTTTGGATAAGTTACTTTTCATCAAATTTGAATAATATAGGGATTCAGGTATTCAAACTCTTTTTTGTGTTGAACAATTGTGCATTTGTGTAATTTCATTAAGATCTAATAACACAAAAACCATCGTTGAAATAATTATTTTTATTAGGTTGTTCCCCAAAAAATATTTTTGAGGAAAAATATATGTTATACTGTGTTTGCATTGTTTTCGAGTCACCAATTTGCATATTTCTTTCATTTTAATGAAAATGATACATCAAAATTTGCAATAAATGATCATTTCAATACATTTTTCAGCGCATTTTCGGAAAAATAAATTTAACAATCGCAATAAACACCGTTTTAGCACTCTTCGTGTTTGAAAAAAAAAATAATTAAATATAAACGATAATCACAATTCTTTACTAATATTTAAATCTAGTTTCATCTGCATATTTATCTTCTCTCTTAATTCTTAAAACTTTGCTGATTGATTAATAATAATGTCGAGTTTCTGTACTTGAACGCTTCGTTTTTTCCGTGGCGACATTTTAATTAAATGAAACAAAACTAAGATTCCGTAATTTGTATGAGTTCAATTTGTGACTAGTACAGTTCAATCCGGCAGAAAAGTCAATCCGTCCGATCCGTCCAATCAGTCAAATATTTGTACTATAAGTCTGACGGATTGGTGACGAGAGTTTGACGCGAACTTGACTGATCGGTGACTGATCGATGACCCCTGATTGATCGTTAAAATAGTAACGCCTAAGGTTGCAAGTAATGTATGTTATGTGGGCATCATTTGCTTGATATGAAACAATCGTCAACACTTTACTATTTATAATTGTTATGTGGACGTCAATTCCTTGATATACTACAATCTACAACATTAAAAAATTGATGATTTACCCAGTGTGATATGTGGACGTTAATTACGTGATATTTATATTCTTAAACATCAAATCAACGATAGTTTGCCTAGTTTTTACTGCAAAACCCCAGATGTTGACATTTTTACCTATTGTGTCAGTTTGTTTTGCTCACATAGTTTTGTCAATGTAGTGAAATTCTGTATGAATATCATGCAAATGAGAGGTTTAGCTAACTATGAAACCAGGCTTTTAATCAACCATTTTCTACATAAGGAAATGTCTGTGTCGGGTCGGGAATATGACAGTTGTTTTTTCTATTTCTTTGGTGTATTTGAGCTTTTTCTTTTTGCCATTTGAAAATGGACTTTTCCGTTTTGAATTTTCCTAAAACATTGGAGTTTGGTATTTTTTTTTTTTTTTTTTAACGTAACAATATCTTTATTGTATATTTGCTGTAACAACTTACTAAGATTACAGCTTTTAACTTAGTATCTCTGATGTTAGTTTACCTAATAGTTAAGGGAAGCACTGTTTGGTAAGATATAACTTATTCACAATGTTGGTATCTATAATATATTTCAACTGATCTTTTCTATGTCGAAGTGTAAATGTATTCTATTTGACCAGTTATAATATTCATCTGAGATTACACAGTATTTCTCTACACTAATTAATAATCATGCTGAAATATCAATTTTTGTTTAACGTTTGTGAATACACATTTTAACATCTGAAAATACAGTATGTTGCATGTCGTGACTCGTGCATGGTTGAACATGCTAACAAATTGTTGGCTTGTGAACAATTAGCATTTTTGCATACCATGTTCTGTAATTTCTAAAGAAGTATTGTATCAAAACATCTTACATAGATTTGATTCTGTTATTTTTATAAGTAGGATCATGATAGTTATGATGTTAACATTGATACTTTCCATTGAATCTATTTGCTTTTATAATGATCTTACTATTATTTTTGTTATCAAAATTGTTTATTTAAATAATTTCTGAAATGTCTTTTGGAAAAATTTGAAAATGTTTATCTTTTTTGTGTTCTTCTCTGAGACATAATGTGTTTTATATATTAGAAATGATATTATCGTTAATATTTAATTAATATCAAAGTATGCTGCGTCTTCAATGTTGTACCCTGTTACCTAATTTTCAAGGTTTACAATGTCTTTGTCAATACCAAGCGATTTCATTAATTTCATTATTAAATTTAGAAGGTCAGTTTTAAATGAGTAATTGGTAAAATTTTTTTTTTTTTTTTTTTTTTTTAATACTTGTACTTGATTTTCATATGATGAAGTCATAATCTTTCAATCAGTTTAATTGAGGTCTGGAGCTGGCATGTCAGTAACTGCTAGTAGTCTTTTGTTCATTCATGTATCATTGTCATTTTGCTTAGTTTCTTTTGTTACCTATTCTGACATCAGACTCGGACTTCTTTTGAACTGAGTTTTACTGTGCGTATTGCTAGCTATGTGTTTCTTTATTCTACATTGGCTAGAGGTATAGAAGAGGGTTGAGATCTCACAAAACATGTTTAACTAGTACACAATTTTATTAAGGGGCCAGCTGAGGACCACCTCCGGGTGCGGGATTTTCTCGCTGCGTTGAAGACCCATTTGTGGACTTCGGCTGTTGTCTGCTCTTTGGTCGGGTTGTTGTCTCTTTGACATATTCTCCATTTCCATTCTCAATTTTATTACATAAGTTGTCCTTAGTAATATTCCAATTTTTCAGACGTTCATTACATAGCAATATGTAGTGAATAAGTTTCCATCTGAATATTGTCAATCTATTATCAGTGAGATATTGAAAAATAAAAACAAAATTATTTTTGAACTTAGAATTAAAATTTTCTGAAATATTTTTTTCCCACGTTAGAAAACTAAACTCTCTTTTAGTGTGAAGATTTGATAGAATTCTTTTTTGCTCAATAAGGGAGTTATTGTCATATACATAATTTTTAAGTCATTTGCGGCATTAGCCTTAGTTTTAATAAAAAAAATTTAAAATTTCAGTACTCAGAGTTGTTTTCCAATTAATTGGTATTGCTTTTTTTTAACATATATATTTCATTTATCTGATTTAGTTTAGATATAGATGGATGCAGTCCGAACCTGTACAAAAGTTAACCTGAAGCAGATTTTTTGACTGCTTTCCAAAGTAACCTAAGAAATTTTAAGCAGACAAGCAAGTTAACTTCATCGGTGGAAGACCAGACCTACGTTATCTTTTTTAGGACTGCTGCAGACCTATTGAGAAGTCTGCTCCAGACCAGACCCGTGGACAAGTCTGCTACTGGCCAGTCCTGCGGTTAGGTCTGCCCAGACCAAACCTGAGGTCAGGTATACTGCAGACCAGAACTGCGGACAGGTCTGCCTATGACAGATTGTCGTGTTAAAGACTTTTTCATATTAGACCTGACCTTTTATAATGTAAACAATAATCGTATTTTTTTTATTCCCCAGTGCAGGAAATTATTATACTCATTAGTGACTCTTTACATATAATTGATAATAATGCACATGAAAAATTAGTTTTTGTTATCTTATATTCTTATACATGCTATGTACATAAAAGAGGGATGAAAGATACCAAAGGGACATTCAAATTCATAAGTCGGAAACAAACGCCATGGCTAAAAAAGAAAAAGAAAAACAGCTGCTGAAATGTTCTACATAAAAATCGAAAGTCCACAATTGGGCAGCTGATATCATCCCTTTGGTCATAAAGTTTTGTTGTCAACCGACCCTCATTGTAAATTTCTTGATGTAATCCAAGATATGAGGCAGACTGAACTGTATCTGTTGTATCCTTTATCTCAAGTTCGATGGGGTAGATGCGTTCAACATAGTCACAAAACTTTGAATTATTTAGTGACAGAACATCATCTATGTAGCGGAAAGTAAAGTTAAAGGATACTGCTATCTTCTTTTTTTCCTTCCTAAGAAGTTCCTGTATGAAGTCAGCCTCATATGAATATAGGAACAAGTCGGCAAAAGAGGGCCACAGGTGGTTCCCATGGGAATGCCGATTGTTTGTTGAAAAACTCGTCCTCCAAACGTAACAAATATGTTGTCAATTAACAAATCAAGCATCTTGATAATATCAGTTTCAGAAAATTTTTTGTTAACATCAAATTGATTTTTTACAAAGCAGGATTTATCCCTCCCTAAGACCAGATACTTGTATGTACGTTGGCCATTATTTTTTATGAAACAGTGCAGGACCAACTCGTTCAATTTGTCTGTTAGTTTGAAATGGGGAATACTTATGTAAAGTGTTGAAAAGTCAAATGGTTTAATACTATTGCAAGATGAAAGAGTCTTAGATTGTATGTACTCTTTGGGATGTTTTAGTAGTCCCATCTGATTCACGCCACCTCTTGAATAGGTAGATTCACAATAACTTTGAAGCCCGGCTTTTATATCTGATAAAATTGATGTTAATAATTCAGAAAGAGGTTTCGTGGAGCACTTGGAAGACCCAGAAATATACCGTTGTTTGTAAGGACACTTATGTAGTTTAGGTATCCAATACAGTTATCAGGTGAAGGAAGATCCAGTTCCTCGTCTTGGTTAAAATTCTAAAGGAACATAAAACAGACCTATGATTATCCAGGTTTCCTCTTTAGTAAGTGTCGTGGGGGTATCTATTGAGTTTCCAAGTGAATTGTCAATACCTAATTCATTTATCAAGCAGTTTATGTAATGTGATTTACACATAAAACGATGTTGTTTTGGGGCTTTATCTGCGGGGAAAACAACATATTTGTCATACAGGTAATGGTTATAAAATTTCACATTTGTTGATCGACATATATACATGCAGCTATCATAAAAGAAAGGAACGATTTTTTTTCAATTGGAAGGCGGACAAGAAAGGTTATCCAACGCATTGATTAAAATATTTTTATGTGATGGGATATAAACTTCATTGTTTAAGTTTCCTCGTTCCCCATTTTTAACAGTCTCTCCCTAAATATAATTCTATGCATTACATTGATTTTTCATTGTAATTCACCTATTTGCATTGAATTACGATTCTGTTTCTGACGAAATGTTCAAACGAAAATTGTATAGTGTTCGGATGTATAAGGTGTTGTGTAGTTAGGGAACGACCATTTAACTTCAGGGGGGGGGTTATGGTTTTTTGACAAAAAAATATTCTGATCCCCAATTTGATTGAAACAAACAAAAATTGTGGTCAAGCAGATGACAAAAAAATATTCTGAATCCAAATTTTCCCCATGCCTTATAGTGTTAAATTTTGAAACAAATAATTTGATTGATAGCATCCAAAAAATAAAAAAAAATGTTTGCGCTCCTCAGCCCATCAACTGGAAAAAGAATTTCAGGGTACTGATGGGTGCAGTTGAGGACTATGCTAGAACCCTTACAAGAACCAGGAGGTAGTGGATGCTTTGTCTTCTTTGCATGACAAATATGTCGTTGTTCCAGCAGATAAAGCCTCCAGTAATATTGTCTTCGCATGTAGAAACCATTGTTTGCAATGTCTCACAAAAGAGCTTGGAATAAACAGCACAACTGGTAATCCTACATATTCTTTAACATCATGTACAAAGGATGAAATTTTACAAAATCACAAATCTGTCCATCTTTCATTTTGGTATAAACTTCAAAGAAAAGGAAGATAATCTACCGTCATTATACTGGATACCAAAACTTCACAAAACTCCGTATAAAGAACGATACATAGCGGGGTCATCAAGATGTTCGACTAAACATCTTTCTAAAGCGTTAACTACTATTTTTTCTACAGTAAAATGTTATCAAAATGCTAGACTTTTTGATCGACAATATATTTGTTGAGTTTGTAGGATTGATATTTCAACAGACAGTCGGTATTCCAATGGGTACTAATTATGCACCCCTTCTGGCCGACTTGTTTTGTACTCGTATGAAACAGAATTCATTCAGAACCTTCTAAAAGACAAAAAGAATCTTGCATTTTGCAAAATTCTTTAATTTTACTTTCAGATATATTGATGATGTCCTATCATTGAATAACCCATATTTCAGTCAGCACTTGCATCTCATATAGCCCATAACTTGAAATTAAGGATACTACTGATACAAGAAGGGCTGCTTCATACCTTGATATTTTCCTCAATATTGACACAGATGAACGACTCACACTAAAATCTATGACAAACGGGATGATCACTTTCCGATTTCTCAGCAATAACATAACCTCTGCTGCGTCGTATGGTGTTTACATATCTCCATTGATACGTTATGCTCATAGATATAGGAAGATGTGGTGTGAGTGCCAATGAGACAACTCTCCATCCAAATAACAATTTATAAAAGTAAACCATTATAGATCAATGTACGGCCTTCAACACGGAGCCTTGGATCACACCGAACAACAAGCTATAAAGGGCCCCAAAAGTACTAGTGTAAAACCATTCAAACGGTAAAACCAACGGTCTAGTATATATAAAAAACGAGAAACGAGAAACACGTATAAATTACATAAACAAACGACAACTACTGTACATCAGATTCCTGACTTAGGACAGGTGCAAACATTTGCAGCGGGATTAAACGTTTTAATGGTACCAAACCTTCTCCCTTTTTCTGAAACAATAGTATAACATCACAACATAGAAAACACACGATAAAACATCAATTGGAAGGCTTAACTCAATCAAAACGTAAATTAACACACTATGAACGAATAAATTCGATCTGTGATACCTGAAAGTAAATACATAGTTAATAAAATATTAGGGACAAACATTCAAGGCCAAAAGCAAACAAACAAGTCCAAATAAAGCCATGGCAAAACACTACCGCGAAATATTAAACCCTTAGAAAATAATCACTTTTGAAAAACCGGTTTTCATAATATATACAGGTAAATGAAAAATAACTTTGTCGTTTTAGGTATACTTTTCTGTTTATATAAAATCTTCCAATAATTAGGAATACCAAGAAAGGTCTGTCATATAAATACCTAATTTAACACTAGATACAAAGTGGTAAATATCAACAATAAAACTTCCTGTACAGATTAAAGGAGAATAATCTTGATGTTAATACAAATGTAGTACGAAGAAGTGAAAATTAGTAGATATTCCAAATAATCAAAGCTGGTATACAGACAAGATCCATATTAATATAAAATAACAAAAAGTATTAAAAATAGTATCAACAGGTCGAATTAACAAGAAAGTACGATTTGAGAGTACTCGCAGTTACTGACAGCTAGTTAAAAGCCAAAACAATTAATGATAAAAATCATGCATCAGAGACTAAAATCAACTAAAACACATCCCAGGGATTTAGTATTTTAACGTCATGAACAGTCAGAGAAGACATAACTTGTGCAATGCCAAAATAAATGTATCGACAGGTAGTAGGATAGTGAGGAGCTACTTCTTAAGAGATAAAATTAACGTGTGTGTGTCTCTAAACATCCCGCCTCAAAAGAAGATACAACTTAGTTATGTTTTAATTTGCTAATGACAAAATCGATATTAGTGCCAATGTAAACTATATTCAGAGATCTAATTACAATATTGGTACGATAACCCTTATTTATAAGTTTGTTTAAAGGTTCGATGAGTTTACACGGATCACATAGTGATTTCCTCGCTTTAAGTACAATATTACCGTAAAATTTAGGATGTGAAATACCATTTTAATAAGTTTTCTACAGGTACAGCCAAATTTACTAATCAAATCTTTGTATCTATGAAAGAATTTAGTAAAAGTTTTAAGTAATTTATGGTATCGAAATCCCTGACACAATAATTTCCCAGTGATGCATTGATTACGTTCGTTAAATCTATGACATCAGAACACACACGGGCATACCGAACCAGTTGGGATATATAAACACCGTATGATGGAGCCAAAGGCACATCGCCGTCTAAAAATGGAAAATTAACAATAGGAAATGAAAAATCGTCTCTTTTGTCGTAAATTTTAGTATGTAGTTTCCCGTTAGAAATTGAAATGTCTAAATCTAGAAAA
Source organism: Mytilus coruscus (assembly GCA_017311375.1). Classification (NCBI taxonomy): domain Eukaryota; kingdom Metazoa; phylum Mollusca; class Bivalvia; order Mytilida; family Mytilidae; genus Mytilus; species Mytilus coruscus. Next base: position 41,132,842 of record CM029606.1, on the reverse strand, counting down.
GGGCAACTGCTGCTGTTTATGTTAGATTTAGTTAAAGTAAGTTCTTTTGGGTAAATTTCGGAAGTATATTTAGAGAACTCTGGATTATTTAACGAAAAAATATCATCCAGATAACGGTAGGTATTGTTGAATGTATCAACTAAATATAACATGCATGTTCACACTATACAGACTTCATATACAGGAGTGTGCTCCTTACGCAGAAATTGCTCCAACAGAGTTATGAGGAGGAAAGATTAAAAATGAAACTTCGTAATGTTTTGGACACCATCACAAAATGGTTGATCTTTACGATGCGTCTGTGTCTAAACTAACTAATGACATTTTTACCACGTCTTAGACTGTGGTTTAACATCTATGTCGTCTGTCTGCTAAGTACCGAACGTGACCTATTCCCGAATATGACTGTTTTGTCGAGTGTGAATTTGCATTGCTATACGACGTGTCTCAGTATTTTATACATCCAGCATTCGTGTATTTATTTATGATGTTTCTGTTGTGGTTTCGGTTGACTTATGTGTTATGTCTTATTGCTTGTAGTCCAAATAATTATAAAATAGCTTTTCAATACCGTCATTATCATGATAATTGTTTGGACTAGTATTGTGAAAATAAATGTATGAAATTTAAGATTATATATTCGTTACAAAATTACGTCACTGTTTGTGATGTCCTGTCCTGTCTGTGGTTAATGGAAGATGTTTGTTGTTATTCTGCGGTTTACATGTTGTTTCGACTATTATATTATTTATTTGTGGGTTTCTCTGTGATGAGTGTTCTTGCGTGTGTTTGTGCTGTATTTCTGTCACGTAGTGTTGACATTTTAGCGATATTTTTAACATTGCCATATAAGCGGTAAGTTTATCAGGAATATGGCAGTTGTTATCAAATAGTCCTTTTCTATGTATGTTGGCGTTTGTGTTTTTGTTGCACTTCAGTGTTTCTGTTGTTCCTTTGTTTTCCTCTTATAGTTGATGTGTTTCCTCGGTTTTAGTTTGTAACCCGGATTTGTTTTCTCTCAATAGAATTATGACTTTTGAGCAGTGGTATACTCCTGTTGCCTTTATTTGACTCAGACAAAAAACATAACCTCAACCCCCTTTTCCCCTTTGAAGTTAAATGAGTGCTCCCTTATAACCAATCTCGTCAATTTCGACAGATTAAACTTTATCGATCATAAATGATATCTAGAACGTCAGAAAAATAAACTCGTCCTGAACATGAATGAAATATTTGATTGTGGACGTTTAGCTACCAACAAACAATCAATCAACCGACATATTATACTAACAATCAGTCAGTAAACTATACTATACGAGATGATACCTTCTCATACTATTCATTATAAAGTAAAAATGTAATTAAACAGTGATGTCAGTGTTGGATGGTGCAGTCAAATAGTTTTGCTATACAAACCATCCTGAAATATGAAAACTACTGACTTAGTAACGGTTCAATATTATGAATACGAAAAGGAAATGCTGGCACTCTAAGTGATGCGGACAACATTTTGTAGTAATCATGGTCATTGTGTACCAATATTGCTGTCATTTGTTTAATACAATCCATCCTGAGTTAACAAATTTACTGATGTATGATGCGGCTATAAAATTTTCATAACCAAGCGCAAATGATCATGAATATGGCGTGTCAGTTAACGATTCCCAGACTCCCAGATGATACCACCTCAAACATGTCATACTTTTTATTGTAAAGTACAAATATGGTCAGTGTTTGTTGATGCGGTCAAATATTTAAAAGTATTGATTTTTTTGTGACACATCAATATTTTGAATAAAAAGAGGACATGCTGGCACTCTAAATTGATGCGGACAAAATCCTGTTCCAATATGGCTGTCATTTGTATAATACAATCCATCCGGACATAAAAAAGATAATGATTTATTATGCAGCTATATAAATTTTCATGATAAAGTGCAAATTTGGTCAGTTTTGGTTGATGCTGTCAAATATGTTTGTTATACAAGCTAGGCTGGAATTTCGAAACTACCAATTTTTTTCTGACGAGTTAGTATTTTGAAAAAAAAATAGGACATGCGGGAACTCTAAATTGATGTGGACAATTTATTGTAGTAACTGTGTTCCAATATTGGTGTCATTTGTATTATACAATCCATCCTGAGTAAAAAAAAATACTGATTTATTCATGTTATTACAAGATTGTTTGCATCTACATTAATTTTCATAATAAAGTGCAAATATGGTCAATTTTGGTTGATGAGTTCAATGTGTTTGTTAAACCAGCCAGCCAGAGATTACAAATCTACATATTTTTTGTGATGACTTAATATTTTGAATAAAAATAGGATATGCTGACACTTTAAATTGATGCAGACAAAACTTTGCAGTCAATTTGTTTCAATATTGCTGTCATTTGAATTATACAATCCGTCCTGTGTTAAAAAAATACTGATTTATTATGCACCTATATGGATTTTTATAATAAAGTGCAAATATGGTCAGTTTTGGTTGATGCGGTCAAATATTTTTCCTATATAAGACAGTTTGAGATATCAGAACTATTCAATTTTTGTGACGAGTCAATATTTTGATTAAAAAGAGGAAATGCTGGCACTCTAAATTGATGCGGACAAAAATTTGTAGTCATTGTGTTGCAATATTGCTGTCATTTGTATTATACAATCCATCCTGAGTTTAACAAATTTACTGATTTATTATGCAGCTATATAGATTTTTATAATATAGTGCAAATATGGTCAGTTTTGTTTGATGCGGTCAAATATTTTTGTTATAGAGCCAGTCTGAGATATGAAAACTACTGATTTTTTATGACATTTCAATTGTTTGAATAAAAAAAATAGGACATGCTGGCACTCTTAATTGATGAGGACAACATTTTATAGTCATTGTGTTCCAATATTGCTGTCATTTGTATTATACAATCCATCCTGAGTTAAACAAATTTACTAATTTATTATGCAGCTATGTAGATTTTATTAATAAAGTGCAAATATCGTCAGTTTTGTTTGATGTGGTCAAATATTTTTGTTATACGAGCCAGTCTGAGATATGAAAACTACTGATTTTTTATAACATTTAATTATTTGAATAAAATTAATAGGACATGCTGGCACTCTTAATTGATGAGAACAACATTTTGTAATCATTGTGTTCCAATATTGCTGTCATTTGTATTATACAATCCATCCTGAGTTAAACAAATTTACTGATTTATTATGCAGTTATATAGATTTTTATAATAAAGTGCAAATATGGTCAGTTTTGTTTGATGCGGTCAAAAATTTTTTGTTATACGAGCCATTCTGAGATATGAAAACTACTTATTTTTAATTACATTTCAATTATTTGAATAAAAATAATAGGATATGCTGACACTCTTAATTGATGATGAGAACATTTTGTAGTCATTGTGTTCCAATATTGCTGTCATTTGTATTATACAATCAATCCTGACATAAAACAAATTTACTGATTTATTTAGCAGCTATTCAAATATACATAATAAAGTGTAGATATGGTCAGTTTTGATGCGGTCAAAAATGTTTGTTATACGAACCAGTCTGAGATGTGAAAACTACTGATTGTTGCTGACTATTAAATTTTCATAAAAAGGGAGGACATGCTGGCATTCTTAATTGATGCAGAAAAAGAAACAGTAGTAATGATGGCACTCTGACTTATAACCTACCATAAACATGATACATATTAGTTACTTTACACCAATACAGCTTTCATCTATTATGATTATTTTATACAAACTATATACTATGCGTTATTGCCATTTTTAATCGATTGTATCTGATAACCAAGTTTTTAAGATTGATACTACATTTAAAGCAGATCAGAACTGAAACACTTTATATAAAATATATACGACTTGAAGAATTTGATATTTTTTGAAATATAGATTCAATGCACGTTAGCAGTGTAACAAATATGGATTTCGATTTATACAAAGACAGATCAGGGAGAAATTTGTATAACAAGGAAAGTTTTATGCGTACTTTATTTACAAATGCAAATGTATTTAATCTGTATTGTTTATTTTAAGAAACGAAGACATCTAAAAAACATTATAAATCCTACTTAGAGTTGAACAAACCAGCCAAAAGTCAACTTGTAATCAGGACTGGTTCGATCGGAGTTGTCAAAATCAAAGCTAACTTATTGCAGGACTGGTTTCGAAGATAACTTTTGATAGTTGCAGACCTGCATAAAGTTTACTTTTTCGGCAGTCATAATAACAGTCCTTGGACCAAGTCCGCTTTTCAAGTTAAATTGATTGTGGTCCTAGGACTGGTCAGAGTAGTCATAAATCCTGTCGCAATGACTGGTTAGCAAGTTAACTGGCTGAACAGGTTAGGACTGCACCCATCTGTAATATGATAGTTTCAGAGATTTTTCCCTGTTCATCAATGTTATCGTTTATATATCGTGTTGCTCAGTCTTTAGTTTTCTATGTTGTGTTTTGTGTACTGCTGTTTGTCTGTTTGTCTTTTTCTTTTTTAGCAATGGCGTTTGAATGTCCCTTTGGTATTTTTCGCCGCTCTTTTATATTGATAATATCACTTTTTATCAAATCTTCAAAGTTTAAGCATTTTCTGTTAAACCTGATATTATCGTTTCCCCACAGAATCTATTTTCTAATTTCAAAAATTGTTTTTGGATACTTTGTATTACCTCTTTTTACACTTATCCAATCTTTGATTAGTTGTTTATAAAAGTCTGGTAAATATTCTAACTTATTTCTATCAATTTCGTTTATATTCTATAAATTCATTTCAAATAAAAGAAGTTTTTTTTTTTTCCTAATTTGTAGAAATTCAATTTTGGAATAATTGTCCAATTATCATTTTATCTTCACTTAATTTGAGAATTCAGCTAATATGCAGTGATTTTATGTATGCATCTATGTCTATCATCTTAAGAACCCCTTTCAAAGTGTGGATCTTTTTATTTTGTCTCTTTCACCTTTCCAAATACAATTGTATATTAATGTTTTAAAATCTTGCAACATTGCTTTAGGAATTATAGTGTTTGATGCAATACATGTTAGGTTTGGCAAAATAAATGATTTGATGACAACTATTTTTATAGTGAGCAAAGTAAACTCTGGGACTTTTGATAGGTGCAGTACACCAATTTATATTTTCAAATTTTTCCCCGACAGTGTTTCAATTGGCCTAGCCATATCCCTTTAGTTTTTGTTTTATTTATTTACCTGTAAAAAAGTACCAATTTAGTTACTATTAAATCAATTTCCAGAGAGACGTCTTTTTTTATTGAAGAAATTGAGTAGTGTCATCAGCCAATTGGGTACTTTTGTTATTTTACTTTTTACCTATTAAATCATGTGGGCGTCCATTCCTTGATATGCAACAATCGTCAACACTTAACATAGCATAATTTACCCATTATGCTATGTGGACGACCAGACAGGTTTTCCTGTACATTGATTATAATAGTGATTGACTGTTACAAAGGCTTTTGATTAGGCAGGTTTTACTGTATATTGATTAAACAGGTGATTGACTGTTAAAGATCTTTAGTGAAATCGAAGTTGTTATGTTTAAATCTAGATTAAACAATTTTAAATTTTCTGAGATCTAAATAATTTTCAAGTTCATATCAAGTAGGTGTGGCTCCTAAAATGTTTGTTGTCGAAACGAAGTATTTCCAGCCTTTCGCTATTGCAAAAAAAATGATAACAAAGTCTATCTTTTCTGGCTAAATGATTGAAGTCTGTCATTATAGATGTTATACTATTGTGAGAACAGGTGTCAGTTTAACACACTTCTATAAACTATATAATGTGGCTGTCGGTTTTTTAAGATATGCATATAAGCAAGCTTTATATACCTGTCTGTTGGTCCATTTTTTTCTTTAAACCCGACCAAGTTTACTCAATTTAACAGTGATCTGGATCACAGTTAAAACATGAATGCCTAACATTTGAATCAAAATGAAAATCAAGCAGTTAGCAATCACAAACAAATAGAAACTAAATTACCATCGTATTCTAATCTTATATCTACTTATTGATAAAACATGATGTTGACCTTACCTCAACTTCTAGAACAGTGGTAAGAAAAAATAAATATCTTATCCAATATATATCAATGCAATAATTCACACATAATTAATGTGACCTACCGAATAAGACATTTCAGCGGGTTTGTACTTATATGAGCAACACGATCAGGATCTGTTTACCCTTCCAGAGCACCTGAGATTACCCCTAGTTTTCTGTGGGGTTCATATTGCTGAGTCATTTGTTTTCTTTGTTGTTTTGTGTACTGTTTGTGTCTGTTTGTCTTTTTCATTTTTAGCCATGGCGTTGTCAATTTCTTCTCGACTCATGAGTTTGAATGTCCCTTTGGTATCCTCTGCCTCTCTTTCACAAGAATATATAGACTCATCTGTTGTGAGATGTGATACTGGTGGTACATTAAAAATTATATAATCCAATTAAGATAGAATATTAACACTATTATTAATAAAACCAAGATAAGAAAAATCTAATAACAAACTTATTGGTACCGTTAATGTTATTTCATATGTCTATTGGATACTGTGCTATAACACTTACTAGTAAATAGTAAATATGTGGAGTTATCTTTGTATATTTTCCGTTGGTCAAACGTCCTTAGCGTTTTTCTGACTATTTGTATTTGATTCCTGCTCTGAATTCCTTAAGCTTGCTGTCAGTAAAATCTTTGAGCTTTCCTAGTTTTGGTACATCATTAATCTAGAGGTACCAACACTTTTACTTTAAGTAACAATTCTTTCTTTCGCCTCTCTTCTGATTTTTGTTATTCCTGTCTTTTTACTTCCATTTTCAATGTTTAAATATGTCTGCCCATGAATTCTTCCTGTGAGTCTTCTGTATTTTTCTTCATTATATTCCTAGACATATTGTTTATTTCTACATTGCCCAGATCAGGGGTGCACCTCGCGGCGATGTTGTGACATATACCATTCCATGTGTACCTTAACTTTTGTTTCTGGTCCTTCAACTCTGTTGTATTGTTCCCTTCTTCAAATACAACTTATATAAGGGCTAAACTTTACGATCCTTTATATAAACTTACTCAAAAATGTTTTCCGTGATGCTCTTTCCTTGGTTTTTCTAGGATGTGTTTTGTTTACTGTTTGTTGCCTTTTTAACGTTTTTAGTTTTTTGCTATGGCATGATTACTTTTTTCGACTAATGAGTTTGAATGTCCCTTTGATATCATTTGCCTCTTTTTTCCAATTTAACATTCTGATAAGATATTTGAATATTGTTTTGATTGTCTTAAATGTTATTTTTGTTATCAATAAACTAAAATCAAAATAAACATCATTGCTAAACATGATCATCCTTCTCTGACTGTAAATGACGTCTTTACACTAAATCCATATGGTGTTGGACGTATACTTATTGATAGTTTAGTCTTAAATACACGAGTCCTTATAAGTTGTTATTGGCTTTGAGCTTTGTTGTAGCAATTGCGAGTACTCTCAGGTTTATACACGGCATCATCAGTATTTTAGTTAGTTGCTATTATACTTTGTATATATCTGATAAGCCCTTTTCGACTGATTTTTACATTTTGTTCTTATGTTGTGCTGTAACACCACTTTTCTAGGTTAGGGGAGGGGATTATAAGGCACCAGCAAACACGTTTATGCACCCCACATTCTGTATGTACCTGTCTTGTGTTGGTGTATACCAGATTTGGTTTTTCGTTTATTTTTTGTATATAGACCAGATCGTTAGTTTTCTCCCATGCTTTACAAATATCATCTGGGACCTTTTATTAGTATGAGTTGCTATCCGGTATGGGTCTAGCTCATTGTTGAATGCCGTACGCATTCATATAGTTGTAAAATTCTTTGCCATTTGGTCTTTGGTTGAAAGTTTTCTCATTGGTTATCATACTTCAATATCTTATATGTATATAGAAATGCAGTATTTGATAGTTGAATCAACGTTATATCCCTTTGAATATTGTATTGTCTTTAAAAGTATACTACCGCTTGAACACCTTTTGATTGTCTTTATATGCTAAATATAGTAACAAAGTAATATTTTGCACAAGTTCTATTGCATATAACGTCACATATCTTCACCAGCAGGGGATCATCAAGGGCTGTGAAATAAGTTTGATTATCGTGATAACATTTAAATGAGTTTTAATGAAGCTATTTTAGCTCGAGTCAAAATCCAGATTTTGTTAATGGCTGTAACGCTTAGTTAAATGTTGTTAAATTCTACGCCATTTGGTGTTTGGTGGATAGTTGTCATTGGTCATCATACCGAATCAATTAACAATATCTACCTTCCAGTGCGCAATTGTTTATCTTTCCACTACACAGTTATCGCTCGCACATGCGTGTATGGTTGCCGAAATTCCAACGAGAGGCCTCGTAATTAAGGTTAAGTATAAGGAAACGCTATCGTCGAATTAGAGAACTGGACGTCAATTATTCAATAGCGGTTATTTCTGTAAAATTTGATAAGATACAGGATTTTCTTTTACAATAATGCTAATGCACACTTGTTTTATAGTAAAACGTAGTCATTCAAATATATAAAACATATTCAATTTATTTTGAAATTGTAAGTATCATATGATTTTAAAACAAATGATATTTAAGACAAGGCATTGTCAAACTCATCATATTCATTATCAAATATGGGATGTCATGGTATTTTCATTCCTGTAAGTATTTGCACTTTGAACACATAAGTGGTCCATCAATAAGCAAATGTATCATATTTTAATATAAATCAACACACAATCCAAGGGAAACGATTTCATCAATTAATTTACTTGTTGATTGATAATTCTAGCATTAAAATATACCGAGGTACATCACATCATCTGTTTTTTTTTTTTTTCAAAGAAAATATTAAACACATCATGTGATAGCAGACGTGTGTCACATTCATCAGATAGTGTTGTATGACGTTTGTTACCTTCATCAGATAGTGGTGTAAGACGTGTGTGTCCTTCATCAGAAAGTATTGTAAGAGTATTTAACTGTTTTAATTGCATTTAATTTACCATTACGTCTATAGACTTTAAACAAGAAATATAGATGAAAACCGGACTGACCAAAAGCGTGCAGCAGAAAGCTACACTTAAGGAGTACCCAACCCTTTGAATAGAATAGATCTTGCTCGTTTAATTTTCATAACATTTGAACAAAGTATTTACTTTGAACTGTATAAATTTAAACAATAAAATTTGGACCACACAATTTACAGGAATAATTATATTGGATGTATAGTAGTTTTACGAACACTAATTTTGATCCTTGAGAAACATGATTTCTCTTAACTAATAATTCCTGATAATAACGGTCAGGAGATTTTAAATAGTAAACTCCCTTAGGTGTTATCTACCGCCTTTAGTAAAGTAGGACTCTATAAGTAATAATGCATCTACGATTATAAATTACTAAAATCTAGAGATCCTTCATCGATTTTTTTGTTGACATATTTGTTTGTTTTTATAGTGATTGATATTGTAACACAATGTTGACTCCTGTACATCTATTTTTGACATTTTCACCTAATATGTCTGTTTGTTTTGTTCACACACTGTTGTCAATATAATGGAGTTTTAATCGACTGTCATGCAAATGAGAGGTTTAGCTAGCTTTAAAATTAGGTTTAATCCACAATTTTCTACATAAGAAAATACCTGTACCAAGTCAGGAATATGACAGTTGTTTTCCATTCGTTTGATCTTATGATTTTGCCAATTGTTAAGGGACTTTCATCCATTTTGAATTTTCCTTCGAGTTCGAGATTTTTGTTGTTTTACTTTTTATACATTATCATGCGGAGTTATGTATACAAAATACCGTAAACTATTCAATTATTACTTTCTATTATTTAATAGATAAAAAAAGTTGTACTTTCACTGCTTATATCATCTTCGCTACCCAAGGGTTAAGATCCAGTCCCCTTCTCTCCACTCTTGGCGGATTAAGATAAAATTCTGGATCCACGAGGTAATGATTTCCATTGTTCGCAGTTTTAACTGGTTGCATGTAATCAAAAATAACCTTTAAGATGACCACTAGTAATTTTAGAAAATGTAAATAAACAATTGCAACTTACTGATTGCTCAACAAGTCTTTATCCCCAAAACATAGGAAGATCTTGCATTGTTATCACAAATTTAGGCTTAATCTGCCAAAGGTGAAGAGATAGTGACTGGACCGTAACTGTTGGCTATCGAAGATGTGCTTATATAGTAATGCACGAATTCTTAATCTGAGGGGTCTGATCTCTCAAAAAAGTAATGCATGTATTTGCTCAGTTACAAATCGTAAATATTGACGTCCAGCAAACGAACGTCCGTATAATGGTGAACAATGATAAAGTGTTTTAATAACCTTATGTTCTTGCATGTTTGAAACCAATATCCAATATAAAAAATTACAAAGGGTCAGACAATTATAAACATAACAACAATGAGTAAATAGTACAAGTTTAACATGTTGAACTGACAATTAACCTGGAATATAAGATTTAAAAGAATTAATTTAATTTTGTTCCCTTTTTTAAAGTTAAAGCAACGGAGTCTTGTGCATAATTAGGGATGGTTCGACATTTTTAAGATAATAAATGGTTTGTACTATCAAACTCATCATGCTGATGAATAATCTGGAATATACCTATGAGTTTAAATATCCTTTTGAAACAAACTGGCTCTCTCTGATGAAATATGACAGCGCCCCATTTTAAATTTCATGCGTCCAGAGCGTTTTTATATTAGGTGTTTTTCTTCCATTAAGTTATTTGCGCATTTGTTACATACACATTTCATGTAAAATATGAATTAATCATAATCAATATCAACCGAAAAATGATTCAAAGAAAACTGGTCTGTCAAATAACATACTTGTAGATTGAACATTAAACAAGTCGTTACAAACATATCAAATCGAAGATCATTTTCATATCAACCAATAGTGTAATTATTGAAATAGCTTATATTAATAGTCGTATGTCTCCTCCATCAGATATGACTGTAAAGGTATTACATTCCTATTAAGTGCATACTCCTGCATGACGTCTATACGCCTTCAAAAAAGAAATGTATGTGAATACTTTACTGACCATGCACACGCTGTAAACTACACTTTCAGAACTTCAGTAGTGATGAAAATCCCGAACGTTAGTTCTTATGTTCTTATATAATGAATCTACAATTGTTGCTTGTTTTAAAAAAAAATCTATGTTGTACAGATTATTATGCAGAGCTATCACCTGAAACTGATTAATGCACCTTAAATAATGAACTTATATTTCAGTCAGAACATTTGTACTTACATCTCATATATCCCCGCGAACTTGAAATTAAGGGTATTACTAGTACTAGAAGGACTGTGTCATACCTTGATCTTTTCCTCAATATTGAAACAGATGGACGATTTCACACTAAAATCTATGACAAACGGGACAATTTCAACTTCCCAATTATCAAATTCCAATTTCTCAGCAGTAACATTCCCTATGCCCCATCGTATGATGTTCACATATCTCAGTTGATACGTTATACTCGTGCATGTTCACACTATACGAACTTCACATACAGGAGTGTGCTCCTTATGCAGAAACTGCTCTGACAGAGTTATGAGGAGGAAAGATTAAAAATGACACTCCGTACATTTTATGGACACTATCACGAATTAGTTGTTCTATAATATTTTTCTGTTTATACACAGTTTTGATTTAGACGAAAAACCGACATGGTTAGAAAACACAATTAATTACACCATTAAAAGCACAATTCAATTTTTATATTCTTGTCATGGTTAGAAAATACATAAAATAACATCATTACAAACTCAATCCCAATTTTATATTCTATTTTTAGAAATTTACGTGTTAGAAAATAAACGTCACAAAAAATACGTCAAAATTTGTGGCGTTGATACATTTGTGTGATGCATAGTTTATAATTCTAGTGTGGTGTCCTGGTCTACTGTGGTAAATTCATGGGAGGTGTCCGTTGTTATTCTGTTGTTTACATGTTGTAATGTTCTATTATATTATTTATTTATGTTTTTCTATATCCTGAGTGTTCTTGTGTTTATTTGTACTGTATTCCTGTCACGTAATGTCATTTTAGCGGGTTTTTTAACATTGCTATATCAGCGGTAGGTTTAGCTAGGCATAAAACCAGGTTCAACCCACCATTTTTTTTTTCATAAAATGTCCTGTATCAAGTCAAGAATGTAGCAGTTGTTATCAAATAGTCCGTTTCTGTGTATGTTGGCGTTTGTTTTTGTAGCAGTTCAGTATTTCTGTTGTTCCGTTGTTTTCCTCTTATATACTGACGGACTTTAAGAACGTAACACACATTTTGTTGATTTTTATTTACAAAATCATGATTGATCCTCATATAGCTATTATTCATGCTTAACATACTTCTTTCTGTTTAGAAAAATTCAACAATTGACTTTCCTGAGGTTATTGAACATACCGGATTATTGAATTCGCACGAATTTCTTAAAGCGGAATTTGAAACTCATGAATGATTTTGTATTTTTTTTTTTTTTTCTTCGTGAAACAATCAAGTCGCCGAATGCAATGGCAGACAGATTCATGCCATAAATGTTTCCGAAATACCGAGATGCCAAAGAATCGACTGCTGAAAAACTTTTAAAACCCTAAAGTTTAAACCACACAATTCCAAAACAAACTGTAATGGGTGGGACAGAGGCAAAATCAGAAGGTTCAAAACATGCCCAACAGAACTTGTTGACCTTTCTGACAATCATTTTGACGTTGCTTACAAGCAGTCATTGCCTTTGACGATGACACATCAATGAATAAGGAGAAAACCAGGGTTTCAACACATACCACATGATTTGAACATTAAAAATGACGTAACCAATTCAACTTTCGAACTGCAAACTTTTTAGACAATGAAGTAATTAATGAAATTTTTGTTCATACATGTCTTTAATAAAAGTTGCATATTTGAAAATGGAAATTAAAAAGAATAATCTAGTGTTGCGTTTCTAAAGTCCGTCAGTATAGTTGATGTGTTTCCCTGGGTTTTTGTTTGTGCCCCAGATTTGTTTCCGCCTTATCGATTTATGACTATAGAACAGCGGTATCTACTGTTGCCTTTATTAATATATAAATTATACAAAAACCCTTAGCATTTTTCCTTTCTATTGTTTCAAAAAAGGATAATGAAATTGGTAACACGGCAGTTGTATTTTTGAAATCTTTCGCTTCTCTTTTTTCTAAAGTTTAATAGAAACAATGTGAAGATACTTAATTCAAATAAGAGAAGACGGGATTCAAAAAGTAATGAATTTATAAGCTCATTTACATATCATTATTTAATACACAAACAGATGAACGCCTGAATAACCAGTGACTAAAGTGTAAAGTGTCATTGCATATTTTGATTGATACTCCTCAAGCAAATGAACGGCCCCGTGAATGACGGTTGACCAACGTGTAAAGTGTCTATGCATATTTTGATTGATAATCAAGCAAATGAACGTCTGAATAACGGTTGACCATATTGTAAAGTGTCTTTGCATATTCTGATTGATGTTTTACAAAATAAACTTCTGAATAACGGTTCACCAAAGTGTAAAGTGTCTTAGCGTATTCGGATTAATACCCAAGCAAATGAACGTCTGAATACGGGTTAACCAAAGTGTTAAATGTCTTAGCGTATTCGGATTGATGCTCAAGCAAATGAACGTCTGAATAAAGGTTGACCAAAGCGTTAAGTGCCTTTGCATATTTTGGTTGATACTTTAGCTACAAAAACGTCTGAATAACGATTGACCAAAGTAGTAAGTGTGTATTACATATAATGATGATCCCTTGTGTTTGATATCATTCGGCTAAATGCAACATCTACCATTCTATTTTACAGTTCACAACAATGATAAATACAACAAACCTACCATTCAATTTAACTGATCACAACGAGGCTAAATGCAACACACCCACCATTCTATTTTACAGATCACAACGAGGCTAAATACTATAAAATTACCATTCAATTTTATGGACACCATTTGCCTAAACGAATGAAACTTACGATTCAATTTTACAGATCACAACGAGCCCATTTTTTTTTTTTTTTGTAACATAAAGACGAAACATTTTTTTTTCTTCAAAAAACGTCAATTGCTCAACGTAATAATTGATCCGAAAATATAGTAGTAATTTATTAGTTATTTTGTCTTTTTGACTTAGGAAATAGCAATTTAGTCCACAATACGAAAATCAAATGATTATATTCACCAAAAGACAATATCTTTATACTGAAAGATCACGTGAAAAGAGCAGACCGGTGTACTCGAAAACTACTCGAAAACTTAAGATGTGAAGGTATATTTTGGAGATTATAACATGCTCAGGACTATGTCGAACACTCCGACATTTAGTTTATAAGATTAGTTTCAGTATTATTTGATAGATTATTATAGACCGGTTATAATAAGCATGTGTAATAATGTATAGTTCTACATGTAATTTGACCTGGCACTTAACTGACGTAGGTTCAGTCTGAACAAACTCCTATGAATACAAGATTTCACAACAGTACTGGTGCTCCGATCAAACATCAATGTTCATCTCCTCAAAGCCAACTTCTTCATTGATATTCATATGATTGTGATGAATCCCTTGGTAGACACTATTACTAAAGCTAAACTCATCATATTTATTGTTAAATGGGGAAGTTAAGTTACGTTCATTCTTTATAGTAGAAAGTAAAATAACAAAAATACCGAACTCCAAGGAGAATTCAAAACGGAACATCCTCCATCAAATGGCAAAATCAAAAGCACAAACACACCAAACGAATGAAAACAACTGTCATGTTCCTGAATTGGCATAGGCATTTCTGTATGTAGAACATGGCGGATTAAACCTGTTCTTATAGTACGCAAAACCTCTCACTTGTATCTCAGTTGCATTAACTTCCATTACATTGTCAACAACGCGCGAGCAAAACAAACAGACTCATTAGGTAAAAATGTAGAAGGTTATTTGCGCTTTGATCACACAGTAGTCAAGATGAAAGTATCATTAACAGCCATTAATTTAATTTAATGATATGAAACCAATTGAAACAAAAAAAGTACCAACTTCAAAGGTTAATTCATAGAGTAGAGTCCATTAATAAACTCATCATAGATACCAGGATTGAAATTTTGTATTTGCGCCAGACGCGCGTTTAGTCTACAAAAGACTAATCAGTGACGCTCGAATCAAAAAAGTTAAAAAGGTTAAATAAAGTACGAAGTTGAAGAGCATTGAGGACCAAAAATTCCATAATACCTGACAAAATCAATCGCTCGACCATAGCAAACCAATGTAACGAATGAAAAACATCTGTCATACAGGCATTTGTATATACAGTTTCTATATAGCAGCTAAACGATTTGATAATGGACAGTTTACATTACCATTTGGTAGATTTAAAACATTTGTTTTAATGTATAGTCCTACAAGTATTTTGCCCGGCACAAAACGGATGTAGGTTCAGTCTGAACAAACCCTTGTGAATACTGAACTCATAACAGTACTGTTTCCCAGTCCACATCCAATGTTCAACTCATCAAATCCCACTTCTTCTTTGGTATACAAATGATTGTGCGAAATCCTTTGGTAGACATAATTACTAAAGTTAAACAGAGGATATTTTGGACAATGTACTTTCAAACTCATCATATCTATTGTTAATGTGGAATATTATGTTACCTTCATTTTTGATAGGTTGTTTACGCTTTGATCTCACCAATAGTGAATGTATAAGATGAAGGTATCATATCTTAATGTAAATCAGCTCATGGGCAACACGATATGCAATATCTATTTTCAATCAATCATTCCAGTCGTAAAAGAGAGGCGAAAGATACCAAAGGGACATTCAAACTCAAAGTCGAAAATAAACTGACAACGCCCAGACTAAAAAAGAAAAACACAAACAGACACACAATAATACATAAAACACAACATAGAAAACTAAAGACTGAGCAACACCATGCCCACCAAAAATTGGGGTGATCTCAGGTGCTCTGGAAGGGTAAGTAGATCCTGCTCCACCTATGGCACCCGTCATGTTGCTCATGTTAGTACAAACCCGGTAATAAGTCTAATTCGGTAGGTCACACTCGGGAAAAGGGAACAGGATTGCTTTTACGACATTTTGAACATATCCGCTATCATATGTGAAACAGATATTCCATAACGGTCAACCAGCTCGTGATGGCGAAGGGATGATTTCAACTTCACCACTTGGAACTCTTGGTTTAATAGCTTCCTTGTGATCAACAACTCTCTATCAAGGATATCATGATAGGAAATACAAGCCCTGGAATATCGTATCAACTGGGTGATATATACTCCGTATGTAGACGCTGCTGGAATGTCGCTACATAGAATGGAAAGTTTACAACTGGGAAGCAAAATCATCTCTTTTGTCGTAAAGTTCTGTTTTCAACCGATCCTCATTGTCAATTTCTATATGTGAGTCAAGATATGAGGCAGACTTAACTGTATGTGTTGTATCCTTTATCTCAAGTTCGAATTGATAGGTGCGTTCAACATAGTCACCTAATTCTGAATTATTTAGTGAGAGAACATCCTTAAAAAACAGCTAACTTCTTTCGTTTCTTCCTAAGTAGTTCCTGTATGAAATAAGCCTCATTTGAATAAAGGAACAAGTCGGCAAGAAGAGGGCCACAGTTGGTTCCCATGGGAATGCCAATTGTTTGTTGAAAAATAAGTCCTCCAAACGTAACAAATATGGTGTCAATGAAGAAATCAAGCATCTTGATAATGTTAGTTTCAGAGAATTTTTTGTTTGAATCAGAGTTATTTTTTTTACAAAGTACGATTTATCCATCTCTAAGACAAGATACTTGTATCTACGTTGGCCATTCTGTTTTGTGAAACAAAGCAGGACTAACTCTTTCAATTCGTCTTTTAGTTTGGAATAGGGAATACTTGTGTAAAATGTAGAAAAATCAAATGTTTTAATACTATTGCAAGATGAGAGAGTCTTAGATTGTATGTACTCTAAAAGATCTTTGGAATTTTTAGTATCCACATCTGAATCACGCCACCTCTAAAATAGGTAGTTTCACAATAACTTTGAAGTCCGGCTTTGTTTGCTGATAGACTTGATGTTAATAATTAAGAAAGATGTTTCGTGGAACACTTGGAAGACCCAGCAATATACCGTTGTTTATAAGGACACTTAAGTAGTTTAGGTATCCGATACATTGATGGAAAGACAAGTTCTTCACCTTTGGTT
Organism: Mytilus coruscus; assembly: GCA_017311375.1. Taxonomy (NCBI): domain Eukaryota; kingdom Metazoa; phylum Mollusca; class Bivalvia; order Mytilida; family Mytilidae; genus Mytilus; species Mytilus coruscus. The sequence goes on along the minus strand of CM029606.1, from coordinate 41,115,530 downwards.
GAAATTCCAAAGAAACATAGAACAGACCTATGATTATCCAGGTTTTCCTCTTTAGTAAGTGTCGTGGGGTATATTTCGAGTTTTCAAGTGAGTTGTCAATACCTAGTTCATGCATCAAGCGGTTAATGTAATGTGATTTACACACACACACACAAACGAAGTTGTTTGGGGCGTTATCTATGGGGACAACAAAATATTTGTCATCGAGGTAGGACAAGTGTTTTGCAACATTTGGGTCTCTAAAGATTGATGTAGCATGGGTATTATTAGACCCATTCAGTTTCTTAATTCTGATTGTATCAACGACCTCACAGCCTTAATCCATTCGGAAAGAGTATATACGTCTTCTTTACCGTGCCTAACCCATTGCCTGGCATCATCCTCGACGGAATCCATCAGTATTTTGAAGTTGTGTTTCCAATTGATGGATTTAGCCTCATGATACTTCACGAAAACACATTTCACAGAGAAGTGTTATTGACAATGTTTAAGTAACCAGTAATAACATGGCCAACCGGATTATATATGAATGGGGAATTAGCACAGGTGCAATCAGAAGGTTTAGACTTAAAGTCGTCAACATTGAGATAAAAGATTAACATGTACATCGCATCAACGGTTTCTTCACAGAAATTAATTATTGTAAATGATAAAAAAAACATCCTGTGATATAAGACGTGTTTAAACTTTATCCAAAGTAAAATAACAAACAAAAAAAAAACGAACTCCAAGGATAATTCAAAGCAGAAAAATTCTTATCCAATGGCAAAATCAAAAGTTCAAACGCATCAAACGAATGGAAAACAAGTGTCATGTTTCTGACTTGGTACATGTATGTCTTTGTATAGAAAATGGTGGCAACAATGGTATAGTAAGAGTATTAGATAAGAGGTGCAATTAAAGCAATCTAATACTCTTACTATTAGATTGCTTTAATTGCACCTCTTATCATGACGGCTATAGACTACAAACAAGAAATATGGACGAAAAGCTGACCGACCAAGAACATGTTGCGGAAAGCTACCGGTAAAAAGGGTTTAGGAGAAATTAACTCTCGTATGAGGCGTCCACAATTGTTTCTTATTAAGAAATATTCTTCCATTACATGCATAATCATGCTGAGTTATTAATACAAAACACCAAAACTATTGAATCATTTCTTTTATTATTCCAGAATATAATTAGTTCTAATGCTAATATAGCAAAATCTAATTGTTAATATTGATGTCAGCAACGTAACGTCCGCATAATAACCTCATATTACAGCAAGTTTGATGCCAAATATCTAATATAACAAATAACAACGGGACAAAAGAGTTTACAAACAAAAACAAAAAACAATAATCAAGCAGTTAACGCTCAACATGTTATATTTACATTTTACCTGGAATATTCGATTTAACGGTTTTTTTTTTTTTTGTTGTTATTTTTTCTCTTTTAAAAGGATTATAATGATCAATTATTTGGAATATACATGTACTTATGGTATAGGAATTAAAAGATGGCCAATGATACAACTTCCACCAGAGACCAAATGACGTAGCAGCAAGCAACTAATGGTCAAAGCAAGACCAACAACAACGAACATACCGCATAGCAAGCTTTACAAGGCTCCAGATAACAATTGTAAATTAATTCAAACAAGAAAATTAACGGTCTGTTTTATGTACAAAACAATAAATAACCGAAAAACCTATATGATATACAGGAATAAACGACAAATACTGAATAACAGGCTTCTGAATTTTGACAGACACATAGAGAATGTGCCGGGGTAAACATGTCTGCACGCGCCCAACACTCCCTTTTGGTCAACCACCCCTCTCTTATGTTAAGTGTATTTTATTCAGTAGGTGATTTGCGTGTTGATCACACTTGTTTCCCACCAAAACGAGAAATGTATCATATATATTAACAATCAATATTTCATTTTAAAGATAAATTTATCAAATTCATCATCAATCGACAAATGATTCATGGACAACTGTTGTGTTAAATAACATACTTGTATACTTAAACTACAATAAACGAGTCATTATAAACATAACAGATCAAATATAATTTTTATTATTAAGCAACTGATGATGTAATTATCGAGACATCTGATGATGAAGGCGAAGGTTTTCTCCATCAGCTAGGGCTGTAAAAGTATTAAACTGCTATTGATTTCATACTTTTCCGTGACGACAGTAAGACTTCTAACAAGAAATGTAGGGTGAAAACTTGACCATTAACTAGGAACTGACCACTATACTTTAGTAGAAATTCGGTAGTATGTGTTTACAATTGTTATTCATCTAGAAAATGTTGTATGTTTTTTACAAATAATAATGCCGGAAACCGATTATTTCAGCTTAATTAATGTATCTATATGTACAAGAACCCTACAGATTATTTCATTGTTATTATCTTTTTTTTTTTTTTAATTATTGAATAGTACAGATCACAATGGGCAAAAGTTTGGGAAAACAAATAGTACAACGTAATATTTTGATCCTAGAATATCCAACTCAATAATTTGTTAGTAAGTATATCATTTTGACTAAGGAAATAGATATGTGGTCTTTTGCATAACATTCGAGAGAACGAAACCTTCAACAATATCAACAAGTTTGTACAAAATCTTTCACACTCATCCTACAAATTTATGATATGAAATGCTATGGTGCATGTTTTTCTTTCAGTAGGTTTCTTGCGCGTTGGTTTTGCCAACAGTGATAAATGTACCATATTTATTACCAATCGACAAATTGACAACATAATGTAGGTGAAAACGTGATTGGCAATGGACGAGAAGTTGAACACTACACTTAAGTTAGAATTCAGTTTGAATTCGTTTGATGCGTCTACAACGTTTTTTCTCATCTAGCAAATATTTGTCTTCTTTTACAGATTATCATAATGAGTCATCTCCTGTAGTTTATTATTACGCCTGAAATAATTCACTTTCATTTTAACAGCAAATACCCTAAATAACTCAACTGCCTTTTTTGTATGCAATAATGTAACGAGACTTAGTTCTGACTTTACAAAGCAAACGAATTTTTTTTCTTTGATTTGGTGCTACAGCAAATGAACGTTTAATTTATGATTGTTGTTCTTGTTGTTACAATTTTTGACCGTATCAATAATAGTTCATGTCATAGCAGAAGTGCTGACTTTGGGTTGATGCACAAACATCCTTTAAATAAATTTATTTTAAAGGGTTACCTATTCAACATTGTAGTTAAATCTTTGAATATTGTTTTTATTGGTATAAATATTGATTTAGTTATCAGTAAATTAAAACCATACTTAATATTACACATATGTACTCTCACGGTACTACAATCTGTCGATACTATAGTTTGGCATGCACAAGGTCATGTTTTTCTCTGACTGTTAATGACGTCTTTACATAAAATCCGTTGAATGTTGGATGTGAACTGATAGATATTTTAATCTTAGATACAAGATTTTTTTCATTAGTTGTTTTTGGCTTGGAGCTAGCAGTCACTAACTGCGAGTACTCTCAGAACTATATGTAGTGTCATTTTGTTTTGGGATGTACAAGTAAAATGTACCCGTCCACGTCCATTCTGTGTTTTTGTCAGATGTATTTCTATTTGTATCCATCTGATGAGTTAAGCCTTTTTCAACTGATTTTGATATTTTGTTCTTATGTTGTACTGTTACACCACTGTCCCAGGTTGATGGGAGGGTTGAGCGCTCACAAACAGGTTTATCCCCGCCATATTCTTTATGTGCCTGACCCAAGTCAGGTTCCTATAATTCAGTGATTGATGTTGGTTCACGTCTGTCATATTTGTTTTTCGTAAATTGTTTTGTCATAAATTAGGCCGCTAGTTTTCTAAATTGAATTGTTACATATTTTCCATGTCGGGGTCTTTTATAGCCGACCATACGGTATGGGGTTTTCTCATTTTTGAAAGCCGTACGCACTACTGGACGAAAAAACAACTGTCCATACCAGTAACAGTCGTTGTACGACTGTCTTAGTCTTTGGAAGACTGAAGATGACTGTCAAAGCAACTGATACAGTTAATTAATGTCTGTCCCAACACTTGTATGGGTTGTGAAAATCAAAAAATGTTATCAACAGTCATTTAAGGACTGCTGCAGTGATTTACGGCGTTGTCACAGTCAAATATTATTTATTACAGTCTTTCCAAAAGTTGTGGCAGTTGTATAATGTTTGTCCCAACCTTTTGATAGTTGGGACAGTTGAAATTTGTTTGTGTCAACTTTTCAGACGTTGATGCAGTCAAAAAATGTTTGTTACAACGTTTTTAGAGTTGGGACAGTTGTAAAATGTTTGTTACAATTTTTTAAAGGTTGTAACAGTCATAAAATATTTATTACAAATTTTAAAAGGTTGCTACAGTCGTTAAATGTTTAAAACAAACATGTCATAGGTTGTTGCAGTCGGTAAATGTTTATTACAAATATTTTAGCGTCATTTTAGCAACTCAGTGTAAAAAAAAAAATCACGTCTCGCCCGGCTCTCAAGATTTGATATAGTTGTGAAATAGCCCATAATTTATACTATTATCATCTATTGTGCAGTTGTTGACTTGTTTTGTTTTTTATTTATTCATTTTGCGATCGTTGTTTGTCTTTCTTTTGTCGTTTTCCGTTTATTGCCATAGCATTGTCCGTTCTTTTTTGACATGTATGTTTGACTTTCCTTTAGGTATCTTTAATTTTTATTTTATCTATTCAGATTCGTTCATAACTGGTTTTACATACCAGAAGCCCTCGTTTAAAAATAGAGTTTTAATATTATTGCAGAAGATGCTAATGAATTCATTCAAATTTATATTTAAAAAAGTTTTGATAAATTCTGCGGAATAGAAAATATACCGTGGGTATTCCTGAAGTAAATTTAAAGAATATGACTAAGTTACCAATATTGTACAGCATAATAAAACCGTTTTAATTTGAATTACTCTCCATGAGGGACATTTCCGATGATAAAAGAAATTAATAAATTAGATCTGTCAAGTTTCATTAAAAACGGAAAACAATTCTTCACCGTAAACGATTTACCCTCTTCATTTTCTTGTCGGCAAACTGGACCTGCAGGTCGGCAAACTATATTTTATACAGGAAACTTTGGTACAGATGCTGGGACTATTATACTAACATATTAGTATAATAGTCCCAGCAGATGTTAGACCACATGTACAATATAAGCTGAGCTGGAAATTACAATCGGTGAGTAGAAATGAACAATATTTTAAAGCATGTCTATCGAATAATCATGGATCCAAGATTTTGAAGGAAAAATGTGCACATTTGTTCTTCCTACAGATAGGCTATGAATCGACGTTCTGTATCACCACACTCGTGCATAGTTGCATGTTCCAAGGCAAAGTTAGGATTTGGGCTTGTAAAGTTGTGCATCATTGAAATTCATGTATGACACCATTCCCCTCCCCTTTTATCATGTGTATGTCATGTAATCCCTTATTTACTTTGCATACATCACCCCAAGGGTGACAAGGTCAAGGAATAAAAAAGGTTACTCTTGATTCTCATCGTCTTACTGTTAAACTCTAACATGTGGGGCATTTGTTAACTTTTGTTGTGCGGGATGGCCTTTACAGGACCTATACATAATGTACATATTGTATGTTAATGTATTGTTAACTCTCTCTTCCTAAATTTGCATGAAATACTTGTCACTGGACTTTTTATAACCAACAACCAACCAATCCTTACATGTACATATCCATATAATTGTGTTACTAATGCTGGATTACAAGTATTTCCCTGGTTTTGCTTTGTCAGCTGATAGTTTTCGTTCTATTAAGAATGCATTGTGACGTCACAATTTCCATTGAAAAACATGCATAGTACAAATTAATATGATGGCGTACGAAAACATATGATCTGATCATAAAATGTTATGAAAATTATTAATTTTAGTGACTTATTTAGCAAGTATGCATTTTCATTTAATTTTAAATAATTCCAAAATCATGGACAACAAAACTTGAATATATTTGATAATATAAGGCATTGGAAGTGAAAATGTATTAGATGGTTCAAAATAACATTAATCATCAAAATAAAACAATACTATTAAATTAATGTTCCTGAAACAATGCACAGAGTCATAACAGTTGCCATTTAAACACAGTTGATTAAACAAAATGTGCTAATTCAATTAGTAATTGTTTCATCATGTACTTAAATATAAGGATTCATATTGAACAAGGGTTGTGGACTCACAATGTGGAGGTTGTTGCATCTTTTCTTAACGAAAATGAATAATTACAATGAATAAAATATCTATAAATATTTCATCATGTTAATTGCTACATGGTTTTAAGCTAAAAGAAATAAAAAACATATTAAAAGAGCAAAGTTAGCATCTTAATTATATTCTTTTAGATTTAACATAGAATATTAAATCACTATACATTTGTAAATACTTTGAACCTAAACTATATATTTTCATGTCAAATTTTATATAAATTGTGCCCTGTTAGTCATATTTTTCTACTTGTGTTAAATTGTGTTTTGGTTACTTTATTGTTGCCTTACTGTTGGGTTGATGCCTCATTGATATATATCCCACATCTCCTTTCATCATGTGCATTCACATCTGACTGCAGATTTTGGCCTTTTCTACATAATTATTTTATGTTTAACATTTAATATTTGGGAAAAATAACAAAAAATCTACATGTATCTGTAAGCATATTTTTTTTTATGTAAACATGTTATAAACTTTTTAAAGTATTTTATGAAGCTCAAAATATTTTTATAGATATTGTATTATCAAGTAAGTTGTCATAAAATTTACTGGGTTAACCATGTTAACTGCAGTGTATGTCTAATAATTTAGTTTAAAAATACCTTTTATTCAAATTCAAAATAAATAATTAAAATATATGTATTTACTGAACATGAATTCATGACCATGCAAATGTGACATTAAAATAGGTAATAATCAGGATGTTAACACTGGATAGGTTATAATCAGGAATTCTTATATACATGCTATAGCTAATATACAGATTAAGACACAATAGTTTATTGCCTTGGGGGTGAATTTTAAACTGTCATGGGTATATATTGAAGATGATTTTATGATGATGTTCACAAATTATAATTGTCCTCTTCAAAATTTGGATAAATTTTCAAAATAAATTATAATTTAAGAAATATGTAAAACAGCAGGATATAATATTATTTTGGATATAAAAATGCATATTTTAAAAGTTATCTGAGTATTGATTTATCAAAATAAAATTGGGTAAATAACTAAAATAAAATAAAGAAAGTGTTGTCTGAGCTGCAAAGCATTATTTAATACAAGCTGTAATAAGTAAAAGTATACCGGGTAACACAAAAGATGTAAAATTAAACTCAAGGATTTAAAACATTAAGAGGAGGGTTAAGCCTTGGAACAGAATATATATTTTCCTGATTAACTTTAGGACAAAGATTCTACATTTACATCACAAAGGTTTATTCATTATATGCACTTGACAAAGGGAAAGTCAGTAGCATCTATATAGTAACAGTGCATTTATTTATTTATTTTTTCATTCTTTAAACTTTTCTCTGTAGTATCAATCTATTTCATATTAACATGAACAAAAGAAATAACCTGTTGTGTTTTAGAGAGGAATAACTATGTCCATGATGTCTGACTTTAAAGAATTGATGAAATAAAGTATGATGTGAGCCTCAATAAGACAGTAACCCTTCAATGAAAGTACACAGTCACACATAAAAAATCATTAATGTAGGAAAAAAGACAACACCATATATAGAATTTAGACCCTCTAAAAAGATTTATTCTTCTTGTTAATTGGGACTTAAAAATATAATTGTATAAGTTCTAGAATTATTTTGTCAATCAAATAAGGATTGCTAGTTTTCATCTAGGTAAATACAGTTATTGTAATTGACTTTCTTCTAAGTACCGTACAATGTATATAGTATTATATTAGTTAAAATTTTACTGTACTTTAGTCTCAATGTATAATTTTTTTTTGTAGAATCATATTGGTTTGAGCATGATTCTCACTTAGAATATGAAGCCTGCTACATGTGCACTTTGATGCATAGGAAATATAGATGTCACGGAGTCACTCTTATAGCTGCAAATTGTGAAACAGTGGATTAATTCATTATTTTGTGCTAGTTATTTATTGTTTTTGGAAATAATGAATAGCACTTGCAGCATTATTCCATAATGATGATGTGATGTTAGGATTAAATTCGACAAGAAAAAACTTGTGCATTGTACAAATAGGAAACTTACAAATTGTATTAAAGGAGGACCACATTACTGGATGACTAAATACCTTGGATAATCATGATAATTATTCATTTGGTATATCAATAATGAATTTGGAATAACAAGATTTCATAGTTTCAGTGCATATTAATAGTGCAATCATACATTGTATCTGAATTCCATGAATACCTTGGATAATTATTCATTTGAAATAGCAATTTGGAATAATGAAAATTCATAGTTTCAGTGAATATTAATAATAATAGTGCATCATATCTGAATTCATGAATACTTTAGTGGATAATCAGTCATTTTAATATAATAACAATTTGGATAATGTGAAATTCTACAAAACAGTGCATGTATATCGCATCTGAAGTTTATGTTGGCATTGCAATTGTTAACTACCACCAGGGTGTGTAAAAAGACCTTAACCACCCATGAGGGTCTCTCGTAGTCCGTCACAATTGTTTACATGTAGTGTCAAATGACTGGCTGCTGTACTTGAAGTCTGAATTAGAATTAAATAAAAATCTAAATTAGTGGCCAAGCATATTAAACAAATAAACCATGTACTTCAAAGTATAATTTTATTGTCCCACCTGCAACAAAAGTTGAAGTATGCAAGAAATAGGTATTACAATCTGGCAGCGGCTACAGCATAACCTACTTATATTAATAAAGCTTCACCGGGTACATTTTAGAAGCTTAAAGACCTGGATACTTCTTTATGTTATGAAGTTTCTGTTAGTAACTTGTCCGTTGCACTTTACCTTGTTTTCATGGTTCACTGACTGTTTGAAAAAAAATATTACTGTTTGAACAGTCATACAGTGAAATACTCTCTTACATGTATAACATGTATAACGAGTAATTGGATAAATTTATATGGTATATATTTATAGGTATCTTGAAAGGTCTACATGTACATGTCTCATTGTCTGACAGGCAGGGTTCACCTGACCTTGACTTCATTTCATGGATCAGTGATCAAGGTTATTCAGTTACTTTGTCAAGTTTCTTTTCAGATACTACAAGCAGTAGGAATGGTAGGTCAACTATATCATGTATATTTGGTGTATGAAATGATTGCAAGGTGAATATATCTGACTGCCAGACTTGCATCAGACTTTGACCTCAATGAAAATGTCATGGTTCATTGAACAATGTTTAGTTTTTGTGGTTTGGTCTATTTCCCAATGTTTCTCAGATGCTATGTATGGTAAATTGCATGACATGTATAGGATCACTATTTTTGGCGTATTGGACATTGTAAGTTGTACAAGTTTGATTGGCAGGTGTTAAATCTGACCATGACCTCATTTTCATGTTTCATTGGGCAATGTTTAGTTTTCATGGTTTGGATGTTAAGTCTATTTCACAGATACTATAAACCACTAAATTTTGGGTATGGAATGTCAGTTTGTAGGGTGTACATCATCTGTCTGGCAAGAGTAATTTGACAGTGACTTCATTTTCAAAGGTAATTGATAATAGAAAGTTTATGTGATACTTGTACATGTAGTAAAACCTTCATACATGTATTACATTTTTTACATTCAACATAAATTCAATTTTACATGTAGGCAAAGCAGACATGACATTTCAGTGTGTGCACAGTCACTCTTGTTTACATCAACGTTGATCATGTCTACCATCATAACCATGTTGATAATAGCTGCTTTTTGTTAACAAAGGTCGGACAACTATTAACAGTTGTTATAATCATGATAATTTATTTGATAATATTGTAGTCTTGTATAAAAGAGGGACGAAAGATACCAGAGGATAGTCAAACTCATAGATTGAAAATAAACTATGTATAATGTACAATAACCATGATAACCAGAATAAGGAGATGTGGTATGATTTTCAATGAGACAACCATCAACTGTAGACCAAGTGATGTAATTGTTAGTAACTGCACTTCCTTCAACAATGAGCAAAATCAGTAATGCATAATCATGATAATGAAAAACCTATAACAGGCCTAGCCATGTTGGATGATGTAACACAATGTAAACAAGTTTAGACAATGTTAGATGAGAAACCCAAGTTTGATTTACATTGTATATACATGATATACAAAAGCAACAAACAATCAGTTAAGGATAAAATTAGGTCAGTTAATAGATATAAGAAGATGTGGTATGATTGCCAATGAGACAACTTTCCACATGTTCCATCCAAGTCAAAAAATTTGAAAAAGTAAACCATTATAAGTCAAAGTACAGTCTTCAACACAGAGTTTTGGCTCTCACCGAACAGCAAGCTATATAGGGCATCAAAATTACAGTTACGCATGTTTAGAATTTGAAAAAATAGTTCCTGGATCATCATTTCTCATGTTAATAGGCCCATTGAAACATGAGTGATGACAAATGTATTATGGTTTACCAAAGACTTATAGGTGATCCAATATTAACAGGCTTCTGCCCTTATTCATGTTTTTCTACAAATCCATTCTATCTGTTTTTGAATAAATACCTTCTAAATATATATCTCAAGATGTTTAGCAACATTTTCAATATACACAATAAGCATTATAACGGTATACATGTATTATGCACTATTAGTGAGCTGTTTGTTATAATTTTATTATAATATTTATGTGTGGAAGCATATTTTTGAGGTTTTAATTTGCTATGATTTTTAAAACTTCTAGCAAAAGAAAACAACTTGAAATGAAAAAAAAATATACAAAAAGTGGTTCAAGAAAGGGATGATAATTGGATTTTTTTTTGTGGCTGTACAATTAGATTTAATGTATCGACTATGTTTGTACATTATACATATATATATATATATATATATATATATATATATATATATATAGCATGGTGTGAAAAGATATATATATATATATATATATATATATATATATATAGCATGGTGTGAAAAGCCTATTTAATACAAATAGACTAAAACATGATAATAAACTGGTGAAATTGAGTAAACTGCTATTATAAGACATCAACCCAACAACAACTAAATATCAATTTAGAGGTCAACATATATATATATACGTCTAAACCTTTACAACAAATTCATCCATTGGAGAACAAGTGATCATTGATGGGTGATACATGGCTGAAATCATAATTACTCAAAATATCGACACAACAATGTTAAATAGAACTGCATTTTTTAAAATAAGATCATTATTTAATAAATAAAATGGTGTGGTACTTGTTTACAAATTAGACAATTTTTCACCGAAAACCCAATGAGATAGAAGTTAGCAACTGAACTGGCAAATTTGATAGGTCAGAATATTAATTTCCAACATATAGGCAGCCAGATTATATATTTTCACTCAGACCAGGGCCAGAATACTTATTTTCAGTCCATCCTTCTATTAAAGTGAGTTAAAAAAATTTGTATGATTTAATCAATGATTTTTTTTCTAAGGGGCGCCCTAATAAGTTTTGCCGATAATACATAATATGTACTGTTTTCATCACTGATTGAAGATGAATATAATCAGAATAATGGACCCATTTGCCTAATTTATAAATGTGACCACTTTAAAATTTCTATTACATCTAGTAAAATTGTTAATTTTCTTTACTGGTTGAATAATATATCAATATTGGACAAGCATTTATATGATTAAATAAATTGAATTCAAAAAATGGAAATGGGAAAAATATTTTGGGTTCACGTTAGTACGACATCTGATCAACTGAAACCACAAAAGAGAATCTGATGTCAGTCTGTAGAATTTAACAAGACCGGAGTCTAAAGAATACAACAAGTTCTAAACCGTGATGTGAATAAATAAAAGAAGATTTCATTTTCTTGTCTGAAACAATGCAAGTTTTCTTGTTTTGAACATTTCAACTTTCACTGGCGCTAGTTATTTTGAAGGTCTTGTACAGAACGTCCATCTATTTATAAATACCTTTTTTACAAAATATGTATGGTAAATTGGTTGAGAAAAATCAGGTGAAAATATGAATGATCTCGAGTGATAATATTGTTTACTTCAATCATGAATGCCGAAGTGCTATTTATCAAGGACATTTGAACTTTAAAAGACCACTCGGTACAATAAAAAGTACAAAGTCGAGTAAATATTGAACTATTCAAAATAAAATACGGTAAAATAAATTAAATTTAGATTTAAGAATAATTTTGTTTTTCCATAGCTGCAAAAGATGCGTTAAATGTTCATTATAGCTTTGGTTTTTATATGTATAGAAATCAAAATGGTTAATACGGCAATATTTATAATTTTGCAAGAAAAAAATGTAGCCCCAAATAAAAGCTCAAAATAAGTGTGTGAAATAAGCCCCGGGAAAAATTAAGCAGTTTAATATGGGATAAATTTGACAAGTGTGTATATTCGGAGTTCCCGCTAGGTTTACAGTATATCATGTATATTGACCGTTATTATGAAGTAATGTGATTCGTAAAACTATGCGTATTGAAGACAACCTTGTATGCATGAATGATTTCACACCTAACTAATTTAAAAAAATTGAAAAGTTATTATTTAGATAATATTGAAAATTGTCAACTGTTAATACAGTTAAAGGTACATTTGGGGTAACCTTTTTCGATTTATCTGTAAGTAGTTTTAAATGCGAATAAAACCGTCCTGTGTGAAATTGCAGGTATCTAGTGCTGGTTCCGATTTTGTTCGAAGAGATAAGAGGCGAGGTATTGTTAAATAATTATATAAATTTAGCACATTTACTATATAAGCGGGGAATACAAAAATGTTCAGTGGCAAATATTTCAAAATACTATTTTTTTTTTTAAATAAATTTCTATCTTAAGTTAATGTATTAAATGATGTGATAGTTGTGTCTCTTTGTCACAACCTTAATTAAATTGCACACGGTAAAATTGTTTTACAAATAATTTAACCTATCCCTGACTGTCAGAAATTGTGTATCCGTGACTTTTAAGTCTTAATGACTATCAATGTTTGGAAGTTGCTACACTTGTAAATTAGCTATAAATATATAATGGTTGTAGCAATCATATTTTTACTATTACAACCTTTTCAGCGTTTAAACAGTTTATTTATGACTGTTTCAACGTTTTCCGTGTTGCGACAGTTGTTAAATAACTGTTACAACTTTCAAATGATTGCAGCAGTCTTATTGTGACTGTGACAACCTTTTAGGCGTTTAATCAGCTTATTTTTGATTGTTGCAACGTTTTTCGAGTTGGGACAGTTGTAAATCAGTAGTGACGGTTGCCTATAATTGCTTACATCCACTTCATTTGAATTTTGGTGGATAGCTGTCTCATTGGCAATCATACCACATCTCCTTATTTCTATAGTGTCATTTACACAGAGGCTGTGAACACACATCAAAGATAGACACAAATAATTATGTAGACGTTGGTCATTATTGCTTGCCAAAATTTTTAAGTGTTATTGGGCTTAATCACGCCATGAAAAATATATCATATAAAAATAAAGGCAACAGTATTATACCGCTGTTCGATACTCATAAATCCATTAAGCGAAAAGAAATCCCCAAGCCGAGAGAAACACATCAACTATAAAAGGAAAACAGCGGAACAACAGAAACACCAGAATACATCACCACTCATAAAAAAGCACTATTTTCAATTTTAGATTAATCTTAATAGTCCTTGCTTTGTAAATACACAGCGTTGTCATTATTCAACAACTCTTGAAGTCGGGTGTATAATTAAAGCTTAGTCTAATTTCACACACTTTTTCAAATGTTTTTGTAAACTTTGCATCGACGAATATAATTAACCAAAAGAAAGTAATTTGTTTCAGGAAAAATTTATATTCCTTTGCTTTCAACTAAATTTGGGTTTTAGTTCACAGCTTTTTCTTTTTTTTTTTTTTTTTAGATAAATGCTCAAAATTTTAAATCATATGTCAAAATTGCGGTTTGTGCCTACTTCTTGCGTTTAAAGCTTTTCAACCCATTATTATTTCTTAAAATGTCCTGTACCAAGTCAGGAATATGGCAGTTGTTATTACATGGTCCGTTTCTATGTATGCTGGCGTTTGTTTTTGTAGCAGTTCAGTGTTTCTGTTGTACCGTTGTTTTCCTCTTATAGTTCATGTGTTTCCCTCGGTTTTGGTTTGTGACCCCGAGTTGTTGGATTTATTGATTTATGACTATTGAACAGCGGTATACTACTGTTGGCTTTATTAGTCATTTGAAATAAGCCATGATATTGTTAGAATCTTAACGTGGAGCTATGATACTGCGAATTTCAGTAAAGATTACAAGTCTTTTTGAAAATGGCATAGTGTGATATAATTTCACGGCCCTATCTTTTTGAGTTTGCCTTAAGTTATCATGAGAGAATGGAAAATTATTTTCTTTATACATGCACAATTAATAGGAGACAACAGTTTTATCAAGCGTTTTCAAAAATTCTTATAAAAACAATATGTCATAATGCTTGTTGTCTTGCATCAGTATGTGCAAAATAATTTCGTTCTATAGTTATTGCATTTATAAAATGAAAACGTAAAATTTAATGAAATAGTATAAGCAACGTCTTAGTAAAATAGATCAATTTCCAGTTAAAATAAGAATAGAACATGGCATACCAGCACTATTTCGATTCTAAAATAGGAACATTTATAACTTTTTTCTTTCTAAGCGACATATAAAACACGTCGAAAGCACTCATTTTGATTTGACGAAGCAAAAACCTTCTGGAATGAACGACATGTGACAATTACAATGTACGTACACCAAAGCATTAATCATTGGGGACAGCAAACAAGAGAGAAGAAATAAAATAGATAAAGAAATTGAACAAATACAGTTCAGATTTTATTAATTCTTCTTCTTTAAGTTTCTAGCGATCCTTCAATTATTGAAGATTATTTTCAATTATTGAATATTATTCGACGGGCGAATAATCTTCAATAATTTCCAAAAGACTATTTGGAAAGGCAAAACTAAATATGCTCAAATATACAAAAATTGGGGGCGGGGTCATTTATAAGAAGTCGACGAATTACAGATAACACAAGGTCCAAAGAAAATAAAGAGACAGAAGAAAGAGTAACAACAATTAACAAAAAACTGACAACAACAAGTTGAACAAAAGAACCAAATTATATCTACCTTAGTTGGTATGGAGGAGTAAGCGCTTCCCAAGAAGTAATGCCACCAGTTACGTTGTTCTTATCTTTATGTAATAAAACGGGCACAAGACTTTGAGATGAAGAACCGCAATACAAGCGCTGTTCCTTTGCCTTTTGTGCTTTTTGGCTGTGCATGCACGGATAGTGTGTCCTTGATGGATATCCCATATCCTTTGTTTTTCTAGAATTAGCATTCGTTATCAGATATCAACAACAAAAAAAGGGCCATCTAGGAAATGGGGTTGTAATCCATGAATGAATATTGTATGTAATTTTATCCATTGTTTTCTGTAACACAGATATAAAAAAAAAACGGTCATTAAAACCATGATGGCATCTACACAATTAATTATACTAACCATTTTACTATACTTTTTATTTCGATTTTGTCACATGACAATACGAAAATAGAATAAACTGGATGCTTTAAGATTGCCAAATATTATATAATATATATTGTATAATACTAGTACAATTATTACAACTGGACATAATGTTCCATATCTGCTTATATCAATTAAAAAAAAGGATGATATAATATGGTTGCCAGTGAGACAACTTTCCAACAAGGACCAAAGGACGAGGTTTTTAACAACTATAGCAGTCTGTTAATCGCTTACATCCACTTCATTTGCTGGATAGTTGTCTCATTTGCGATCATACCACATCTTCTTTTATTTATATTGATAACCTGGAAACGGTTTGACCAAACGTGTACAGATTCTCTGTAGAACATGAATTGTTCGGCTGCTATTTTGATATTTGTTCCGATTGATGTTTGAGATTTCATTTAAAAAATTCTGTGCGTGTGACATCTATCTTGCAATTTCTGCTTATTTTATTAAGAAACAGCATGCAACACATTTTTACTTGGAAAACTCACATTTTTATTGAATAGTATACAGCTTGGATAAATCCATAAAACGTAGTTTAAATTAAAGTATTCAGATTTGGAAACCTAGAGTTAACCAATATACCGGTATATAAAAATAATTGAACAAAGTCCTCAGAAACAGATGAGTTCATGCAAACAGTTTCACTTGTTTAGTAAAACACACGAATTCCTTTAGTATCAAATATCAGGCGTCCGTTTAAAAAGGGAGTTATGTTGAAGAAAAATATGGTGTTTTAATTCATAACAGAAAAATCCGTCACGCATTTGACAAAATCCTAAGCAAAAGAATCGCGTTTTTTTTTTTTTTTTTTTTTTTTTTTTGTGTGTATTTTATTTTGTTTTATGTACTGGGAATGCAGGTTGAATCCTGCAGATTGAAGTAAGAACACTACCATGAAAAGGAAAAGAATATATGTGTACACAATTATTTCTGTATAAATTTTGTCGGAAAAGATTTCTGTTGAGTGGTAAATCCAGAGACAACGCTTAACTAAAATTACTAGAAAACAATTAAAGAGATGCAGAAAATGCCAAAAGTCTAATTGATTTACATGTTTACTTATAACTTTGAGAAAAATAAGAGGTAAATAGGTAATTCATTCAAAAACATATTGTCGGGAATACATGTTGGCATAAGAAAACAGGTATAAAGACAAATGGGATTGGACGATAAAATTGAGAATGGAAATGGGGAATATGTCAATAAGACAACAACCCGACCAAAGAGCAGACAACAGCCGAAGGCCACCAATGGGTCTTCAACGCAGCGAAAAATCCCGCACCCGGAGGTGGTCCTCAGCTGGCCCCTAAATAAAATTGTGTACTAGTTCAGTGAACATGCACGTCACACTAAACTCCAAAACATATAAATGAATTAAAATTAAAAAAACATACAAGACTAACAAAGGCCAGAGGCTCCTGACTTGGGACAGGCGCAAGCATGCGGTGGGGTTAAACATGTTTTGTGAGGTCTCAACCCTCCCCCTATACCTCTAGCCAATGTAGAGTAAAGAAACACATAGCACAACGCACAGTAAAACTCAGTTTAAAAGAAGTCCGAGTCCGATGTCAGAATAGGTAACAAAAGAAACTAAGCAAAAAGACAATGATACATAAATTAACAAAGGACTATTAGCAGTTACTGACATGCCAGCTCCAGACTTCAATTAAACTGATTGAAAGATTATGTTGTTCAATATTCTGAAAACAGATAACTCAACCAAAAGGTAAATGATCACATGAAAAGCAATAACGTTTGATTAAAAATTTTGCCAGATGGCTGCTTGTTCAGGAGGTTGATCAATTACAAGATGGAGGTTTTCAAAAGGACCAATCAAACAACTTATTCAAATAAGTTATCAAAAGTTGCCGCTATTGATCTAAATGCATATTTGAATATTTTCTGCAACAATAAGATGTAAGGATTTTTTTGGGCTGATATATCCCAAATGTAAAATCCATTTCGTTGCCGTGTCCCAACCATTTTTTTCTTACAATTTCTGTGTTACGATTTCGAGTTATCACGCTTTTTCTACAATATTTATCTTAGTACGTACATAATTTTTTTATATATAACAAAAATATACTCATCTGTTTTAATAACCTTTTTTTTACGGACTTGATTTGTTTTGACTGCACTAGACTCACATTGAACTTCCGAGATACGTTAGGATGCTTGCAATCCAGTAGAAAATATCTCCTGCGTATTCAGTACGAGAAAAAATTGAGAGTATCATCAGCTAAGTAGTCAGACTTCAGTACTGACATCATTTATAGCAAACCTTTTTAAAATTGTCTCTTTTTAGATTTTGTAATTATAATGAAACAAAGGTTTCAACTCACTCAGGCAAAGTTCACATTAGATGTAAATAGATATAAGAAGATGCGGTATGAGTGCCAATGATACAACTCTCCATCCAAGTCAAAATTTATAAAAGTAAACCATTTTTAAGTCCGTTTTAGTCATATAGCTCTTCAACTGTTTCTCATACATCAATGGCTTTCAAGTATTCGTTTCTGATGAAGGTAGATCTAGAAAAGCGCTTTGGACGCATGACATTTATTACGTTTTAATTTCATATCTAATTGACGGATTATTTAATTGGTAGATTCTGCAAAGTAGAAAGTGACCGCGATGAAGGTTTTGAAATTTTAATTGCTATTGAAAAAGGTTAAACCGCTAATCATACCAGCATCCTATTTGAACTTTGTAAATGTACCTTGATGAGGAGTGATTGAATTAACTTTTTTTGTGTTCAGATTGATTATTCATCCTTGTTTGTTGAGCCACTTGAATATAATATACGAAATAGAAATATCCAAAAAGATTTTAGTTTAACATTTATATACATTGTACTTTCAATAACCAATCTGCCTTTTTAGCTCACCTAGCCCATAGGGCCCAACATGACCATATTGTCAATTGACCCCTTAAGGAGTTATTGCCCTTTATAGTCAATTTTTAACAATTTTTCGTAATTTTTTGTAATCTTTTACAAAAATCTTCTCCTCTGAAACTACTGAGACAAATTTTACAAAACTTGGCCATAATCATCATTAGAGTATCTTGTATAAAAAATATGTCCGATGACCCCGCCTGCCAACCAACATGACCGACATGGCTAAAAATAGAACATAGGGGTAAAATGCAGTTTTTGGCTTATATCTCTGAAACTAAAGCATTTAGAGCAGATCTGACATGTATAAAAATGTTCATCAAGTTTAGATCTATCTGCCCTGAAATTTTCAGACGAATCAGACAATCCGTTGTTGGGATGTTGCCCCTGAATTGGTAATTTTAAGGAAACTTTGCAGTTTTTGGTTATTACCTTAAATATTATACTTAACATAACATTATATCATCAACTTATTTAGATTGTACAATTGGCTTTTGATTATATAAGCTAACCCAAAGATCCTGCGTAAAACACTACTTCTTATTCAGAAATCGCTATATTTTCATTTTTATATGTCTTTATTTTAGGAGCTCTGACGACCGAATTGATTAATGCTGTGCGAAACACCTATTTACATATTAGAAATGCATATAATCTCTAAACAGATATAAATCTATTCTGTTTTGCTATTATGTTTTAATGTAACGCGTGTATTACTTCAATATCAAACACTTAATTTTCAATTATCAAGGATTGGAACCAGCACCAAAACTTCGGAAATCGAATTTCCGTATTGCATTCGTATTTAGCGCACGTTACTTATAAAAGAAAGTGAAAGTAGAATTAGTCATCTGAATATTTTCAGGATTTAAACATTTGCCGACTTCCTAACAGGGAAACTTTAAGCTATCTAATAGTATTAAGGTAACTCAAAATATTTCATCACATTAGAATATGCAGTAGATGAAAGTCAAACACAAAATAAATTAACTACGTTCGAAGATGTTGCTGATATAACCTATTTCAGAAACTATGAGATTCAAATTTTGTAGCGCCAAAAAAAAAACCAAAACAACTGTAAACACAATCGGAACTATGTTACCGAACAAATCTTCATAGGAATAACCAAAACATGAAATTGTGTTAAGAAATTTGTTTCCTTGTAGACCCATATGTTGACCAAGGTATGTTACTGACTATTGTGTTGTATGATTGCGGTCTCATTGACGTGTACACCATGTAAATAAAGGCAACAGTAGTATACCGCTGTTCAATAGTCATAAATCGATTAAGCCAAAACAAATCCGGGTAACAAACCAAAACCGAGGGAAACACATCAACTATAAGAGGAAAACAACGAAACAAAAGAAACACCGAACTGCAACAACAAAATAACGCCAACTTACATAGAAACGTACAATCTGATAACAATTGCCATATTCCTGACTTGGTACAGGACATTTTTAGAAAACATGGTGGGTATCCCTTTTTGTTCATTTTTCTTCAATTGATTATTTTAGATATCAGCAAAAGCTTGACATTTCTATGGACACTTGAACTGTTAACCTCTGAATGATGTTTGAATTTTTTGTATGTCACACATAGACTTTTTTCATATCATATTTGGAAGACGGTTACGTAATCTGAGTTGTAAAAACTTGTTGCATAGTTCGTTTGCATTGTAAATTGCTGTACAATAAAATAATTAAAGTAGTTATCTAAATTCCAAAGCACATCGTCATATGGTATGCATTTGTAATCTTACGGGTTTAAATTCATCATATACTTATTAAATATTTGCAGTGAAGGCATGTTTAGGAACGTAAGTCCTGGTGTAGTATGTAATTGTAATCTTGAGGCTTTGAATACATAATATACTAGTACTGATTAATTTTTTGCAGTAGAGAAATGTTAAATAAACATAAACTTAAGCCTACATCATATATATCAAAACATTTCTAAATTACACATTAAACACGTCTAATGCAAGTTTTACAGATTAGAATATAATTAAAATGGTTATTATATGAAGTGTTTCATTTGTTTACAGAATAATGCACATTTTAATGTAAACAGTGATTAAATGACTACACTATTTTTTGCACAAACAGTACAACTATATAATGAAAAAAAGATTCGTAAATTGAATGTTTGCTTTGTTTCATTATATATTTCTTAATGCTTTAATGCTTACTTTGCTGTCCAAACAATAGTGTTATAATTTCTATCAAACGTTTCAGAAAGCGAATTCGGTATTTTTTTACGTTTCAACACTATATAATCTTAGTGGTATACATATCACAAATCACTCATTATTGAATAAAGTTACAAAGTAAGATTCACACTTTTTATGTGTATCTAATTCGGATATTAATAAATTATGATAACAGCAAAAGGATAACCCTCATTAATTTGGGAGGGGGGTCTTTCAGCAAATATTCTTTCTAAGTAAAGCAAGATAAATGCAGGAATTACATTTTCCATTTAGTGATATTTTGGTGTTAATCATTTTATTATTTATTATGATAAATTACAATAATTGGTGACTAGAGGTGTCTTTCAGTACTTTGACCTTTTTGTGATAGTGAATGTTGCAGGATATCCTATTAATGGTATTCATAACTGAATGGCGTCAGCCACGAAGATATGAGACTTCTACATCTGCTTTACACGGAAGTTATAAATATTTGTTTCATCTTTTCTCTTCTTTTAAATTATATTTTTTTTACAAGGATTGTGTCATTATCTAATAATTTCTAGATGCGGTAACACTTTCAGCAGATGTTTCATAAGTTATGGATTTCGAATGAAATCTTAAATGCGTCTATTTTTCAGTTATCTAATTGATACCTTAATTTTGCTTTTTTATGGCAATATGAATCGCTGAAATACCTTGTTTTTTCTGATTTAATCGCCAAAACATAAACTCTTGCTGATAAATGACATCCAATCTACGTAAATTCAAGTAATTTCTATTGACAACCAATGATAACCGTTGTGTATCAGACATCAGTGATGATATCGATGCTCCACAGGCTCAATAAACCCTACCAGATAGTCTTCCGTTTTGAGTACTTACACTATGGTGTCATTAAGTGTAATTGTGAATTCTGCATGTATCATGCTTTACCATTAAACAAAATTATATTGCTGAAGGACATCTTCATAAATTATTGAAGTATATCCTTTTGTATTCTCCACAATATCTTGGAGTACATTAGATAAACCAATCGGGTTAACGCCCTATTGGGTGTATCTAATACAAGAATGTATTAAAGTATATACATTATCGCTTTTTAAATCACATATCTTATCAATCGTCCATGAAACTCATTGCTCGAACAAAAGTATCGCGAAAACATGAATACAGGTTCTTCTGTTCGATACATGAAAGGATATTGAAAAAGCCATAATTTACATTATTCTCATTTTTGTAGAATACAATCGGCATAAGAACACCTGCAGTTTATGTTGGGCTCTTGTAACTGTGTCCTTCGTTTTCCATGTAGTGTTTTATGAACTGTTTATTTTTACCATGGTATTGTAGCTTTTTCTTCGACTTTTCGACTCTTGTTTCTTTTGTTACAAATGTACGTTTTAAAACAAACTTATTTATATTTAAAAACGGCTTTGGTGTTTCTAGTTGATACAAATTAGTTGATGTGCTTATAAATATTCCTTGTATATAAACCCAAATATTTTGTCTGCATTACATAACTGTTTAACCATTTTATACTAAAATTTAGCAATTGCTTGTTTTTTCATTGATCATTTGAAAGTCTTTGTTACATACATTAGTATATTTTACCTCAAAATGCCTGCAGTCTATATTGTCTCTATCGAAATACCATACAATCTGGTACAAGACAAGCTATTTTAACATAATTTTAATGTCAGTGACTATGAAACCAAAATAAAAAAATTAGTCACGTTAGAAATGGCAAATTCTCAGAGATGAAGAGAAAGTTTGAATTCAACTTATGTAATTCTTTTTTGTTTTATGATATGTTTTTTTTTTTTTTTTTTTTTTTTGTGTTGAGATACCAAAAACGAAAAAGTTGTTCAATGATTACGAGGTCAGGTTCTTCGACAGTTTTAACATGACCAGTGAGACTACTTTAAATCTTTGCATATAGATATAAGAAGATGTGGTATGAGTGCCAATGAGACAACTCTCCATCCAAGTCATAATTAGTAAAAGGAAAAAATTGGAGGTCTTCAACACGGAACCTTGGCTCACACCGAACAGCAGGCTATAAAGGGTCTCCAAAATGACTAGTGTAAAACCATTCAAACGGTCTAATCTATATATAAAACGAGAAACGAGAAACACTTATGAACCACATCAACAAACGACAACTACTGAACAACAGGTTCCTGACTTAGGACAGATGCAAACAAATGCAGCGAGTTTCAACGTTTTAACAGGCACCAACCTTCACACTAACCCGAAGTAGTGGTGTAACATTACAATATAGAAAGATACACTATACACTATCATTTGAAATGGCGTAACTCATTCAAAATCACATTTATCAAAAAGAAGTAAACATACACTGAACGCATAAATTTGATCTATGAAACAATTTAAATACAGTATTAATAAAACAAAGAGGGAGATGTAAAACAATATCAGAAAAACAACTATAACCTTGGACAAAATGACGTTAAATAAAATAACGTACACAGGTAAATGTAATCATTTTGTTGTAAGGAGTACATGGAGTACGAAAATATTTTTTTGCAAAATAAATAAATTTGTTGTTCATAGCAGGAGAACAGAATTGAAAATATATCGTGATACTAAATAGGTACATATTAAAAATAGTGAGACGAGATATAACACAAAATAAGTAAACATCGTATAACAAAAATGAATTGCAAATTGTGACAACAGATCAAATTAACAAGAAAGTACGATTTGAGTGTACTCGCAGTTACTGAAAGCTAGTTAAAAGCCAAAAACAATTAATAATAAAAAATAATGCATCAGAGACTAAAATCAACTAAAATACATCCCAGGGATTCAGTGTTTTAACGCCATGGACAGTCAAAGAAGACATGACTTGTGAAATGCCAAAATAAAAGTATCGACAGGCAGTAAGATAGTTGGGATTTAACCTTATAATAAATGTGTATAATGTTATATATAGATAAAGTAATCTCTATATAGAAAATGAACGTGGATGTGTATTTATACATCCCAAAAAACCATTTGAAAAGAATACAAATTTAGTTATGTTTTAACTTGTTGATAACAAAATCGATATTTGTGCCAATGTAAACAATATTCAAAGATCTTATTACAACATTAATACGATAATCTTTACTAATAAGTTTGTTTAAAGGTTTGATGAGTTTACACGGATCACATAGTAGTTTCCGCGTTTTTAGTACAATATTACTGTAAAATTTAGGATGTGAAATACCGTTTTTAATAACTTTTCTACAGGTACAGCCAAAATTTACTAATCAAATCTTTGTATCTATGAAAGAATTTAGTAAGCGTTTTAAGTAATTTATGGTAACGAAATCTCTACTCTTAATCTTTGCATGCATTTATTTCTGCGATTGTTTAACAATGGACACAGCTGCAATATTAAATATCACGGTTATAGAAAAAAACATACAAATATGCTATAAAAATTTTAATTTGAGGTTGTTTTTT
The DNA here is from genome assembly GCA_017311375.1 of Mytilus coruscus. Classification (NCBI taxonomy): domain Eukaryota; kingdom Metazoa; phylum Mollusca; class Bivalvia; order Mytilida; family Mytilidae; genus Mytilus; species Mytilus coruscus. Next base: position 41,091,203 of record CM029606.1, on the reverse strand, counting down.
TTTTTTTTTTTTTGTGTGAAACCTATTTCGTTGCAATTTTCGCAATAATGAAAACATCGCAAAATTTCTGACTATTCTGTATAAATGTACGGGGAAGATGACCAAGAGCTAAAATAAGTTTTTAGGATTACAACCATTAACAATTAATCGCGATTATTAGACCAGTAAAAGTATCATAAAGGAACACATAATAAAATCAGAACATGAGACACTTAACTTTGAAATCAAGGTAAAACAGAACAAATAAAGTGATGAAATGTACAGAAAGCAAGGAAAGGCCTGGGATTTATAACCTATTGATATCCTTCACTTTGTTATCATTAGCTGTACGTCGTATAAGAATAAATCTGAAAGCAACACTATAAGGAGACACGGTCATGTGCAATGCCCAGTACAAAATTGAAATTTTAATGCAGAAAACTATAAATATATGCGAATTTATGTGTTTATAATACATTGATAACTTTTCTTCTGTTTCAGTTTTGTTACGGTGGTCATAGTACGTCAACTGGCCTAGAAAAAGACGCTTAAATAACGAGTTTAATGTACCGAAATAACACACGGTTAAAAATAATATCTATACTTTAATTTTCGTTTTGTCGTAAAAACTTTCTTTGGGCACATTTTTATATTTTAGCCTGTTTATGGGGTTAGCCCTTAATTTATGGTTTTGGGTAGTCACTTTAAAATTTAAAAATATGAATATTTTATTCAATTTGAGGCTTTGTTCGTAGATATTTTCGAAGCACATAACAGCAATGGTTGTTGGAATGATGAAGACTTAAATAATAAACCATTCTCGAATAAAATTTAAAACCTTAAAGTTGGCATATTTTTAGCTGTAAATTTAACGCATTTTTCTTTGAAAACAAGAAATAATATGATTAAAAAACATTATTTTATATTTGAGTGCAACAAATATTTTATTGAGATACTGCATGCAAATTTTGATGGAAAAACTACAAATAGTTTTATTAAAAATAAAAACATCACTTATAACTTTTTTAACTACGGAAATTGCATATCTGTCATTCACATCCATTATTTATAGTAACATTTATCAAGTTCAATTAACAGGACGTGTTGTTTAACAATAAATTTGATAGTTTTGATGTGATTTTGTACATAATTTGTGAATCATTAGATATTTTTGAGTTTAAGTGGGCTTTGATCAAGTCCTTTTTTTTTTGTTGCTTAAATTTTGACTTTTTATGATAGTTAACCGAATCCTTTGGATAAGATTTTTTTCCGGAAAATAGGCAGTTATGATAGTTCTGTAAGTTTACTCCTACTATTAGAAAAAAAAAGAGAACGAATCAGGTTGAGTTGGAAAAATGCATTGTGTGTCAAAGCGGTGAAGAGTGCTAATACGCAAACAATGACGAAGAGATTAACGTGTAAATAGATTCTTGTATATAATTTTCCAGTGTAAAACATTTTTTACTGTTTAACCCTGTTTCATGAGAACAGAACTAATGATTGTAGCCCTTAAAAGACAAATTATATAAGGGTCTTGGGCAATTGTCAAATTACAACATTAGCAAATTAACATCATAATCAATCACTTTGCCAAAAAAATTATGAGACTACACATATTTACCAGGATAATACTGTTCATGGCATAAAACTAATTTTGATTTACACTGAACCAACAAATCAAGTTTTAACCTCGCTTTCGTCTCGATTGAAAATAGTTTTTTTTTTTTTTTTTTTTTTTGTGTTTATAACTGATCTTTCGACTTTAAGGAGGCTCGAGGCTATAAACACTTTATACAAGAAATTCCTGAAAATTTGATATTTTATCCATTAAAGTGAGTGGATCGAAATAATGAAATAAAATTAGGGGTTCACCATTCATTTAAGCGTTTTATAGGCCACCGAAATAAGGAGTTTTTTTTTTGTTTTTTTTGCTGTTTTACAAAGGAATAATAGGGAAAATTGTATGTTGATAAACTTAGATTTTAATAACGGATACAATTTATATAAGATTTTGTTTAAATTTGTTTTACAACAAGCACAAGTATAGTTTTACATGTTCAGCTAAAGAAATATTTAGGTCACCGTTAGATTAAGATAGATATTTCACATTCGTAAGCCAATTATCCATTTTTTTGGCGGGAAAATACTAATAGGGAAAATATCACCTACATTACCTTCATCCTAAAAAGAAAGAGTACTAAATTACAGATTTCCATTAAACTTTCCATTCTAAGAGAATTATAAGTGAAGTTCAGAAAAAGCACAAAAAAAAGGGGGGGTCACCGATCTTTTAAGAGAGATAAATAACTAAAAGGGTGAAACCATGGTAACAAAAAAATGGCTATTTTTAATTAAATTCAACTTTTTCTCCCGTTTTTAGCCAAAACTATATGAAATGAAAACTTAATTTTAGTTTTCAATACCCCGTAGTGATATGCAGGCCCACATTGAATTGTAGGTCATATGGTCAAATTGTACAGTCAAAGGTCAAGGTCAGGGCATTCATACATTAATGTTAATTCATAAATTTTGAAGTGTTTTATATGAGATCATTTGATTAGTAAATCAAACTTTACAGATATTCTTTAATATATTATTTAAAACAATAAAACAAGAAAAGGAAGGTGGAACTGAATGATTCAATTGTCAAAGTGACCATTGTTAAAATAGGCAAACTTGGATTGTAGGGAACAATCTAGATAATTTAAAGTACCAAATATTTAAAGGAAAAGTACCAAACTTTTTCAAAAATTATGATCAACTGAGAAAAATGCTCCTTGTTCGATCTAATGCCAATAGGACATACAAATTAACAAGATGTACTACTCTACTATAGATGATTCGATAGATAAACAAAAATTAATTTCCCCTCTTTTCCTCAAAGTCTGATACGGAAAACCTCAAACATCAATTCCATCAAAAATAAAATAGATGCATAATTGCATTTGGAATTATGATTCTCTGCAAACTTCATGACTTATGTTACACCTTCTTGGTTTTTGTGAAAAAGTTAAAGGTTTAGATTAATATGTAAACTGTGCCTGTCCCAAGTCCGGAGCCTGTTATTCAGTGGTTGTCCGTTGTTGTTGTCATATTTTTAATTTTTTTTTTTTTTTTTGTGTTTTGTACATAAATCAGGTTGATATTTTCTTTTTTGAATTGCTTTAAATTTGTCGATTCGTTTTATAGCTTGCTATGAGGTATGGACTTGGCTCATTGTTGAAGGCCATAGGGTGAATTATAGTTGTTAACTTCTATGTCTTTTTGGTCTCTGGTGAAAAGTTTTCTCAGTGGCAATCATGCCACGTCTCATTGGCATTCATATCCCATCTTTTTATATATATTTAAAATTTTAGACAAATGCTGACAAATATAACACACAGTACAGCTTCTATGTTTGTTGTATAATGAATTATTAGAGGAGCCATTTATATCTAAGTTTGACATAGACAAATTTTTCTTTCATTTCATAGTACTCTTGTTTATGTACAAAAATAAATACGTGAGATAGTTGAACATGATACACAAGCCATTTAATCTTTTTTCATATCTGTCAATTTATCCATTGTATGCTTTTGAAATTACATACATAAAAAAATTCAGGTTCAATAGTGTGTTAAATTTGTATTAACTAGAAAATGTGTCGATAAGACACAAGATGTCCTGTCATTAAATGTAGGTCACATGATCAAATTGTTGATGAGCTGTGTGATACTATAAAAGAATACTGTTGTGGTGATATATAACTATAGGTTTCTGTGAAATGAACCTAAATGCAAGACTTAACCAAAGACCCTAAAGCATGAACTGTAGGTCATAGTGACTCAAGTAATGTGGTGTACTACTAGTATACAATATGTCTGTGGTGAAAAAATATCATCGATATATTACCATTAGTTTCTGAGAAATGGAGCTAAATGAAAACTTAACTGGATAGGGATGTACATACTTATGGACGGAAAAGGGTATATAAATATAATCCATCCACATGTGTGGCAACTCACAATAAAATCAAATCTTGGTATCTTCCTTAAATATAAATAATAACATGCAGTATAGGTGACAAATGTATTCATTTATGAGCATATTTAAGTTCCCATACATTATTTATCCACATTACTTAAATTCCAAAAACAATTAAGCAATTGAAAAGTGTTGAAAAGCATGATTTGAACAGCAACAGCCAACTTTACAGGCTTATTCCATTAATATATAGCCTTATGACTTTTTACAGTTTGCCAGGTCTTTTTATCCTGTTCTGCAAATCATGTTATGCAAATACTTGTCATTCATCCCGAGCCCCCCCCCTCAGACCCCTTTCCCTCATACAAGAATTTTAAGTGCACACATGCTTTTTATGCTAAAACAGTGTTTTTGAGATTTATAAAGTTTTCAACAGTAAATTATATTGATAAGTGTACCTGTGTCATTTCATATACTACCTTTATTTTCTTTGGTAGGATAGTAAGTTGATAAAATACAATGAACATGTATATGCCTATCGGCACTAAAATTACATGCAAGTTTTCCACTAAAAAATGAAAAAAAAAATTGCATCAGCATATATTGTACTTCTTGTATCATGACATCTTACCATGGAAATGAGAAAAATTTAAATCATTCATTGGCAAAGACCATTATTTATACTCATGTGGTATGATATTGGTAACTTTTTTTTTCCATTCAAGGTACATTAAATATATGTTGAAGAATTATTTAAACAAAAAAAACCTTTCAAATTTTAAACTGTTAGAAAAAAAATACATTTTTATGTAAAGCCACCTTCATTTGAAGATCTCTTTTTTCAGGCACAGGCTCGAATTAATTTAAAGTTTGAAAAATTGTAATAAATCTTGAATCTTTGATACGCTGAATGATTCTTCAATTGCTTTTAATACATGCTACAGTATATATTAGGGCATTTAAAATCAAATTTATGCAATATTTCATTTTTTATATCATAAATCTTAATATTTTTAAATGTAAAAAAATACACCCAAAGTTAAATGATCAAAATGAACATATTGTCTATAAATAAACTGATCATAGATACCAGGATTAAATGTTGTAATTACGCCAGACGCGCGTTTCGTCTACAAAAGACTCATAAGATTGTATTGTCAAGAAACTTTGTCAACTCTTTTATAATTCCCTAATCTAAGGTCATTCCAAGTTTTAAAAAAATGTCTATTCAGTTCGAAAACACATTTGTTTCATGACAGAGGTGGATTTAGGAGGAGGTACATATATGTATATGGCTAATGCATAGCCTTTTTACATGTCCCACTCCAAACGTTGCCTAGTTTGGGGGCCCTGAGCCCACCTTTCTTCAAAATCCTGGATCCCGTATTTGTTTCATGTGTTAAGCATGTTTAGTGCGTTTCTTTTGGACAAAAAGTGAAAAAAAAATTACACTTGCACTTTCTCAATCGAATTTTTACAGTGTTATGTACTACTTTTAGGAAAAATTATATCACAATTATAGAATAGTCTACCAGCTCTAACTCATAATATGGACAATATTATGTTAAGAGGGTCTGTAATTCAGTTTGACAGCTCCATACATACATGTACTATTTTTTGCCTTGTTCAACTAACCCAAATCACTACTTAACCTCACAAATCATGATCCTTATTGTTTTTACATGTACTTTTATCCCTCTAATTACTGTTTTATGCATACATAAAGAGAGGTAAATGAGGAAGGTGTATGAAAAAAATTTGCAAGTTAGACATTGTCCACATGACGGACTATATTTGTAGACACTGAAAATCAAAGGATGATAACTGTGTACCAGGACCAAATGTCAGACATTTCAGTCAACATGTCATATTAAAACATTAAGAAAATGGGTATTTTTCTTTAATCATGTTAATACAGAGAATGAGAGAGTTATTTTCATTATACGTGTACTTTAAAACTAAACCTTAATCTATCAAAATAGAAAGTTACGTTGTGTACCATACTGTTTGCATTTGCTAAATTAGTGACGCAAGAAGGATCCTCTATTATGCAGACCTATTGTATGATGGCATTCAAATGTAGAAATAGGGAAAGATCACAAACTTTCACTTCCCAATTATATAAACAAGAAGATGTGGTATGAGTGCCAATGAGACCACTCTCCATCCAAGTTACAATGTATATAAAAACTATATATATGTTTATATGTACGTTCATTTATATGTAATAAATAAATCATAGTCACCAAACTTAGAATTATTTAGTTAGAGAACATCATCTATATAGCGGAAAGTGAAATAAAAATGTAATTCGTTAAACGTCTGCTCGATAATATCCTTCTTGTTGTATTAAAGACAAAGTACAAAATTAGGCCACTCATCAAGAAATTTCGTATTGGATAAACTGTATCCATCTTATTCGTGCCTTGCAAACTGTCTAATGAACAAATATGCAGTAAAAGTACTTTCATTATGTAAATTTCTTTATATTTTATAAACTTTGAAATAACGATCCTTTATATGATCCTATGGATATCAAACTAACTGTTTTGATACACTTCTGAAAAATACAATTATAACCAACTTTAATTCATCATATCAGAAGATTGAAATTAAAATGAAACGTAAGTCTTACTTGCTCACGAATATCAATATGTCGACTGTTATGTGATTATCATAGTTATATAAGAGGATTTATCCAATATAATTTAAGTAGCTTAAGGCCTTAGACTTCTTTTTTAAATTACTTTTAGTAATTTGATTTACAAATGCATATTACTATTTTGATCATTATGTAATAGCACTGCAACTAGAGTTCATTTTTAATATTTAATGTACCTGAAGAACACACACTTATATTGCATATCAATGGAAAGAGGAAAATGTGTACAATAAGAAAAGTTGAGTCGTAGAAACCCAGAGTGGTCATATTTTGCAAAATTGAGTTCAAAGGTCAGACCTTAAATATATCTCAAATTCAAACATGAAGAAAAAAGAAGGAATTTTCGTAGATACATTCAGTAGAATGCTACAAAAACGATTTTATAACAAGCATATACTGCAAAGGACGACAAAACAGCAAGTTTAGCTATTTGTATGAACAGCTACCATTACAAAATGGCGTCAATGATGAATCTTCTGATTTTTTGCCATTTATGACAAAGAAAATGTAGATGTGGCTTTGACTTTTTCACATTCATCAACTTTTGCATTGCTGATCATTTTTAACCGCAGCCTATAACAGAATTATTTTCTATATTGTAAAACAGCAGTTTCTCGATATGTTTCAGTTATTTTTCTTCATTTATAAAAAAACTTCAAACACTGATACCGTGTTTTCCATTTTGCATACACAGGATGCGTTTTTTTGGAAAATTAGTATGTGGTAATAGATATCATGTACTTAAAGGGGCTCGCGGGTTTAAATTTTTGCGCCTACTGCGCAGGATGTTGCGCAATGATATTGCAAGTCATACTTATTGTCGTAATTGGCAATAACAATTAATTTTGATTTCTACAAATAACTTATTTTATTTGAATATATTACCAAAGAGTGTTGCAATTGAAAACTGTAATTTTAAATTTTATAAAATTTATTATTGCAATTTTCATTGTTGCAAATGCACTTCCGTTTTTGGAGAAATGGCATGTTCTTGCCGGTGAGAGGAGACAAAGACAAGATGACTCATAATAATCGAATACGTGGGCTGCTTTTCATAAATACTGAAACGCAGATCGAAAATTATAGAACACGATCTTCATTTTAGTAGCTTTTGAAGCAGTTTCACACTTGTTTTACATTAGAAAAGGACCAGGAAAAATGCGTAAAATGTATGTAATATTTTGTAAACAAAGGAAATATACTGTAGTGTATTTTTTCTTTAAGTTTCGGATATTTTACATCGTCTGCAAAAGAGTGATTCACGACCATAAAATCATTTGAACGCGAATAATTCACGGAAATGATTTTCAGATAAATTCGTGAAAAAACAGTGACAACAATGAGTGTGTATTATATATTATATAAAATTGAGAATCGAAAAGGGGAATGTTCAAGACAACCCGACCAAATAGCAGAAAACAGTCTAAGGTCACCAATGGGTCCTGAACACAGCGAGAAAATTCTGCACCCGGAGGCAGGATAATGTGTACTAGTTCAGCGAAACTGGACGTCACACTTAGCTCCGAAACATATGAATGAACAAAAATTTAAAAAAAAAATAAAACATACAAGACTAACAAAGTCCAGAGGTTCCTGACTTGGGACAGGCGCAAAACATTTTGCGGCGGGGTTGAACATGTTTTGTGAGATCTTAACCCTCCCCTATCCCTCTAGCCAATGTGGAAAAAGCAAACAAGCAATACGCACAGTAAAATACATGTAGCTCATGGTACAATGTACTTGTGATAAATGTTTTTACAAATTATTTACAGACCTTAGGGTCCAGCTGTGTTGACTACATCACCATTTATTTACCTAAGAGTCCAGCCTGGCAGGTGTGTTGTCTACATCAGACCCCATAAGTAATACATTTGATTTTCGGGGAAAAAGAGGGCAGGAGTTTCTTTTGCAAACAAAATTTTCATTTACTCTATTGTTAGTCTAGTTTATTTCAATATGAGTCGTTTTGCTCTGATTCCTGTTGTCACATACTCGTTTTTCCCGAAGGTGTTTCTCACTAATGCTAGTTTGTACTGCTACTACTGGGTAATCTCGCTGGGACGTTTAATAATAAAACTAAGAAATTGGTAAAGAATATTAACTCTTTTATGTACATATTTTGGTTATGCACTGTTTCACGGAAAAAAAAACTTTGATTTCCAATCATCAAAAAACTAATAATTTTGCTTAGCTGTATCTATTCGTGAATTATTGGGGAGTAACCCCACCTCCCTTTTTTTCAAAAATTCTGGATCTACCCCCTGTAGATTATTCATGTAAATCTTGGCACATATCGATTTAATGATAAGGTGAAGTTGCATATCAAACTATATTGTTTAAACAATTTACTATTTGATTAAAATTTTGTTCTCTTTGCAAAATCTTATGTCAAATGCCTTAATTAATAAAGTTATACAGGTATGTGTTTTTCTAGAACAGTACACTTTTCAAGGGCAGAGTTAGAAAAATAGATAAATTCAAATCAGGCTATGCTTAATCAGTTAGGATTGAATAAAGGTTCTTATAATTATTATCACAATGGCAAAATGTTAAAGGTTATTCATGTTATTTCACGGATTTGATACTATTATAATATCTTTATTACATATAAATGAACGTACATATAAACATATATATAGTTTTTATATACATTGTAACTTGGATGGAGAGTGTTCTCATTGGCACTCGTACCACATCTTCTTATTTATATAACTGGGAAGTGAAAGTTTGTGATCTTTCCCTATTTCTACATTTGAATGCCATCATACAATAGGTCTGCATAATAGAGGATCCTTCTTACGTCACTAATTTAGCAAATGCAAACAGTATGGTACACACCTTATCTTTCTATTTTGATAGATTAAGGTTTAATTTTAAAGTACACGTATAATGAAAATAACTCTCTCATTCTCTGTATTAACATGATTAAAGAAAAATACCCATTTTCTTAAGGTTTTAATATGACATGTTGACTGAAATGTCTGACATTTGGTCCTGGTACACAGTTATCATCCTTTGATTTTCAGTGTCTACAAATATAGTCCGTCATGTGGACAATGTCTAACTTGCAAATTTTTTTCATACACCTTCCTCATTTACCTCTTTTTATGTATGCATAAAACAGTAATTAGAGGGATAAAAGTACATGTAAAAACAATGAGGATCATGATTTGTGAGGTTAAGTAGTGATTTGGGTCAGTTGAACAAGGCAACAAATAGTACATGTATGTACGGAGCTGACAAACTGAATTACAGACCCCCTTAACATAATATTGTTCATATTTTGAATTAGAGCTGGTAGACTATTCTATAATTTTGATATAATTTTTCCTAAAAGTAGTACATTACACTAAAAATTCGATTGAGAAAGTGCAAGTGTGATTTTTTTTTTTTTTTTTTTTTTTAATTTTCATTTATTGTCTAAAAGAAACGCACTAAACATGCTAAACACATGAAACAAATGCGGGATCCAGGATTTTGAAGAAAGGTGGGCTCAGGGCCCCCAAACTAGGCAACGTTGGAGTGGGATATGAAAAAAGGCTATGCATTAGCCATATACATATATGTACCTCCCCCCTAAATCCACCTCTGTCATGAAATAATTGTGTTTTCGAACTAAATAGACATTTTTTTTTAAACTTGGAATGACCTTAGATTAGGGAATTATAAAAGAGTTGACAAAGTTTCATGACAATACAATCTTATGAGTCTTTTGTAGACGAAACGCGCGTCTGGCGTAATTACAACATTTAATCCTGGTATCTATGATCAGTTTATTTATAGACAATATGTTCATTTTGATCATTTAACTTTGGGTGGTTTTTTTTTTTTTTTTTTTTTTTTACATTTAATTAAAAATTTCAACTATCAAGATTTGTGATTTAAAATTAAATATTGCATAAATTTCATTTTAAATGCCCTAATATATACTGTAGCATGTATTAAAAGCAATTGAAGAATCATTCAATGTATCAAGGATTCAAGATTTATTACAATTATTCAAACTTTAAATTAATTCGAGCCTGTGCCTGAAAAAAGAGATTTTCAAATGAAGGTGGCTTTACATAAAATTGTTTTTTGTTTTTTTTTTTTCTAACAATGTAAAATTTTAAAGGTTTTTTTTGTTTAAATAATTCTTCAACATATATTTAATGTACCTTGAATGGAAAAAAAAGTTACCAATATCATACCACATAAATAATGGTCTTGGCCAATAAATCTCAAAAACACTGTTTTAGCATAAAAAGCATGTGTGCACTTAAAATTCTTGTATGAGGGAAAGGGGTTGTGGGGGGCTCAGGATGAATGACAGGTATTTGCATAACATAATTTGCAGAACAGGATAAAAAAACCTGGCAAACTGTGAAAAGTCATTAGATTATATATATTAATGGAATAAGCCTGTAAAGTTGGCTGTTGCTGTTCAAACCATGCTTTTCAACACTTTTTAATTGCTTAATTATTTTTGGAATTTAAGTAATGTGGATAAGTAATGTATGGGAACTTATATATGCTCATAAATGAATACATTTGTCACCTATACTGCAGATTATTATTTATATTTAAGGAAGATACTAAGATTTGATTTTATTATGCGTGGCCACACATATGGATGAATTATATTGATATACCCTTTTCCGTCCATAAGTATGTACATCCCTATCCAGTTAAGTTTCTATTTAGCTCCATTTCTCAAAAACTAATGGTAATATATCGATGATATTTATTCACCACAGACATCTTGTATACTAGTAGTACAACACATTATTTGAGTCACTATGACCTACAGTTCATGCTTTAGGGTTTTTGGTTAAGTCTTGCATTTTGGTTCATTTCACAGAAACCTATAGTTATATATCACCACAACAGTATTCTTTTATAGTATCACACAGCTCATCAACAATTTGATCATGTGACCTACATTTCATGACAGGACATCTTGTGTCTTATAGACACATTTTCTAGTTAATACAAATTTAACACACTATTGAACCTGAATTTTTTATGTATGTAATTTTAAAAGCATAAAATGGATAAATTGACAGATATGAAAAAAGATTAAATGGCTTGTGTATCATGTTCAACTATCTCACGTATTTATTTTTGTACATAAACAAGAGTACTATGAAATGAAAGAAAAATTTGTCGATGTCAAACTTAGATATAAATGGCTCCTCTAATAATTCACAGAAGCTGTACTATGTGTTATATTTGTCAGCATTTGTCTAAAATTTCAAATATATATATAAAAAGATGGGATATGAATACCAATGAGACGTGGCATGATTGCCACTGAGAAAACTTTTCACCAGAAACCAAAAAGACATAGAAGTTAACAACTATAAATTTACCGTATGGCCTTCAACAATGAGCCAAGTCCATACCTCATAGCAAGCTATAAAACGAAACGACAAATATAAAGCAATTCAAAAAAGAAAATATCGGCCTGATTTATGTACAAAACACAAAAAAAAAAAAAAAATAGGATAGCAACCAACCACTGAATAACAGGCTCCGGACTTGGGACAGGCACAGTTTACATATTAAGGTAGTTCAGGGGTATAGAAAAAAAATGACAGAATTTTCTTATACTTTGCCAAAATGAAGATTTAACTATGCTTCTTTCAAAAAAATAATAAAAAGTATGGGTCACCGCGCTATTTTTCAAGGCACGAGTCGTTCAAAATTGCCAAAATTTGCTTAGATTGTTCATGAAAAAACACATTTTTGTGCTTAAAAAGAAATCTATAAGACAGAATTTAGAAATAAAATATGAGAAGATAGGTTTTATAATATATTTTAAGAAAATGGAAAGAACAAATGGTGTCACCGAACTCTTTTTCTTGTTACAAGTAAAAATGAAAATTTCCCTACAGTCCGTGTAACGTAAAAGTTAACAATACGAACGATGCCCGAACGATGTACGTACGCTTACCGAACGGTGTACGAATGCAAACGAAACGCTGAACGAACGTTGTACGGACGCTGAACGAATGATGTACTAACGAAACCATGTACCATAAACCATACCATAAACGATAACATAAGCGCCCATTTATCGTACATCGTATGGTTTTGCGTACATCGTTTCATTCGCGTATACCGTATCGTTTAGCGTACATCGTTTCGTTTAGCGTATATCGTATCGTTTAGCGTACATCGTTTCTTGGCGTGCATAGTTTCGCTTAGCGTATATGGTTTTTTTTTTTAAATATAAAACATGAATTGTGTTCTGTTAAATCTTTTATATAGGTGATAATATGCGTAAAATTATATTGGATGCATGCATCAGTTTTAATTAATAATTTAATAAATTATAATTTAATCTGACTCGATGTTGATCCAACCTTATTTACATAAAAAGTTTGAAAAATAAACACTTCAATAAATTTAAATAAATTAAAAGATACAATTATGATTTTTTTTTTTTTTTGGCCGTAGAAATACGTACTTGGTGAATGTGCGAGTAGACTACAGTCTGCAGAGTATTCAGTCAACATTTTTGAAAATAGCCTAAGGTATCCCAATTTTTTTCCAAATGAACAATTTATTTTAGATGGAATTCGGAATTTACCTAATGTTCTTACAAAAGTATATTCGAGTCTTAAGGTTGACCTTTTGTTCAAAAGTGTTGTTAAATATTTTATGTATTCTCTTTTATAGCATGTATTTTAAAATCGACTGAATAGCAGTTTTATCTATATGTCGTAATTAAACCATTTTTTTTAGATTATAGACTTTTTTATTCATTTTCAAATCAGACAAAAAAAACAAATATTCGAGAAATTTCAAATAAAACAATTACTCATTATGTGCCTCATCAACCCCAAACATAAATCCCTACCAATGTACAAACGATTGTGTATTATTTTAACTATAAATGCACTTGACTTTAAACAATCATCAACAATTGTCAGGCAAAAACTAGACCATTTCCTCTATTCTTTAATTTTCTTATACCATTTTCCTCTGTTCTTTATTTTGCCTGTTATACTCTATTCTAATTTTATATATTTTTTTCTTTATTTTCCTGTATCTATACCTCCTTAATTCAGAGCAACTCACCCTAAATATACATATGATACACACGGTCTATAGGTCATCGCTTGTGCCGTGATACACATGTTTGCATAACAAAGGATGTCCTTGTTCATATTTATAACATTGTAAATGTCCTCCTAATGATACATCTAATAGTTACCACTGGACATTAAACAGCTAACTATAAATTCATCCGTCATATTCTTAGTTTTGTTATAATGTGAAAATCAAATAACATGATGAAACAATAATTATTGCAGATTTTCACTACGGAAATAATGGGAAATAATTGTAAACAAAACCACTCAATCACATCCCTACGCCACAAATTAAAGTCTAGCCTTTTCACATTAAAATACATTATTTTCATAAATCTATTTCTAAATAATTTTAAACAATTTTAAATCAAACGGTCATTTTTCTATTTGTCATAAAAAAAAAAAAAAAAAACAATTATTTTCATTTCTTATTTTAAACAGATCGATTGTTTTTCAATGGTCGGTGCCTGTCAGCATTTATAAAATCTATCTCCATGTTTGCCAGAAAGAAAGCTACATAGAAAAGGAAAACAACAATGTCTTAGAAATACTTCCAGGCCCTATTTTCTAATTTCTGTTGTAATGTGGTGTAATGCAAAAGGTAACTCCTGAATACTGATTTGTACCCTTAAGCATTTGTGGTTAATAACAAATCTATGGTAGTCTCTTTTCTTTACTCGCAAAGTATTCGACTAAATCATGTTTTATTTATGAAAATTGCTCATTGCTGACGAATGTTTAACATTGATCCCTAGATTTTCAATTGTTAAGTTGTTAGGTTACTGTCTGATCTCGCAAACCTGACATTTTATGGTCATTATTTTTACATCCAATTGCACCAATGTATTAAAAGATATAAACGCCACACCGTACCAGAGTCCTTATTTTACATAAACTATTAGTTTTTTTCTATAACGAAATACGAAACCACTTCTCGTAATTCGCTTTGGGGTTATTGTGCTTGTCTTTTGACAAAATATGGCCTTGTCATAAAACAAAAAGTATAATATAATATAGAGTAATATATAAAACTGGACTAGAGTGAAGAGTTGGGAAGTAGGAATTCCAATTTTAATTGAATGTTCTAAATCTTAGTGTATTTCTGATATATGATTGTACATACTCAACAATTTCTTTGTTTTGCTGAAATGAAAGGTCACCGTCGCCAGCCAATAAAAGCAAAATGAATATAGTAGATCTTTCTAATTTTGAAAACAATATTTCTCTTGCTTCCTTGATAAAAGGGCACTTAAAAATAGTGAATACTATCCTCAACAGGATGACCACAGCTGCATGCGGGATTGAGTTTAATATTAATAAGGTTTAAATCTGCATTTGAATAACTGCACCATATTTCTGAACTGTGTATCAATGATATTAAGATTTCTATCACCACAACTAAAATAGGAAGTGCGTACTGTGAATAAATACTCAGTTTACTATTATTTACAGCAAGTTATCACATATAATACCACGTTAACAATTAGGGTGACAGTGTTTGATAGTCTGAAGGAGACAGCATCACGGATTTAATAAGGCAAAGCTTTTGTTGTACTCAATCTTACTAAAGTTTTCTTTATTATATTTAATAGATATATATCCGAGATACGATAATGTAGTTTTCTTTTTTATATCACACCTTATCATCAATGATGGGATAATGTCTACTGAGAGAATTTAACCAGAGACTGGATAACGTAGAAATGACCAATCAAAGGTCACTGTACGGCCTTCAACAATGAGCAAAATTCATATTAAAGGCTCTTAAATTAATGACAAATGTAAAATACACTCAACACTGTTCAAACATCACCGCACGTCAAACTTTGAACAGCAGAAAACCTGATTGGACATTCGTGACAATTTGGCACGCCCTCATGAATTGGCGTACGTCCTATTATTATTAGTTATTAGTTTCCTGTCTATTCTGTCATTTATTGCATTTGATTTGTAATTTGTCCTCATGTAACACATATTTGTGTTTGAGTGTAAATAAAGAATTGAAAATGTATTTTGCGTTAAATGTGCATTGAAGCCACGGATTCGTAATCTTCAAAAATAGTTCTGAAACGGTTGATAAAATGTAGAATGTCTGAATACAAATATAACAATTATGTCCACTGCGCGATTATAAAACGGGCTATATTTGGACATTTTGAGATACTATAAGTACTTGTTTTCTGTGATAGAATTTTAGAGGTCAATACGACTTTTAATCAGTTGGATTTTCAATTTTAATAAAAAAATGTGTTTGGTTTTCTTCTTTTCTTTAAATTCATATCATGATTCTTTAGTTTGAATATATTTTATTGTTCAAAATGACAAATGGATTAGACACAAGTTTTTCAACTTAGTAACGTCTTCTCCAATACATACATAAATATAAAATTTAGCATGAAGATATAAAATAAATTACATATAAATTTTAAGAATCGAATCAATGGATATTTTCCACTTAAATAACTAATCGAGTGCGCCTCAGAAGAAATAAATACAAACACACCGAGCTGTGTAAAATAAAATATGTTAGTGTACATGACAAGTCATGTGTGTGAATTTGTTTAAATGTAAATTATACACTCATAGTTTATGATGTCATACATATTAAGTCGCTTTTCTAGTTATGGATTAATAGGAAAACGGAATAAATCTACACGTAATTGTAAGTATCAATTTTGCTTTTAACTAAAACCATTGAAACGTTTCAGAATACAATAGTCAATCAGAAAGATCATTCGATTATCGTATCCTTAAGAGCATAAATTGATCATGTTCAAGTAAGATCTGTTACAGAATAAGGTTGTCAAAGTTGAGAAAAACGCTTGGTACTTTTTATATACTTTGTGGAAAGATAGAAAATACTATCATTTTCGTCAGAACTCAAAGACTCATCACCAGACAGCAATAACTCAGTTGTAATATTGACAGCAAAACATTGATATCATTTATCATTATAAGCCTTTGTGAAGAAAAAATGTTACAATATAATAAATGAATAATGATTCTTCGATATTTCCATTGTCTTCTGAATATTTTTAAGTTGAATAATTTAAAATTTGTATACCAAACATTTAAAATATTACTCTGCGTTTATAAATAGCATTGAAAGTACAACATCTTATAAACGATAAATATTGATAGAGGTAAATGAGCCACTCTTTCTCATGTTGAGATGGAATATGTTCGTTATTTGATTTAACGAGTTTAACAATCGAAACCCCTGAAATATCGTCTTATGACAAGCACGAAAAATGGCGAAACTGAACTTCCAACATCGGACAATGATTTCTAATTATACAATATTCTTTCAATGGATTTTTTAAATGCAATGTAGAACTTGTCAATTAAGACATTTCTTATCCCTTTTGAAATATGAAGTCACATGCACGAAGAAGTTTGTCTGACGTATGAAAATTGAAAAAAGGCATGACAGGAGTTTAGAGAAAAAAAGGCAGTATGGGCATCTTGCCAAAAAGAAAAGGCATGATGACTTTATGTAAAACAGGTCAGAATAAATTAATAACTAAGAAAGGCAGGACAGAATAGAGTGTAAAATAAAAAAAGCAGGACTACATTTACATTGAGATTACATTTAAAGAAAATGCAGGACAACATTTTCATCCTAGCCACCCTCCCCACTCCGTAAAATTTAATGGTATCTCCTAGTGTTGATCTCGACAACGAGCTTTGTAACCGCAGAGTAAAAGTCAATTGTGAGTCGGCTAGAATTATTTTCGACCTTGTCGTCTTATTTTTAAAATTACGTCATAGAGTATCTGATCACTACAACGTTTTTACAAAATATTCGTTCCCGTGAAAACTAAGATTTGTTTAACTTTCAAATTTCATCGAGGTCTCTTCTCAGGATAAAACGGCTATCTGTATGTTGGCTTTAAAGTCGACAAGATAACAGGTTAATGTATTTAAGTGAATTTAAGATTTGTTGCAATTCTAAAGTACAATGGTTAAATCAATCTTATCTTTGATGTGCCACATGGGCATCCCTAAAAATAAGAATCAAAAGTAATACCTAAGTGTTTATGACAGGAGACAATTCTACTACTTGATTTTGAAGTTCCATTTAATTTCATCTGGAGAAGAATTACAGGAGAATAATAGCATAGTAATTGTCTTGTTAGGATTGAAATCAATAAACCAATCCTTAGACCATGCTGAAATTTGTTCTAAATCGCTATTTAAGACATCCTCTAATGTGTAAGGACTATTACTTGAATAAGAAAGGGATGTTTCATCAGCACACAATCGAGTTAGACTTATCAAATTACCAACTATGTCATATACATGAATAAGGAATAGTAGGAACCTAATACAGAGCCTTGTGGAACTCCTGCATTAGTATTCTCAAAAGGCGAATATGAACTTGAAACAAAACGCTTTTGTAACTAATTAAGTGATTAAATACATTTTAAATACATTTTTTCAAATACTTTGCCCACTGCTGATAATAATGAATTTGGTTTATAATTGGAAATCAGTGATTTGTCTCCGGTTTTGAAAATAAATATATGCTCAAAGTCAACTCATTTTAAAGAAGTTTTGAAAATAAAATGGTTAAATGCATTTTTTTACATAAAGCACAAATAAATTTACATACATTATCAGTTCAAATTATCTTAAATATCCCAGTCCAGAGATACCGTGTATATTCGACTGAATATACCATATCGATAATTTTACATTCGTACTTGTTACGTAACAAGATCTCTGTCCAGGTAAAAGATCCAGCAGGTGGTGTATATTCTAAAGTGTTTATCGCCTTCCATTATACATCTGACAATGACATTTAGCTTTAGGCCCATTTTGTTTTCGCAAAGAAAGACAAAAATTTTAAAAATTATATATATAATATTCTGTTGAAAATCTTTTTAAGGTAAACTGATAAGCATAACGTCTTCGCAATTTCTTGTTCAGATCCAGGGACACAGATGTCAGAATGAATAAAAAACACTAAATTCTTAAACAATATATTGTAAAATGGACACCAAGCACATTTTGATAGACTAGTGTACTGATAGATTTTCTTGTGTATTTTCTATGTTCTGGAAACTTCAACATCCCATCAACAATATTTAAATTAAAGTCCTAAGTTTTATAAATTAAAAATATTTTTTTTAAATATCATTTGCAAGGCTGCATGCACATTGCACCTATCGTTTTCGTATATTTCTTTTCCGCCATGCATAAGTTTAATGTTTACTTTGACTTCTATATATATATATAAAATAATGTGTTTCAGAGATTGATTTATAAACTTTGTGCTTAAAATAATTAACCCACACAGAGCGATAGCACAGACAGAAAAATTCTCTGGAAAGAGGACAGTCACTGTTTGCAAATCATTTTGAAAGAAAAACTGAATTATTTTGATATCCTAATGATAATGTTTCTTTTTGACAGCACTATATTTTATTGATTATTCAATTTATGTATATGGTATCCGGCATTTATATACATGTACATGCATAATAAAAATCCCTTGGATATATTTTAGTTGATTGATTGTAAGTTGTTGAATGTCCAGTGTAAACTATTTCAAACATTTCTATGAAGAATAGAGTTTCTCATTCCTAGGAAGATTTAAGGATTTTTTGTGCACAATGTAATTTAAAGTATTAACTCCGTGTTTCAAAGTAAAAAAAAAAACAATATTATTTTTCTTCATATTTAAAAAAAAAATGGATTTGTTTTGTGCTCAATAGAATTTACTACGACCAATAAATTGTATTTACAATGAGGTTTATATTTAGGTGTGTGCCAAATAGGGAAACAATAAACTGGTAAGTTGGTGACCATTTAGACTTCGTTTAGATGAAACACGTCTTCAAAATTAATAGTTTAAAATTTTGGGGAGTTAAAAATTGAAAAGTGAAACTTTTTCTTTTACTGTTAACTTTGCACTAAAATGTATATTCAAACCTATTCTATTACTTTCCTCTGAGCAAAGTCTTAAGGGAAATATATATTGAATAACCCTATCAAATATGGTTTGTTTTAAACCGAATTAAACGTACATCAAACGGAACTGAAACTGTAGAATATCATAGTGGGTTTAACGACAACGAGACAGCAATCAAACAACAAAAAACACATAAGGACAGCTAGTGGGCAACATATATAGTGTTCACCTATAGAAAGGTGTATACACAACATCCCTAATTTCTTTATCATTGTGAATAAATTTATCCCGGAAAATAGAATACATGTACTACATGTCTTTGATTTAACAGAACAAATAATAAAAGATCTGGCATTAAAACGTGATTCTCCATATAA
Source organism: Mytilus coruscus (assembly GCA_017311375.1). NCBI lineage: Eukaryota > Metazoa > Mollusca > Bivalvia > Mytilida > Mytilidae > Mytilus > Mytilus coruscus. The sequence continues at coordinate 41,071,226 of CM029606.1, read as the reverse complement.
TTTAAAAATTGAATAGAAAGCCAGAATATGAAAGTTATACAATTTAAAGAATACCAATCTTAAAGTTTAACTACTTAGAGGTATATTTTCCCCCTTCTTTTAACCTACAAGTAAACTTCCTGAGAGCCGATGATTAAATATCCGCCTAATTTTTCCGAAATGTTCATATATAATATTGATATGGCGTCAAGTGTTTAAACAGTTATTTGCCAATCAAATCGGTATGCACGTTAAATAAATATTAAAATGTCGTATAAATAATGCTTAAAAATGATGCAATTATATTATCAATCTAAAAATATTAATCAAAAAAATATATATATATATATATATATATATATATATATATATATATATATATATATATTAAATGACTGAAGCAATTTAAAATTCTAAAGGATATTGTTACAATATTGCCGAAAACTGAGACTACTATAACTGTTATGCATGTAGTAGTCTCAGCCGAAAACAATACGTAATTGAAAAATATAAGCAAGTATGGCAAACCAATCAAAATTTGTTGTTTGGGATTATTCATGGTTGACTAGTTCTATATTAACCAGTGTAGTTCTAAATTAACCAGTGACACGTGTCCTAATTATTAAGAAAAGGGACAGAAAAGTATTAAACAGAAATAACCGGTTTTTCAAAACTATATTTTCAAAATTCACTGCATGATCTAAACAGCTTAAAAGTGTTTCATTTATTTTATCTTTGTGCGTATATGAAAATTGATAGCAAGTTGAACTTCAATGTTCATGACTTACGAGTATTAGATTTCTTTTGAAATTGATCGATGAGCGGCTTTTCACAAATACCGAACAAAAGAATATGGCGTAAACGTCAATTAATGGACAAGCAACCCAACGAGAAAAATAAAATTTAAGAGGCATCTATAACTAGTTTTGAGTTAGAGAAATCATTCAATGCCATATGATTCTACTTAGGTTTGTGCGTTTTCGATTTACGAATAAGTCAATAAGATAAAAAGGTAATTGAAGCCAAAAAAGAATACAAAAAGATACTTGAAATAAAGTAATAACATAAGTTTACAAATACGTATCTAGGTGCATTTAATAAAGCAACATTTGAACTTATTATTACCATTTTTTTAATTGTAATTTTATGTTTATGTATATTTAATGTTACCCGATATGGAGTTCTTCTAAAAGATGAAATTCACTTGAATGGGTATTGCTGGTGTATATACATGTATCACACGTGCTATCTACATGTACAATATACAGAAATGACACGACTGGGTATTGTAAAGTTACTGAAGGAAGATTAATGTCAAATGCATATCCCGGGCGAAGAATTTACTGGTTTGTCAGAACTGGATATCACCCTTCAAAACACCGTGTGTACACAAACAAAACAGTATTGATCTTTTACGCAGTCTAGCCTGAGAATAAAAGGTTTTGCAATTTGTGTAGGATTTTAATTTTAGAATGTAATGAACAAGTAAAAAGATCGTTAGAAACCTTAAGTGAATCGGAAAATGAGCTATGCACGATGAAAGGAAAAAGTTTGGTGCGTCGATAAGAAATTTCATAGAGGCATGTGATATTTGTAAAATTTCAAGTCTTTCAATAACAACCATTTGTAGAACTGGTTATTTCGATCCTTCAAATATGTAAAATAATTAAAATTTATATTATCTAACCTCTTTCATATATACAATTGTAGTATGTTTATAAATACTGTAGATTTGTATTTGTTCATTGATAGCATGCATAACGTCCAGTGACAAATATTTCATGTATTCGTACAAAGAATTAGAATACAATTGATTGGTTATTTAAGGTAAATGATTTGCGTTAGAATAGGTGAAACTTGGCCAGAAGCTTACCTCTAAAATAAAGAAATATAAAAAGGTAGAGTTATTTTTAATTCTGTATTTTACTCATACATGGACTTAAGCACTTTTACAGTTTTAACACCGACAGCAGGAATCACAAGCGACGCTGGTTCCATAGATGCCTTCAACGAATTTTTATATATCCCTGGCAATTTTCGGTTTATATCAGACTCTGACATTGAGGGGAACAAATACCATGGATGTCTTGTCTTTTTTTTTAATACATTTAGATATAAACGTGTATCTCATATAAAGCCTCATTTATAGAACATTATATATAATTTATTGTGTAAAGGAAATATTTGGATCAGAGAAATATTTGGTGGAGGAGAGAGAGAGAAAGAGAGAGACTTATATCGCGGTATTTGGTCTCATGTTATTCAAGTCAAAATGTGATGGGAGGAAACGTTTCCCCTTCAGTTTATATATATTCCATAATGATATTAGTTGGAGATTTAATCCAATCCAAACTAATAATGTTTTTTATCCCGCATCTTTTAATTTATATTAAATTATTTTAACTCAAAATATTAATTGAAATAACTTTCTGAAATAAAACCCTAACATATATCAGACGCTTAACAAAACGATATACCATCAGATTGATTAAACGCTAAACGATATCACATACCATATGATAAACGAAACGCTAAACGCTAAACCATGCCATGTACCATACGACAAATAAAACGCTTAACGATACCATGAACCATACGATATACAAAACCCTAAACGGTGACATTTACCATACGATGAACGAACGATGAACGAACGCTGACCGAACGTTGTACGGACGCTATACGAATGATGTACGAACGATGACCGAACTCTATACGAACGATTCCCGCACGCTGTACGTACGATTCCCGAATGAAAAAGTGTTAACTTTTACGTTACAGGGACTGTATATGTCCAGTATAAATTTTGTACTAAAAGAGTTATCTCCCTTCAATGGCTTATTTGAAAAATTGATTCTAAAAACACAAATATTTGGTATTTGATAAAACATTTTCGATAATGCAATGAATCATTTAGTTTTCTTTATATAAATAAACAGTGTAACCAATAAATTGTAAATCTGTCTCCAAATTTGCAGATTTGGGCAAAGAACTAGACCGATTATGTACCGTGATTGTACAATTCAAGATGGCGGTATACCCCTGAACTACCTTAATCTAAACCTTTAACTTTTTCACAAAAACCAAGAAGGTGTAACATAAGTCATGAAGTTTGCAGAGAATCATTATTCCAAATGCAATTATGCATCTATTCTATTTTTTGATGGAATTGATGTTTGAGGTTTTCCATATCAGACTTGGAGGAAAAGACGGGAAATTAATTTTTGTTTATCTATCGAATCATCTATAGTAGAGTAGTACATCTTGTTAATTTGTATGTCCTATTGGCATTAGATCTAATAAGGAGCATTTTTCTCAGTTGATCATAATTTATAAAAGTTTGTTACTTTTCTTTCTAAATATTTGGTACTTTAAATTATCTAGATTGTTCCCTACAATCCAAGTTTGCCTATTTTAACAATGGTCACTTTGACAATTGAATTATATAATCATTCAGTTCCACCTTCCTGTTCTTGTTTTATTGTTTTAAATAATGTATTAAAGAATATCTGTAAAGTTTGATTTACTAATCAAATGATCTCATAAAAAACACTTCAAAATTTATGAATTAACATTAATTTATGAATGCCATGACCTTGACCTTTGACTGTACGATTTGACCATATGACCTACAATTCAATGTGGGCCTCCATATTACTACGGGGTATTGAAAACTAAAACTAAGTTTTCATTTCATATAGTTTTGGCTACAAACGGGAGAAAAGTTGAATTTTATTAAAAATAGCATTTTTTGTTACCATGGTTTCACCCTTTTAGTATTTATCTCTCTTAAAAGATCGGTGACCCCTTTTTTTTTTTTTTTTTTTTTTGGTGAACTTCACTTATAATTCTCTTAGAATAGAAAGTTTAATGGAAATCTGTAATTTAGTTCTCTTTCTTTTTAGGATGAAGGTAATGTAGGTGATATTTTCCCTATTAGTCTTTTCCCGCCAAAAAATGGATAATTGGCTTACGAATGTGAAATATCTATCTTAATCTAACGGTGTCCTATATATTTCTTCAGCTGAACATGTAAAACTATAATTGTGCTTATTGTAAAACAAATTTAAACAAAATCTTATATAAATTGTATCCGTTATATAAATCTAAGTTTATCAACACACAATTTTCCCTATTATTCCTTTGTAAAACAGCAAAAAAAAAAAAAAAAAAAAAAAACACTCCTTATTTCGGTGGCCTATAAAACGCTTAAATGTATGGTGACCCCCTAATTTTATTTCATTATTTCGATCCACTCACTTTAATGGATAAAACATCAAATTTTCAGGAATTTCTTATATAAAGTGTTTATAGCCTCGAGCCTCCTTAAAGTCGAAAGATCAGTTATAAACCCCAAAAAAAAACTATTTTCAAACGAGACGATAGCGAGGTTAAAACTTGATTTGTTGGTTCAGTGTAAATCAAAATTAGTTTTATGCCATGAACAGTATTATCCTGGTAAATATGTGTAGTCTCATAATTTTTTTGGCAAAGTGATTGATTATGATGTTAATTTGCTAATGTTGTAATTTGACAATTGCCCAAGACCCTTATATAATTTGTCTTTTAAGGGCTACAATCATTAGTTCTGTTCTCATGAAATAGGGGTAAACAGTAAAAAATGTTTTACACTGGAAAATTATATACAAGAATCTATTTACACGTTAATCTCTTCGTCATTGTTTGTGTATTAGCACTCTTCACCGCTTTGACACACAATGCATTTTTCCAACTCAACCTGATTCGTTCTTTTTTTTTCTAAAAGTAGGAGTAAACTTACAGAACTATCATAACTGCCCATTTTCCGGAAAAAAATCTTATCCAAAGGATTCGGTTAACTATCATAAAAAGTCAAAATTTAAGCATAAAAAAGGACTTGATCAAAGCCCACTTAAACTCAAAAATATCTAATGATTCATAAATTATGTACAAAATCACATCAAAACTATAAATTTATTGTTAAACAACACGTCCTGTTAATTGAACTTGATAAATGTTACTATAAATAATGGATGTGAATGACGGATATGCAATTTCCGTAGTTAAAAAAGTTATAAGTGATGTTTTTATTTTTAATAAAACTATTTGCAGTTTTTCCATCAAAATTTGCATGCAGTATCTCAATAAAATATTCGTTGCACTCAAATATAAAATAATGTTTGTTAATCATATTATTTCTTGTTTTCAAAGAAAAATGCTTTAAATTAACAGCTAAAAATCTGCCAACTTTAAGGTTTTAAATTTTATTCGAGAATGGTTTATTATTTAAGTCTTCATCATTCCAACAACCATTGCTGTTATAAGCTTCAAAAATATTTACGAACAAAGCCTCAAATTGAATAAAATATTCATATTTTAAATTTTAAAGTGACTACCCAAAACCATAAATTAAGGGCTAACCCCATAAACAGGCTAAAATATAAAAATGTGACCAAAGAAAGTTTTTACGACCAAACGAAAGTTAAAGTATAGATATTATTTCCAACCGTGTGTTATTTCGGTACATTAAACTCGTTATTTAAGCGTCTTTTTCTAGGCCAGTTGACGTACTATGACCACCGTAACAAAACTGAAACAGAAGAAAGGTTATCAATGTATTATAAACACATAAATTCGCATATATTTATAGTTTTTCTGCATTAAAATTTCAATTTTGTACTGGGCATTGTACATGACCGTGTCTTCTTATAGTGTTGCTTTCAGATTTATTCTTATACGACGTACAGCTAATGATAACAAAGTGAAGGATATCAATAGGTTATAAATCCCAGGCCTTTCCTTGCTTTCTGTACATTTCATCACTTTATTTGTTCTGTTTTACCTTGATTTCAAAGTTAAGTGTCTCATGTTCTGATTTTATTATGTGTTCCTTTATGAAACTTTTACTGGTCTAATAATCGCGATTAATTGTTAATGGTTGTAATCCTAAGTACTTATTTTAGCTCTTGGTCATCATCCCCGTACATTTATACAGAATAGTCAGAAATTTTGCGATGTTTTCATTATTGCGAAAATTGCAACGAAATAGGTTTCACAAAAAAAAAAAACCTCAAATTTAAATTTTCATAGCATATTTGTATGTTTTTTCTATAATCGTGATACTTAATATTGTAGCTGTGTCCATTGTTTAACAATCGCAGAAAAAAAAATGCATGCAAAGATTAAGAGTAGAGATTTCGTTACCATCAATTACTTAAAACGTTTACTAAATTCTTGCACAGATACAAAGATTTGATTAGTAAATTTTGACTGTACCTGTAGAAAACTTATTAAAAACCGTATTTCACATCCTAAATTTTACGGTAATATTGTACTAAAAGCGCGAAAACCACTATGTGATCCGTGTAAACTCATCGAACCTTTAAACAAACTTATTAGTAAAGATTATCGTATTAATGTTGTAATAAGATCTTTGAATATTGTTTACATTGGCACAACTATCGGTTTTGTTATCAACAAGTTAAGACATAACTAAATTTGTATTCTTTTCAAATGGTTTTTTGGGATGTATAAATACACATCCACGTTCGTTTTCTATATAGAGATTACTTTATCTATATATAACATTATACACATTTATTATAAGGTTAAATCCCAACTATCCTACTGCCTGTCGATACTTTTATTTTGGCATTTCACAAGTCATGTCTTCTTTGACTGTCCATGGCGTTAAAACACTGAATCCCTGGGATGTATTTTAGTTGATTTTAGTCTCTGATGCATTATTTTTATTGTTAATTGTTTTTGGCTTTTAACTAGCTTTCAGTAACTGCGAGTACTCTCAAATCGTACTTTCTTGTTAATTTGACCTGTTGTCACAATTTGCAATTCATTTTTGTTATATGATGTTTACTTATTTTGTGTTATATCTAGTCTCGCTATTTTTAATATGTACCTACTTTGACAAGTATTTAGTATCACGATATATTTTCAATTCTGTTCTCCTGCTATGAACAACAAATTTATTTATTTTGCAAAAAAATATTTCCGTACTCCATGTACTCCTTACAACAAAATTATTACATTTACCTATGTACGTTATTTCATTTAACGTCATTTTGTCCAAGGTTATAGTTGTTTTTCTGATATTGTTTTACATCTCCCTCTTTGTTTTATTAATATTGTATTTAAATTGTTTCATAGATCAAATTTTATGCGTTCAGTGTATGTTTACTTGTTTTTGATAAATGTGATTTTAAATGAGTTACGCCATTTCAAATGATGGTGTATAGTGTGTCTTTCTATATTGTAATGTTACACCACTACTTCGGGTTAGGGTGAAGGTCGGTGCCTGTTAAAACGTTACGACTCGCTGCATTTGTTTGCATCTGTCCTAAGTCAGGAACCTGTTGTTCAGTAGTTGTTGTTTGTTGATGTGGTTCATAAGTGTTTCTCGTTTCTCGTTTTTTATATAGATTAGACCGTTGGTTTCCCTGTTTAAATGGTTTTACATTAGTCATTTTGGGGACTCTTTATAGCCTGCTGTTCAGTGTGAGCCAAGGCTCCGTGTTGAAGACCTCCATTTTTTTTCCTTTTTACTAATTATGACTTTGATGGAGAGTTATCTCATTGGCACTCATGCCACATCTTCTTATATCTATATGCAAAGATTTAAAGTAGTCTCACTGGTCATGTTAAAACTGTCGAAGAACCTGACCTCGTCATCATTGAACAACTTTTTTTCGTGTTTGGTATCTCAATACAAAAAAAAAAAAAACATATCATAAAACAAAAAAGAATTACAAAAGTTGAATTCAAACTTTCTTTTCATCTCTGAGAATTTGCCATTTCTAACGTGACTAATATTTTTATTTTGGTTTCATGGTCACTGACATTAAAATTATGTAAAAATAGTTTGTCTGGTACCAGATTGTATGGTATTTGGATAGAGACAATATAGACTGCAGGCATTTTGAGGTAAAATATACTAATGTATGTAACAAAGACTTTCAAATTATCAATGATAAAACAAGCAATTGCTAATTTTTGTATAAAATGGTTAAACAGTTATGTTATGCAGACAAAATATTTGGGTTGATATACAAGGAATATTTATAAGCACATCAACTAATTTGTATCAACTAGAAACACCAAAGCCGTTTTTAAATATAAAGAAGTTTGTTTTAAAAACGTAACAAAAGAAACAAGAGTCGAAGAAAAAATTACAATACCATGGTAAAAATAAACAGTTCATAAAACACTACATGGAAAACGAAGGACACAGTTACAAGAGCCCAACATAAACTGCAGGTGTTCTTATGCCGATTGTATTTGAGAAAAAAGAGAATAATGTAAATTATGGCTTTTTCAATATCCTTTCATGTATCGAACAGAAGAACCTGTAATCATGTTTTCCCGATACTTTTGTTCAAGCAATGAGTTTCATTAACGATTGATAAGATATGTGATATTTAAAAAGCGATAATGTATACCCTTTAATACATTCTTGTATTAGATACACCCAATAGCGCGTTAACCCGATTGGTGTATCTAATGTTTTCCAAGATATTGTGGAGAATGCAAAAGGATATACTTCAATAATTTATGAAGATGTCCTTCAGCAATATAATTTTGTTTAATGGTAAAGCATGATACATGCAGAATTCACAATTACACTTAATGACACCATAGTGTAAGTACTCAAAATAGAAGACTATCTGGTAGGGTTTACTGAGCCTGTGGAGCATCGATATCATCACTGATGTCTGATACACAACGGTTATCATTGATTGTCAATAGAAATTACTTGAATTTACGTAGATTGGATGTCATTTATCAGCAAGAGTTTATGTTTTGGCGATTAAATCAGAAAAAAAACAAGGTATTTCAGCGATTCATATTGCCATACAAAAGCAAAAATAAGGTATCAATTAGATAACTGAAAAATAGACGCATTTAAGATTTCATTCGAAATCCATAACTTATGAAACATCTTTTGAAAGTGTTACCGCATCAAGAAATTATGAGATAATGACACAATCCTTGTAAAAAAAATATTTTAAAATAAGAGAAAAGATGGAACAAATATTTACAACTTCCGTGTAAAGCAGATGTAGAAGTCTCATATCTTCGTGGCTGACGCCATTCAGATATGAGTACCAATAAACGTCATAGGATATCCTGCAACATACACTATCACAAAAATGTCAAATTACTGAAAGACACCTCTAGTCACCAATTATTGTAATTTATCATAATAAATAATAAAATGATTAACACCAAAATATCACTAAATGGAAATGTAATTCCTACATTTATCTTGCTTTACTTAGAATATTTGCTGAAAGACCCCCCTCCCAAATTAATGAGGGTTATCCTTTTGCTGTTATCATAATTTATTAATATCCGAATTAGAAACACATAAAAAGTGTGAATCTTACTTTGTAACTTTATTCAATAATGAGTGATTTGTGATATGTATAACACTATGATTATATAGTGTTGAAATGTAGAAAAATACCGAATTCGCTTTCTGAAACGTTTGATAGAAATTGTAATACTATTGTTTGGACAGCAAAGTAAGCATTAAAGCATTAAGAAATATATAATGAAACAAAGCAAACATTCAATTTACGAATCTTTTTTTCATTATATAGTTGTACTGTTTGTACAAAAAATAATGTAGTCATTTCATCACTGTTTACATTAAAATGTGCATTATTCTGTAAACAAATGTAACACTTCATATAATAACCATTTTAATTATATTATAATCTCGTAAAACTTGCATTAGACGTGTTTAATGTGTAATTTAGAAATGTTATGATGTAGGCTTAAGTTTATGTTTGTTTAACATTTCTCTACTGCAAAAAAATTAATCAGTACTGGTATATTATGAATTCAAAGCCTCAAGATTACAACGTTCCTAAACATGCCTTCACTGCAAATGTTTAATAAGTATATGTTGAATTTAAACCCGTAAGATTACAAATGCACACCATATGACGATGTGCTTTGGAATTTAGATAACTACTTTATTGTACAGCAATTTACAATGCAAACGAACTATGCAAGAAGTTTTTACAACTCAGATTACGTAACCGTCTTCCAAATATGATATGAAAAAAGTCTATGTGTGACATACAAAAAATTCAAACATCATTCAGAGGTTAACAGTTCAAGTGTCCATAGAAATGTCAAGCTTTTGCTGATATCTAAAATAATCAATTGAAGAAAAATGATTAAAAAGGGATACCCACCATGTTTTCTAAAAATGTCCTGTACCAAGTCAGGAATATGGTAATTGTTATCAGATTGTACGTTTCTATGTAAGTTGGCGTTCTTTTTTTGTTGCAGTTCGGTGTTTCTTTTGTTTCTTTGTTTTCCTCATATAGTTGATGTGTTTCCCTCGGTTTTGGTTTGTAACCCGGATTTGTTTTGGCTTAATCGATTTATGACTATTGAACAGCGGTATACTACTGTTGCCTTTATTTATATGCTGTACACGTCAATGAGACCGCAATCATACAACGCAATAGTCAATAACATACCTTGGTCAACATATGAGTCTACAAGGAACCAACCTTAACCCAATGTCATGTTTTGGTTATTCCTATGAAGATTTGTTCGGTAACATAGTTCCGATTGTGTTTACAGTTTTTGTTTTTTTTTTTTTTTTTTTTTTTTTTTTGGCGCTTCAAAATTTGTATCTCATAGTTTCTGAAATAGGTTATATCAGCAACATCTTCGAACGTAGTAAATTTATTTTGTGTTTAACTTTCATTTACTGCATATTCTAATGTGATGAAATATTTTGAGTTACCTTAACACTATTAGATAGCTTTACGTTTCCCTGTTAGGAAGTCGGCAAATGTTTAAATCCTGAAAATGTTCAGATGACTAGTTCTACTTTCACTTTCTTTTGTAAGTAACGTGCGCTTAATACGAATGCAATACGGAAATTCGATTTCCGAAGTTTTGGTGCTGGTTTCAATCCTTGATAATTGAAAATTAAGTGTTTGATATTGAAGTAATACATGCGTTACATTAAAACATAATAGCAAAACAGAATAGATTTATACATGTTTAGAGATTATATGCATTTCTAATATGTAAATAGGTGTTTCGCACAGCATTAATCAATTCGGTCGTCAGAGCTCCTAGAGTAAAGACATACAAAAATGAAAATATAGCGATTTCTGAATAAGAAGTAGTGTTTTACGCAGGATCTTTGGGTTAGCTTATATAATCAAAAGCCAATTGTACAATCTGAATAAGTTGATGATATAATGTTTTGTTAAGTGTACTATTTAAGGTAATAACCAAAAACTGCAAAGTTTCCTTAAAATTACCAATTCGGGGGCAACAACCCAACAACGGATTGTCTGATTCGTCTGAAAATTTCAGGGCAGATAGATCTTGATGAACATTTTTATACATGTCAGATCTGCTCAAAATGCTTTAGTTTCAGAGATATAAGCCAAAAACTGCATTTTACCCCTATGTTCTATTTTTAGCCATGTCGGTCATGTTGGTTGGCAGGCGGGGTCATCGGACACATTTTTTATACAAGATACCCTAATAATGATTAGGGCCAAGTTTTGTAAAATTTGTCTCAGTAGTTTCAGAGGAGAAGATTTTTGTAAAAGATTACAAAAATTTACGAAAAATTGTTAAAAATTGACTATAAAGGGCAATAACTCCTTAAGGGGTCATTGACAATATGGTCATGGTGGGCCCTATGGGCCAGGTGAGCTAAAAAGGCAGATTGGTTATTGAAAGTACAATGTGTCTAAATGTTAAACTAAAATCTTTCTGGATATTTCTATTTCGTATATTATATTCAAGTGACTCAATAAACAAGGATGAATAATCAATCTGAACACAAAAAAAGTTGATTCAATCACTCCTCATCAAGGTACATTTACAAAGTGCAAATAGGATGCTGGTATGATTATTGGTTTAACCCTTTTCAATAGCAATTAAAATTTCAAAACCTTCATCGCGGTCAATTTTCTACTTTACAGAATCTTACCAATTAAATAACCTGTCAATTAGATATGAAATTAACACGTAATAAATGTCATGCGTCCAAAGCGCTTTTCTACATCTACCTTCATCAGAAACGAATACTTGAAAGCCAATGATGTATGAGAAACAGTTGAAGAGCTTTATGACTAAAACGGACTTAAAAATGGTTTACTTTTATAATTTTGACTTGGATGGAGAGTTGTATCATTTGCACTCATACCGCATCCTCTTATATCTATTTACATCTAATGTGAACTTTGCCTGAGTGAGTTGAAACCTTTGTTTCATTATATTTACAAAATCTCAAAAGAGACAATTTTAAAAAGGTTTGCTATAAATGATGTCAGTACTGAAGTCTGACTACTTAGCTGATGATACTCTCAATTTGTTCTCGTACTGAATACGCAGGAGATATTTTCTACTGGATTGCAAGCATCCTAACGTATCTCGGAAGTTCAATGTGAGTCTAGTGCAGTCAAAACAAAACAAGTCCGTAAAAAAAAGTTAATTAAAACAGATGAGTATATTTTTGTTATATAAAAAAAAAATATGTACGCACTAAGATAAATATTGTAGAAAAAGCCTGATAACTCGACATCGTAACACAGAAATATTAAATCGTTGGTAATTTGTTGATTTACGTAGCGGTAGCAAAATATGTACTATTAGTTTATTTGCTTTGACAAAAAAAGTAAGAGAAAGATAAAGCCCTAAACAACAAAAAGAAAAGATGAAGAGGATTTATGAGCCAAGATTCATAAATATAGAGGAATTAATATGGTACATAAATAGCACGACTATACTTTGAACTCTGATTATTGCTAGAAAATGACAAATTTATTTTATTGTGATTAATATGAATGGAAATCTGTGAATTGAATGGCAGTCTACCTAAAATAATTAAGATATTTATATTCGTCAATGATGTAATTTTCTATCAATTACCAATCGGACTGTGATTTTCTTCCACTAATAATGATGGAGTGGCCTTTTGGAACAAAGTAAATTAATATCTGAATTCAATATTACCGGGATACACTTCAGATTAGTATGGAAAATATGTCTTCGGACATTCTTTCTGTAAATAGACTTGTGAACTATATTCGTCAGAGTCTAATTTAATACGGTATGATACTACACGATATGTATTACACACCAGATTAATTTTAGATGAATATTAAATCTCTAATAACTTGATCTTTTTGTACGGGTTTACTTTCAATTTGCACAGGATTGTATATATCAATATATACATAAAGCGATAATCTTATCATAAAGTACAGCTGCCAATATTACAGTACTATAAATTATGCTTTAATAAACAATAGATAATATTTTAGCTAGCCTTCTTTTACGTCAAGTATTATGCTTGGTTTTTTTTTCTTTCACCTTTGCAAAATCAGAATTAGAATTAGAATTTTGATCATTGGTTATCAAAGATTTATCAATCTGTTAGTGAATGCCTGTACCAAGTCAGGAATATGACAGTTGTTTTCCATTCTTTTGATGTGTTTGAGCTTTTGGTTTTGCCATTTGATTAGGTCTTTCCGTTTTGAATTTTCTTTGGAGATCGATATTTTTGTTATTTTACTTTTTTTGTAATTGTAATCTGTCTTAAAAAAAATGGTTGGGACACGTCAACGAAATTGATTTTACATTTGGGATATATCAGCCCCAAAAAATCCTTACATCTTATTGTTGCAGAAAATATTCAAATATGCATTTAGATCAATAGCGGCAACTTTTGGTAACTTATTTCTCAAAAACTGAATAAGTTGTTTGATTAGTCCTTCTGAAAACCTCCATCTTGTAATTGATCAACCTCTTGAACAAGTAGCCATCCGGCAAAATTTTTAATCAAACGTTATTGCTTTTTATGTGATGATTTACCTTTTGGTTGAGTTATCTGTTTTCAGAATATTGAACAACATCGTCCAATCCCATTTGTCATTATAATTGTTTTCTTATGCCAACATGTATTCCCGACAATATGTTTTTGAATAAATTACCTACTTACCTCTTATCTTTCTCAAAGTTATAAGTAAACATGTAAATCAATTAGACTTTTGGCATCTTCCGCATCTCTTTAATTGTTTTCTAGTAATTTTAGTTAAGCGTTGTCTCTTGAATTACCACTCAACAGAAATCTTTTCCGACAAAATTTATACAGAAACAATTGTGTACACAGGACTCAGCCTGCATTCCCAGTACATAAAAAATAAAATACACCAAAAAACGCGATTCTTTTGCTTAGGATTTTGTCAAGTGCGTGACGGATTTTTCTGTTATGAATTAAAACACCATATTTTTCCTCAACCTAACTTCCTTTTCGAACGGACGCCTGATATTTGATACTAAAGCAATTCGTGTGTTTTACAAACAAGTGAAACTGTTTGCATGAACTCATCTGTTTCTAAGGACTATGTTCAATTATTTTTATATACTGGTACATTGGTTAACTCTAGGTTTCCCAATCTGAATACTTTAATTAAACTACGTTTTACGAATTTGTCCAAAATGTATACAATTCAATAAATATGTGAATTTTCCAAGTAAAAATGTGTTGCATGCCGTTTCTTAATAAATTAAGCAGAAATTGCAAGATACATGTCACACACACACAGGATTTGGTAAAGTAAATCTCAAACATCAATCGGAACAAATATCAAAATAGCAGCCGAACAACTTCATGTTCTACAGAGAATCTGTACACGTTTGGTAAAATTCGGTCAAACCGTTTCCAGGTTATCAATATAAATAAATGAAGATGTGGTATGATTGCAAATGAGACAACTATCCAGCAAATGAAGTGGATGTAAGCGATTAACAGACTGCTATAGTTGTTAACAACCTCGTCCTTTGGTCCCTGTTGGAAAGTTGTCTCACTGGCAACCATATTATATCATCCTTTTTTTATTGATATAAGCAGATATGGAACATTATGTCCAATTGAGATAATTGTACTAGTATAGTATTCTTTGGCAATCTAAAAATATCCAATTTATTCTATTTTCGTATTGTCAAGTGACAAAAAAGAAATTAAGAGTATAGTAAAATGGTTAGTATAATTAATTGTGTAGATGCCATCATGGTTTTAATGACCGTTTTTTTAATGTCTGTGTTACAGAAAACAATGGATAAAATTAGATACAATGTTTATTCATGGCTTACAACCCCATTTCCTAGATGGTCCTTTTTTGTGTTGCTGATATTTGATAACGAATGCTACTTCTAGAAAAAAAAGGATATGGGATATCCATCCAGGACACACTTTCAGTACATGAACAGCCAAAAAACTCAAACAGCAAAGGAACACCGCTGGTATTGCGGTTTTCCATCTCAAAGTCTTGTGCCCGTTTTATTACATAAAGATAAGAGCAACGTAACTGGTGGCATTACTTTAGAGGAAGCGCTTACCCCTCCATACCAACTAAGTTAGATATAATTTGGTTCTTTTGTTTAACTTGTTGTTGTCAGATTTTTGTTAATTGTTGTTAGTCTTTCTTCCGTCTCTTTATTTTCTTTGGACCTTGTGTTATCTGTAATTCTTCGACTTCTTATTTATGACTCCCCCCCCCCCTTTTTTTTGTATATTTGAGCATATTTAGTTTTGCCTTTCCAAATAGTATTTTTTTTAAAGCATATTACTATAGAATTAAAAAATCTGAACTGTGTTTGTTCGATTTGTTCATCTATTTTATTTCTTCTCTCTTGTTTGCTGTCCCCAATAATTAATGCTTTGGTGTATGTACATTGTAATTGTCACATGTCGTTCATTCCAGGAGGTTTTTGCTTCATCAAATCAAAATGAGTGCCTTTCGACGTGTTTTATGTGTCGCTTAGAAAGAAAAAGTTATAAATGTTCCTATTTTAAAATCTAAATAGTGCTGTTATGCCATGTTCTATTCTCATTTTAACTGGAAATTGTTCTTTTTTACTAAGACGTTGCTTATACTATTTCATTAAATTTTACGTTTTCATTTTATAAATGCAATAACTATAGAACGAAATTATTTTGCACAAACTGTTGCAAGACAACAAGCATTATGACATATTGTTTTTATAAGAATTTTTGAAAACGCTTGATAAAACTGTTGTCTCCTATTACTCGTGCATGTATAAAGAAAATAATTTTCCATTCTCTCATAATAACTTAAGGCAAACTCAAAAAGATAGGCCCCTGAAATTATATCACACTATGCCATTTTCAAAAAGTCTTGTAATCTTTACTGAAATTCGCAGTATCATAGCTCCACGTTAAGATTTTAACAATACCATGGCTTATTTCAAATGACTAATAAAGGCAACAGTAGTATACCGCTGTTCAAATAGTCATAAATCGATAAAGCGAACAAATCGGGGTAAAAAACCAAAACCGAGGGAAACACATGAACTATAAGAGGAAAACAACGGTACAACAGAAACACTGAACTGATACAAAAACAAACGCCAACATACATAGAAACGGACCATTTGATAACTACTGCCATATTTCTGACTTGGTACAGGACATTTTAAGAAATAATGGTGGGTTGAAAAGCTATAAACGCAAGAAGTGAGCTCAAACATCAATTTTGACAGATGATTTCAAATTTTGAGCATTTATCTAAAAAAAAAAAAAAACTGTGAACTAAAACCCAAATTTAGTTGACAGCAAAGGAATATAAAGCTTTCCTGAAACAATTACTTTGTTTTGGTTAATTACATTCGTCGTGGCAAAGTTTACAAAAACATTTAAAATATTGTGTGAAATTAGACTAACCTTTAATTGTACACCCGACTTCAAGAGTTGTTGAGTAAAGACAACGCTGTGTATTTACATAGCACGGACTACGATTAATCTAAAATTAAAAATAATGCTTTTTATGAGTGGTGATGTATTCTTGTGTTTCTGTTGTTCCGCTGTTTTCCTTTTATAGTTGATGTGTTTCCCTTGGTTTGGGGATTTCTTTTCGCTTAATGGATTTATGACTATCGAACAGCAGTATAATACTTTTGCCTTTATTTATATATGATATATTTTTCATGGCGTGATTAAGCCCCATCAAACTTTTTTTGCAAGCAATAATGACCAACGTCTACATAATTATTTGTGTCTTTCTTTGATGTGTGTTCACAACCTCTGTGTAAACGACACTATAGAAATAAGGAGATGTGGTATGATTGCCAATAAGACAGCTATCCACCAAAATTCAAATGAAGTGGATGTAAGTAATTATAGGCAACCGTACGGCCTTCAACAATGAGAAAAAACCCATACCGAATGGTTGGCTACAAAAGGCCCCGACATGAAAAATATGTAACAATTCAATTGCGAAAGCTAACGGCCTAATTTATGACAAAATAATTTACAAAAACAAATATGACAGACATGAACCAACATCAATCACTGAACTATAGGCTCCTGACTTAGAACAGGCACATAAAGAATGTGGCGGGGATAAACATGTTTATGAGCGCTCAACCCTCCCATGAAACTGGGACAGTTGATGTAACAGTACAACATAAGAACAAACTATAAAAATCAGTTGAAAAAGGGTTAACTCATTAGATGGATGCAAATAGAAATACATCTAACAAAAACACAGAATGGACGTGGACGGGTACTTGTACATCCTCAAAACAATATGACACTAAATACAGATCTGAGAGTACTCGCAGAAAGTGACTGCTAGCTCTAAGCCAATAACAACCAATGAAAAAAATATTGTATCTAAGATTAAAATATCTATCAGTTCACATCCAACATCCAATGGATTTTGTGTAAAGACGTCATTAACAGTCAGAGAAAAACATGACCTTGTGCAATGCCAAACTATAGTATCGACAGATTGTAGTACCGTGAAAGTACATATGTGTAATAATTAGTATGGTTTTAATTTACTGATAACAAAATCAATTTTAATACCAATAAAAACAATATTCAAAGATTTAACTACATTGTTGAATAGGTAACCTTTTAGAATAAGTTTATCTAAAGGATGTCTGTGCATCAACCCAAAGTCAGCACTTCTGCTATGACATGAACTATTATTGTAACGGTCAAAAATTGTAACAACAAGAACAACAATCATACATTAAACGTTCATTTGCTGTAGCACCAAATCAACGAAAATATATTCTTTTGCTTTGTAAAGTCAGAACGCTCACTATAGAACTAAGTCTCGTTACATTATTACATACAAAAAATGCAGTTGAGTAATTTAGGATATTTTCTGTTAAAATGAAAGTGAATTATTTCAGGCGTAATAATAAACAGTAGGAGATGACTCATTATGATAATCTGTAAAAAGAAGACATATATTTGCTAGATGAGAAAAACATTGTAGACGCATCAAACGAATTCAAACTGAATTCTAACTTAAGTGTAGTGTTCAACTTCACGTCCATTGCCAATCACGTTTTCACCTACATTATGTTGTCAATTTGTCGATTGGTAATAAATATGGTACATTTATCCCAACGCGCAAGTAACCTACTGAAAGAAAAACATGCACCATAACATTTCATACCATAAATTTGTAGGATGAGTGTGAAAGAATTTTGTACAAACTTGTTGATATTGTTAAATGTTTCGTTTTCTCGAATGTTATGCAAAAGACCCCATATTTATTCCCTTAGTCAATGATATACTTACTAACAAATTATTGAGTTGGATATTCTAGGATCAAAATATTACGTTGCACTATTTGTTTCCCAAACTTTTGCCCATTGTGATCTGTACTAATCAATAATTAAAAAAAAAAGATAATAACAATGAAATAATCTGAAGGGTTCTTGTACATATAGATATATTAATTAAGGTGCAATAATCGGTTTCCGGCATTATTATTTGTAAACAACATACAACATTTTCTAGATGAATAACAATTGTAAACACATAATACCGAATTTCTACTAAAGTATAGTGTTCAGTTCCTAGTTAATGGTCAAGTTTTCACCCTACATTTCTTGTTAGAAGTCTTACTGTCGTCATGGAAAAGAATGAAATCAATAGCAGTTTAATACTTTTACAGCCCTAACCGATGGAGGAAACCTTCGCTTTCATCATCAGATGTCTCGATAATTACATCATCAGTTAATAATAAAACTTATATTTGATCTGTTATGTTTATAATGACTCGTTTATTGTAGTTTAAGTATACTAGTATATTATTTAACACAAATGTTGTCCATAAATCGTTTGTCGATTGATGATGAATTTGATAAATTCATCTTTAACATGAAATATTGATTGTTAATATATATGATACATTTCTCGTTTTGGTGGGAAACAAGTGTGATCAACATACTGAATAAAATACACTTCACATAAGAGAGGGGGTGGTTGACCCAAAGGGAGTGTTGGGCGCCTGCAGACATGTTTACATTATAATACTTTTAAAAGAAAAAAATAACAACAAAAAACCGTTAAATCGAATATTCCAGGTAAAATGTAAGTATAACATGTTGAGCGTTAACTGCTTAATTATTAGGTCTTTCCACTTTTTGGTGGAAAGACCTATTGTATTTGTTCTGATTATTATTTTTTTTCTTCTTCCGCCACTTTTATTTCTTGCGTATAAATTTTGTTTCGCAAGATGTCGCTTAGATGTTTGGTATATGATATCGAACAGTTTATGCGCCTTTGAAATTCACCCTGCATAACCGAATACTTTTCTTTGTAGGAGTTATCTCCCCGAACACTGTTTTCCTTGTGACTGCATCTCCTCCGTAACCGTATAAGAAAGCGACAAATTTATTTTCTAAAATTGCTCGTTATATCCTTCGCATGATTTGTCCAATTTTGACCGAAGCCATACGAACACTACATATGAGAGTTATTTCCCCTTATGCATTTGATATAAGTGATATGCATTATCTCTTGTAAACCATAAGTGATAGAGACCTAGGATCTTTGATTTGAGGTCCTTGGTCCAAAAAAAAGAAAATAAGGTCAAGGTCAGAGGTCAAGGTCATATTTTAAATTTTGATTTTGGCTTATTTTCAATTCTTTTCAAAAACCGTATAAGATATCGACAACATATTTTTACTAAATTGTAAGTTGCGACATGTCGTAAGACATAAATTTTGGTTGAAAGGGTACACTAACATTAAATTGGAGTTTTCTCCCCTCTTATATTAAAAATTAGGCATATAGTGATATAATTCATTAACCATATATAATTAAGACCTATGGTCTTTTGATTTGAAGCCCTTGGTTTATGACCTTGAAATTGAGCTCAAGGTCATAGGTAAATTTGACATTCTAGATATTGACCTTTGCTTTTACCTCATATGTACACATGATAAAGCCATGGGACTTTTTGCATTACGTTGCAAGCCACTTGACCATGGAAAAACCAACCGAAAGTGACCATGTGTAAACCGGAAGTAGCTATTATTTTGTACTTATTTAATGTAATAGTATATTAAACCATATATTTTTGGAATCAGTATCAAGTAAACTATAAAAAAACCCGGAAGTGACATTTTTCAAACCGGAAGTAACAATTTGTCTCTCTTATTTAGACAAAAATGTATAGAAACCATATATTTTTGGAATCCGTGTACAATAAGCTATCATTTGACGCTGGATATGATATTTTAAACCGAATTTTAATAGTTCTATATCAAAACAGATCTTTATGGCTGGAAAGACCTTCAATTGTTCTCTGAACAATTGGTTTTTAAGTATTTTTTTTTCTTCTTCTGCCACTTTTATTTCTTGCGTATGAATTTTGTTTCGCAAGATGTCGTTTAGATGTTTGGTATATGATATCGAACAGTTTATGCGCCTTTGGAATTCACCCTGCATAACCGAATACTTTTCTTTGTAGGAGTTATCTCCCCGAACACTGTTTTCCTTGTGACTGCATCTCCTCCGTAACCGTAAAAGAAAGCGACAAATTTATTTTATAAAATTGCTCTTTATATCCTTCGCCTGATTTGTCCTATTTGGCCGAAGCGATATGAACACTCCATATGAGAGTTATTTCCCCTTATGCATTTGATATAAGTGATATGCATTTCTATCTTGTAAGCCATAAGTGAAAGAGACCTAGGATCTTTTGATTTGAGGTCCTTGATCCAAAAATAAGAAAATGAGGTCAAGGTCAGAGGTCAAGGTCATATTTCACATTTTGATTTTGCCATTGGATATGCATTTTTCGCTTTGAATTATCCTTGGAGTTTTTTGTTTTTTTGTTTTTTTGTTATTTTACTTTGGATAAAGTTTAAACACGTCTTATATCACAGGGATTTTTTTTTTTATCATTTACAATAATTAATTTCTGTGAAGAAACGTTGATGCGATGTACATGTTAATCTTTGATCTCAATGTTGACGACTTCAAAACTAAACCTTCTGATTGCACCTGTGCTAGTTCCCCATTCATATTTATCCGGTTGGCCATGTTGTTATTGGTTACTTAAACATTATCAATAACACTTCTCTGTGAAATGTGTTTTTGTGAAGTATCATGAGCCTAAATCCATCAATTGGGAACACAACTTCAAAATACTGATGGATTCCGTCGAGAACTATGCCAGGCAATGGGTTAAACACGGGAAAGAAGACGTATATACTCTTTCCGAACGGATTAACGCTGTGAGGTCGTTGATACAAATCATAATTAAGAAACTGAATGGGATTATCAATACCCATGCTACATCAATCTGTAAAGACCCAAATGTTGCAAAACACTTGTCCTACCTCAATTGCAAATATTTTGTTGTTCCCGTATGCAAAGCCCCAAACAACTTCGTTTGTGTGTGTGTAAATCACATTATATAAACTGCTTGATGCATGAATTAGGTATTGACAATTCACTTGAAAACTCAACATATACCCCACGACACTTACTTAAGAGGAAAACCTGGATAATCATAGGTCTGTTCTATGTTTCTTTGGAATTTCAACCAAAGATGAAGAACTTAACCTTCCATCACTGTATCGGATACCTTAACTACTTGAGTGTCCTTATAAACAACGGTATATTGCCGGGTCTTCCAAGTGTTCTACGAAACATCTTTCTTAATTATTAACATCAAGTTTATCAGCAATAAAAGCCGGGCTTCAAAGTTATTGTGAAACTACCTATTTTAGATGTGGCGTGAATCAGATGTGGATACTAAAAGAATCCAAAGACCTTTTAGAGTACATACAATCTAAGACTCTTTCATCTTGCAATAGTATTAAAACATTTGATTTTTCTACACTTTACACAAGTATTTCCTATTCCAAACTAAAAGACGAATTGAAAGAGTTGGTCCTGCTTTGTTTCATAAAAAAGAATGGCCAACGTAGATACAAGTATCTTGTCTTAGAGATGGATAAATCGTAGTTTGTAAAAAAATAACTCTGATTCAAACAAAAAATTCTCTGAAACTGACATCAAGATGCTTGATTTCCTCATTGACGCCATATTTGTTACGTTTGGAGGACGTATTTCTCAACAAACAATCGGCATTCCCATGGGAACCAATTGTGGCCCTCTTTTTGCCGACTTGTTCCTTAATTCAAATGAGGCTGATTTCATACAGGAACTACTTTGGAAGAAACGAAAGAAGTTAGCTGTATCCTTTAAGGATGTTCTCTCACTAAATAATTCAGATGGTTGAATATGTTGAACGCACCTATCAAATCGAACTTGTGATAAAGGGTACAACACATACAGTTAAGTCTGCCTCATATCTTGACTCACATATAGAAATTGACAATGAGGGTCGGTTGAAAACAAAACTTTACGACAAAAGAGATGATTTCTGCTTCCCAATTGTGAACTTTCCATTTCTATGTAGCGACATTCCAGCATCGTCTACATACGGAGTATATATCTCCCAGTTGATACGATATTCCCGGGCTTGTATTTCCTATCATGATATCCTTGATAGAGAGTTGTTGATCACAAGGAAGGTATTAAACCAAGAGTTCCAAATTGTGAAGTTGAAATCATCCCTTCGCCATCACGAGTTGATTGAACGTTATGGAATATCCGTTTCACATATGATAGCAGATATGTTTCAAATGTCGTAACAGAAATCCTGTTCCCTTTTCCCGAATGTGACCTACCGAATTAGACTTATTACCGGGTTTGTACTAACATGAGCAACATGGCGGGAGCCACAGGTGGAGCAGGATCTACTTACCAACCAGAGCACCTGAGATCACCCCAATTTTTGGTGGGCATGGTGTTGCTCAGTCTTTAGTTTTTTATGTTGTGTTTTATGTATTATTGTTTGTCTTTTTCTTTTTTAGTCTGGGCGTTGTAAGTTTATTTTCGACTTATGAGTTTGAATGTCCCTTTGGTATCTTTCGCCTCTCTTTTACGACTGGAATGATTGATTGAAAATAGTTATTGGCTAAAGTGTTGCCCATGAGTTGATTTACATTAAGACATGATACCTTCATCTTATACATTCACTATTGGTGAGATCAAAGCGTAAACAACCTATCAAAAATGAAGGTAACATGATATTCCACATTAACAATAGATATGATGAGTTTGAAAGTACATTGTCCAAAATATCCTCTGTTTATCTTTAGCAATTATGTCTACCAAAGGATTTCGCACAATCATTTGTATACCAAAGAAGAAGAGGGATTTGATGAATTGAACATTCGGATGTGGTCTGGGAAACAGTACTGTTGTGAGTTCAGTATTCACAAGGGTTTGTTCAGATTGAACCTACGTCCGTGTTGTGCTGGGTCAAAATACATGTAGGACTATACATTATAATAAATGCTTTAAATCTACCAAATGGTAATGTAAACTGTCCATTATCAAATCGTTTAGCTGCTATATAGATACTGTATATACAAATGCCTGTATGACAGATGGTTTTCATTCGTTACATTGGTTTGCTATGGTCGAGCGGTTGATTTTGTCAGATATTCATCGGAGTTTGTTCAGACTGAACCTACGTCAGTTTAGTGCCAGGTCAAAATACATGTAGAACTATACATTATTACACATGCTTATTATAACCGGTCATTGTTGCTCTTTTCTACTAAAGCTATCAAATAATAATTAAACTAATCTTAAAGACTAAATTTCGGAGTGTTCGGCATAGTCCGAAGCATTTTATAATCTCCCAAAATATACCTTCACATCTTAAGTTTTCGAGTACACCGGTCTGCTCTTTTCACGTGAGCTTTAATTACAAAAATATTGTCTTTTCGTGAATATAATCATTTGATTGTCGTATTGTAGACCAAATTGCTATTTCCTAAGTCAAAAAGACAAAATAACTAATAAATTACTACTGTATTTTCGGATCAATTATTACGTTGAGCAATTGACGTTTTTTTGAAGAAAAAAAGATGTTCGTCTTTATGTTACAAAACAAAAATGGGCTCGTTGTGATCTGTAAAATTGAATGGTAAGTTTCTTGCGTTTAGGCAAATGGTGTCCATAAAATTGAATGGTAGTTTTATAGTATTTAGCCTCGTTGTGATCTGTAAAATAGAATGGTGGTTGTGTTGCATTTAGCCTCGTTGTGATCAGCTAAATTGAATGGTAGGATTGTTGTATTTATCATTGTTGTGATCTGTAAAATAGAATGGTGGGTGTGTTGTTGTATTCACCCTCGTTGTGATCTGTAAAATAGAATGGTAGATGTTGCATTTAGCCTGGTTGTAATCTGTAAAATAGAATGCTAGGTTTGTTGTATTCACCCTCGTTGTGATCTGTGAAATAGAATGGTAGATGTTGCATTTAGCCTCGTTGTGATCTGTAAAATAAATGGTAGATGTTGCATTTAGCCGAATGGTAGCATATACAAAGGATCATCATTATATGCAATACACACTTTCCACTTTGGTCAATGGTTATTCAGACGTTTTTGTAGCTAAAGTATCAACCAGAATATGCAAAGGCACTTTACGCTTTGGTCAACCTTTATTCAGACTTTATTTGCTTGAGTATCAACCAGAATATGCAAAGACACTTTACACTTTTGTTAACCTGTATTCAGACGTTCATTTGCTTAGGTATCAACCAGAATATGCAAAGACACTTTACACTTTGGTTAACCTGTATTCAGACGTTCATTTGCTTGGGTATCAATGCGAATACGCAAAGACACTTTACATTTTGGTTAACCGTTATTCAGACGTTTATTTTGTAAAACATCAATCAGAATATGCAAAGACACTTTACAATATGGTCAACCGTTATTCAGACGTTCATTTGCTTGATTATCAATCAAAATATGAATAGACACTTTACACGTTGGTCAACCGTCATTCACGGAGCCGTTCGTCTTTATGTTACAAAAAAAAAAAAAAAAATTTGCTCGTTATGATCTGTAAAATTGAATCATAAGTTTCTTGCGTTTAGGCAAATGGTGTCCATAAAATTGAATGATAGTTTCATAGTATTTAGCCTCGTTGTGATCTGTAAAATAGAATGGTGGGTGCGTTGCATTTAGCCTCGTTGTAATCAGTTAAATCATTTATGAGTTTCAAATACCGCTTTAAGAAATTCGTGCGACTTCAATAATCCGGTTTGTTCAATCACTTCAGGAAAGTCAATTATTAATTTTTTTCTAAACATAAAGAAGTGTGGTAAGTATGAATAATTGTTATATGAGGATCAATCATGATTTTGTAAAAAAAAATCAACAAAATGTGTGTTACGTCAGTATATAAGAGGAAAACAACGGAACAACAGAAACACTGAACTGCTACAAAAACAAACGCCAACATACACAGAATCGGTCTATTTGATAACAACAGCCATATTCCTGACTTGATACAGGACATTTTAAGAAAAAATGGTGGGTTGAACCTGGTTTTATGCCTAGCTAAACCTCCCGCTGATATAGCAATGTTAAAAAAAACGCTAAAATGACAACATTCCGTGACAGGAATACAGTACAAATAAACACAAGAACATTCAGGACATAGAAAAACATAAATAGATAATGCAATAGAAAATTTCGGAACTAAGCCGCCCCACTATTATAATCGGTCATTGTTTTGCTCTTTTCTACTAAAGCTATCAAATAATACTTAAACTACACATTACAACATGTAAACAACAGAATAACAACGGACACATCCCATGAATTTGCGACAGTAGACCAGGACACTACACTAGAATTATAAACTGTGCATCACACAAATTTGCTATGGTTATTTTCTAACCATGACAAGAATATAAAAATCGAATTGTGCTTGTAATGGTGTAATTAATTGTGTTTTCTAACCATGTCGGTTTTTCGTCTAAATCAAAACTGTGTATAAACAGAAAAATCGTATAAAACAACCAATTCGTGATAGTGTCCATAAAAATGTACGGAGTGCCATTTTTAATCTTTCCTCCTCATAACTCTGTTAGAGCAGTTTCTGCAAAAGGAGCACACTCCCATAAGTGAAGTTCGTATATTGTGAACATGCACGAGTTTAACGTATCACATGAGATAAACACCATACGATTGGGCATATGGTATGTTACTGCTGAGAAATGGGAATTTGATAATTGGGAAGATGAAATTGTCCCGTTTGTCATAGATTTTAGTGTGATGTCGTCCATCTGTTTCAATATTGAGGAAAAGATCAAGGTATGACGCAGTCCTTCTAGTATAAGTAATACAATTAATTTCAAGTTTGCAGGGATATGTGCGATGTAAGTACTGACTGAAATATAAGTGCATTATTTAAGGTGCATTAATCAGTTTCAGGTGATAGCTCTGCATAATAATCTGTACAAACATAGATTTTTTTTAAACAAGCAACAATTGTAGATTCATAATATAAGAACTAACGTTCGGGATTTTCATCACTACTGAAGTTCTGAAAGTGTAGTTTTCAGCGTGTGTATGGTCGGCCAAGTATTCACATAAATTTCTTTTTTGAAGGCGTATATACGTCATGCAGGAGTATGCACTTAATAGCAATTTAATACATAATCAGTCATATCTGATGGAGGAGACATACGACTTTTAATATAAGCTATGTCAATATTTACACTATTGGTTGATATGAAAATGATCTTCGATTTGATATGTTTGCAACGACTTGTTTAATGTTCAATCTACAAGTATGTTATTTGACAGACCTGTTTTCTTTGAATCATTTTTCGATTGATATTGATTATGATTAATTCATATTTTACATGAAATGTGTATGTAACAAATGCACAAGTAACTTAATGGAAGAAATACACCTAATATAAAAACGCTTCGGACGCATGAAATTTAAAATGTGGTGCTGTCATATTTCATCAGAGAGAGCCAGTGTATTTCAAGGATATTTAAACTCATAGGTATATTCCAGATTATTCATCAGCATGATGAGTTTGATAGTACGAACCAGTTATTATCTGTAAAATGTCGAACCATCCCTTATTATGCACAAGACTCCGTTGCTTTAACTTTGAAAAAGGGAACAAAATTAGATTAAATTATTTAAATCTTATATTCCAGGTAAATTGTCAGTTCAACATGTTGAACTTGTACTATTTACTCATTGTTGTTATGTTTATAATTGTGTGACCCTTTGTAATTTGTTATATTGGATATTTGTATCGAACATGCAAGAACATAAGGTTATTAAAACACTTTATCATTGTTCACCATTATGCGGACGTTCTTTTGATTAACGTCAATATTTACGATTTGTAACTGTGCAAATACATGCATTACTTTTTTGAGAGAGTTCAGACCCCTCAGATTAAGAATTCGTGTATTACTATATAAGCACATCTTCGCTAGCCAAGGGTTACGGTGCAGTCACTATCTTTTCATCTTTGGCAGGTTAAGCCTAAATTTGTGAATACAATGCTGCGCCATCTACCGGTAGATTATATCACGCCCAATGCGACTACATCATTTTGGACCAATGACAACACTTGAACTCTCTTCAGATTGGAGATATAAATATTTTTGTGTCTAGAGTTAACAAATTTCGTGAAACAGGAACCAAAAATATGCATTGACATTCTAACATTTCCACGAGAAACATCCCCAGGAACTTCAATTAGTTGATTAAGATCTTGATGAATAAGGTAGTTGGGTGGTGTTTCTGTCATCAGATTTTAATGAACTACTAGATTGATTGGAGCTGTGCACTGCCTCCAATTAATCTGGAAACGCAATGAGATTGTAGCCATCCTCGACACAATGAAAAGGAGTGGTTTTATCAACAATGAGGAGTAAAAGCAAATTAGTCTTAAACTCCTATAAATAAATGTTTCAAATTAATGAAGGATACCGTCGAAAGTGTGTGTATGGAGGAAGAGGTCTCTTTGACACTATCGCCAATTTAGATGAACGCATATTTATCTCTTCTACCACAAAGACACCGGGGAGTAAAGCCAATGCAGCTCTTAAAGGTGTTGAAAAAGGAGGTACCAAAGTTGTGGATCATGTGCCTGATTCATAAAGCGAGTAGGAAACCAAAAACAAACACTCCTCAGCAACAAGCCCGTTTGAACAACATCTTCTCACCTAAAAGCAAAAGATTTTTCAGCAGCAACCCCGTTTGAACAACATCATCGGCAGTAGTATTGCTAACATTCACGACTTCGTCAATCGCTGTAGATAAATATACAATGTCTGAACTACTTCATATCACAAAGGTTTATCTTTTGATGACAATAATCAAATTACCAAGTCCATGATTACGAGCCCCAAACTGGAGCATCCTTGAATAAACACGGTCCTCAAAAAAGAATCAACATCGGCTAAGAGTTATATTTTGGTGGAATGACGAATTCTGAAAAATGACAACACGGCTTATGCCGATCCAGGTCTGGTATCTCTTTTAAACAGTGGTATTATGTATCTCTTCCAAAGCATCGGTTATAAACTGTGCAATCAGCAGATCGAATACCTAGATGATCCAGGTATAGCGACTTCAACCTTGGAGTTTTTGACTTATTTCGACGACTTTAGCAAATCGCGAGGTCTTAACTAATTGTGGTATAAAGATTCTACGACTGACGCCAAAGCTGAAAACACTGGTTTAGTAGCTAGGCATAGCTATATCATCGCAAAGCCTACAACCAAAGGAACGTTCTCATTCACAATACCTTTAAAACACATCTTTGGTTTCGCAGAGGATTATGACAAGATTGTGTATGGATTCAAACACGAACTCACACTCGTGCGAGACTCTGATGCAAACGCAGTGTTAACAGCAGCGGCACTCAACAATCCAAGAAAAAATGTATTAAGTAAACTATTCTGGTTTGTTCTTCATGTGGTCCTCTCCCAGGAAAACAAGATGAAACTATACAAAACAATCCAAAGTAAGATGCAACTCGACTGTAGTTTCCGCATGAAACAGTGTGATTCCAAGTTCGTTCCCTAAAGAAGAGATTTCACTTGGCGATTATCTGCCAAGAGTGGACGGGAGAAGCCCAGATACATCATCGTTGCCTTCCAAACTGACAAAATTATCGATCAAACTCATAACGCAGCCGCGTTTGATCACTGCCAATTGCTAAATATCCATGTCACTCAGAATGCACACCGTTTTTCAGCCATAGACTTTAACACCACTTCTACTCAGTGCAAGTTTTCTAGAATATACAAAGAAGCCGCCGACTTTCGAAAGAAGATCTTCAACATGGATCATCTCCTTATCAATAAAAACATCAACCCCTCCGACTTTTCAGACCTGTACCCCTTCTTTGTCTTCTATGTGAGTCACCAATCTGAAAAGCTGAAAGAGTCAGTAGTTGGCATTCAAATCAAGGCAAAATTCGAGCGCAATGTATCAGCAAACACCGAAGCCTTTGCACTGGTTTTCAGATAGAGTTCTGAACACTGGCTCTTACTCTATCAACAACATCAACGACGTGTACAAATACATCTGTAACTCAACAAACAACCTACCGAAATCCACAGCCGCCAATCACAGTACACTGAGGGAAACACTAACATTAGCAAAAAACTATCAAGTGGATTTCAATGTTGACACAGCATCAATACAGTGTTGGGCCTCAACAAAACCATCTAAACACACGACCGATCCACAAACAGTTACACAGAGGGTGAGGCCATTGTGAATATAATCAGCATCAACAGCATTATCATCAACAGCGATATTATCAGTGGTAGCTATGTCAATGGATTACAACAAACCACCATCTTCAGTTTCTTCCAAAATGTATCACCTGGTATGAAAATCATTCGAAAACCCTAACAACTTGGTCTTTTAACCAGTCACACTGAAAACCATCAATTGTATGAGTACTACTCTGACGGATCAAGATGGAACTCCCGTCGATCTCATAGGTGAACACTTAACCATACTCTTTCATCTTCGTGAGGTATAAACACCTTAAAGGGAGATGTTGATTGAAGTAATATGGAATCAAATCAAAATACAGATAAATTAAATACTTGCCCAGTCATGAGATGCGATTAGTGTGTTCGTAGGTTGTAAAAATCGCCATGGAACCCTTGGTACTAGTGAGTTTATTGTAACAGAACCATTTTGTTAATTTGAATGTTGTGGAGCCTTCATCAAAGAAAATTCACATGATTACAAAAATGTAAAATCTAAATAGTTGTCAATGGAAATATTTAGAAAGGCACATGGATACGATAAACCTGACGCATAGAAGTAAATTAACGATATTTGGGGGTGATATAGAGTATCCTAATTTAGAAAACATATCAAAGGCGTTGTCATTTATAAAATCATCTTAGAAAGCCATATTATTATTAGCAGTTGCCATTTTTTTAAGTATTTCAATTTTGGATTCTATATTACTTTTATCAACACCTCTTTTTAAAGTGTTTTACCATTGTTTAAAAAATCATAATTAGACCATGGGGACTGTCGCTTTTCGATTACGGTAGATTATATCACGCCCAATGCGACTACATCATTTTGGACCAATGACAACACTTGAACTCTCTTCAGATTGGAGATATAAATATTTTTGTGTCTAGAGTTAACAAATTTCGTGAAACAGGAACCAAAAATATGCATTGACATTCTAACATTTCCACGAGAAACATCCCCAGGAACTTCAATTAGTTGATTAAGATCTTGATGAATAAGGTAGTTGGGTGGTGTTTCTGTCATCAGATTTTAATGAACTACTAGATTGATTGGAGCTGTGCACTGCCTCCAATTAATCTGGAAACGCAATGAGATTGTAGCCATCCTCGACACAATGAAAAGGAGTGGTTTTATCAACAATGAGGAGTAAAAGCAAATTAGTCTTAAACTCCTATAAATAAATGTTTCAAATTAATGAAGGATACCGTCGAAAGTGTGTGTATGGAGGAAGAGGTCTCTTTGACACTATCGCCAATTTAGATGAACGCATATTTATCTCTTCTACCACAAAGACACCGGGGAGTAAAGCCAATGCAGCTCTTAAAGGTGTTGAAAAAGGAGGTACCAAAGTTGTGGATCATGTGCCTGATTCATAAAGCGAGTAGGAAACCAAAAACAAACACTCCTCAGCAACAAGCCCGTTTGAACAACATCTTCTCACCTAAAAGCAAAAAGATTTTTCAGCAGCAACCCCGTTTGAACAACATCATCGGCAGTAGTATTGCTAACATTCACGACTTCGTCAATCGCTGTAGATAAATATACAATGTCTGAACTACTTCATATCACAAAAGGTTTATCTTTTGATGACAATAATCAGAATTACCAAGTCCATGATTACGAGCCCCAAACTGGAGCATCCTTGAATAAACACGGTCCTCAAAAAAGAATCAACATCGGCTAAGAGTTATATTTTGGTGGAATGACGAATTCTGAAAAATGACAACACGGCTTATGCCGATCCAGGTCTGGTATCTCTTTTAAACAGTGGTATTATGTATCTCTTCCAAAGCATCGGTTATAAACTGTGCAATCAGCAGATCGAATACCTAGATGATCCAGGTATAGCGACTTCAACCTTGGAGTTTTTGACTTATTTCGACGACTTTAGCAAATCGCGAGGTCTTAACTAATTGTGGTATAAAGATTCTACGACTGACGCCAAAGCTGAAAACACTGGTTTAGTAGCTAGGCATAGCTATATCATCGCAAAGCCTACAACCAAAGGAACGTTCTCATTCACAATACCTTTAAAACACATCTTTGGTTTCGCAGAGGATTATGACAAGATTGTGTATGGATTCAAACACGAACTCACACTCGTGCGAGACTCTGATGCAAACGCAGTGTTAACAGCAGCGGCACTCAACAATCCAAGAAAAATGTATTAAGTAAACTATTCTGGTTTGTTCTTCATGTGGTCCTCCCAGGAAAACAAGATGAAACTATACAAAACAATCCAAAGTAAGATGCAACTCGACTGTAGTTTCCGCATGAAACAGTGTGATTCCAAGTTCGTTCCCTAAAGAAGAGATTTCACTTGGCGATTATCTGCCAAGAGTGGACGGGAGAAGCCCAGATACATCATCGTTGCCTTCCAAACTGACAAAATTATCGATCAAACTCATAACGCAGCCGCGTTTGATCACTGCCAATTGCTAAATATCCATGTCACTCAGAATGCACACCGTTTTTCAGCCATAGACTTTAACACCACTTCTACTCAGTGCAAGTTTTCTAGAATATACAAAGAAGCCGCCGACTTTCGAAAGAAGATCTTCAACATGGATCATCTCCTTATCAATAAAAACATCAACCCCTCCGACTTTTCAGACCTGTACCCCTTCTTTGTCTTCTATGTGAGTCACCAATCTGAAAAGCTGAAAGAGTCAGTAGTTGGCATTCAAATCAAGGCAAAATTCGAGCGCAATGTATCAGCAAACACCGAAGCCTTTGCACTGGTTTTTCAGATAGAGTTCTGAACACTGGCTCTTACTCTATCAACAACATCAACGACGTGTACAAATACATCTGTAACTCAACAAACAACCCACCGAAATCCACAGCCGCCAATCACAGTACACTGAGGGAAACACTAACATTAGCAAAAAACTATCAAGTGGATTTCAATGTTGACAACAGCATCAATACAGTGTTGGGCCTCAACAAAACCATCTAAACACACGACCGATCCGCAAACAGTTACACAGAGGGTGAGGCCATTGTGAATATAATCAGCATCAACAGCATTATCATCAACAGCGATATTATCAGTGGTAGCTATGTCAATGGATTACAACAAACCACCATCTTCAGTTTCTTCCAAAATGTATCACCTGGTATGAAAATCATTCGAAAACCCTAACAACTTGGTCTTTTAACCAGTCACACTGAAAACCATCAATTGTATGAGTACTACTCTGACGGATCAAGATGGAACTCCCGTCGATCTCATAGGTGAACACTTAACCATACTCTTTCATCTTCGTGAGGTATAAACACCTTAAAGGGAGATGTTGATTGAAGTAATATGGAATCAAATCAGAATACAGATAAATTAAATACTTGCCCAGTCATGAGATGCGATTAGTGTGTTCGTAGGTTGTAAAATCGCCATGGAACCCTTGGTACTAGTGAGTTTATTGTAACAGAACCATTTTGTTAATTTGAATGTTGTGGAGCCTTCATCAAAGAAAATTCACATGATTACAAAAATGTAAAATCTAAATAGTTGTCAATGGAAATATTTAGAAAGGCACATGGATACGATAAACCTGACGCATAGAAGTAAATTAACGATATTTGGGGTGATATAGAGTATCCTAATTTAGAAAACATATCAAAGGCGTTGTCATTTATAAAATCATCTTAGAAAGCCATATTATTATTAGCAGTTGCCATTTTTAAGTATTTCAATTTTGGATTCTATATTACTTTTATCAACACCTCTTTTAAAGTGTTTTACCATTGTTTAAAAATCATAATTAGACCATGGGGACTGTCGCTTCGATTAAATCGGCTAAAGTCCGTCCATCGCCAATATTACTACTCATTTAAAAGTCATATATTCCCATAATTATGTTTTTACTTATAACAACACCTTTTATCTATTTCAATTTTGGATTCATGCCATCATATTATATATATTTACTTAGTAACTAATTCAAACGCTGTTCGTTTACCATTATACGTTGTATTTTGGAAGTGAGATGCTAAATTTCTACTATAAAATAGGCCGTTTAGGAATCTTAATTTTATTGTTCGTACCCCCAAAATGAAAATAATGTCACGTCATTGGTTGAATTTCAATTGTTTAGGACTTTTTTAACCAATCACAACGCTTTGGTGTACACTAAAATATTACCCAGAATGCGTTAGATTCTGAAACCGCGAATTGGTTGGTGCAGAACCGGCCTTTCTATACTTCTTACGTATTCGTCCGTTTCATGAAATTTTCGTCTATTTATTTGTCAGCATACTGTACCGTGTGATTCGTTTTCTTTCTTTCCGCTCAATACTTACCCTTTAAGGGTGCCTTGTGTTGTATAAAGTAACATAACAAACATACCGATTTCAAAGAGAAATTCAAAACGGAAAGTCCTTTATAAAATGTCAAAATCAAAAGCTCAAACACATCTAACGAATGGAAAACAACTGTCATATTCCTGACTTGGTACAGGCATTTCCATATATATAAAATGGTGGATTAAACCTGGTTTCATAGCTAGCTAAACCTCTCACTTGTATGACAGTCGCATAGAATTCCATTATATTGACAACAACGTGTGAGCAAAACAAACAGATATAATAGGTAAAAAGTCTAAAATTGGGGTACAGCAGTCAACATTGTAATATAATATTAATCAGTATAAAAACCAAATAACTGTTTATGATGCGTTGTGTTGTATAAACGTGTCCGACTGGCTTAACAAAATTTTCTTTGAAATTGTATATCAAACCTAGCATTATAGCTAATGTGTTTCGCTCGGTTTTAGTTTGCTACCCGGATTTGTGTTTGCTTAATCGTATTATGACTATTGAACAGCGGTATTCTACTGTTGCCTTTATTTGTCTAGCACGACAAGCTCTATGGGCGACATTTCTTGAATACCCAAATGCATCATGCGAATTCCTCATTTTCAAGACTTTATTAGTTCAATCCTCTAATTGCAAGATGTCCCTTCCCAGTATATGCATATTTTTTTTAATCCTTTTCAACTGACAGTGAAAAGTTAAATGTGTCTTTATTTGTGTTAAATTGAGTTTCGTTTTATATCCATATCTTAAACATAGAATACAGATCATTCCTTTGCTTGACGTATCCACTGTCCTTTTTAATTGAATTAAGTCATACGATGGTGAATGTTGTCATCAGTAAAAATTAGATTTAACATTGTTATAAGAAAAGATTACGTTATCATGCTTAATTTAACTCGGTTCCAAAATTTATGAGGCTCATACATATCTGTAAAATATAACTCTTCAGTTGCTTATAATAATTAAGTCCTTTAGGTTTCACATATGTCATTAATACCATTTTAAATTTACTCCAGGCCTATAAAAGTCTTCGATTTACGAAAACAACAAAACAATCGATTTACGAGGTAACATCACGAGGTAACATCATCAGTAGACTACCTTGCAAAAATAAAAGAGAAGAAAGTTGTACATGACTAAATGATGTATTTCTATGTTTTCCAATTGCGTCACTTTAATAGACTTTAACACCACTTCTACTCAGTGCAAGTTTTCTAGAATATACAAAGAAGCCGCCGACTTTCGAAAGAAGATCTTCAACATGGATCATCTCCTTATCAATAAAAACATCAACCCTCCGACTTTTCAGACCTGTACCCCTTCTTTGTCTTCTGTGAGTCACCAATCTGAAAAGCTGAAAGAGTCAGTAGTTGGCATTCAAATCAAGGCAAAATTCGAGCGCAATGTATCAGCAAACACCGAAGCCTTTGCACTGGTTTTTCAGATAGAGTTCTGAACACTGGCTCTTACTCTATCAACAACATCAACGACGTGTACAAATACATCTGTAACTCAACAAACAACCTACCGAAATCCACAGCCGCCAATCACAGTACACTGAGGGAAACACTAACATTAGCAAAAAACTATCAAGTGGATTTCAATGTTGACAACAGCATCAATACAGTGTTGGGCCTCAACAAAACCATCTAAACACACGACCGATCCACAAACAGTTACACAGAGGGTGAGGCCATTGTGAATATAATCAGCATCAACAGCATCATCATCAACAGCGATATTATCAGTGGTAGCTATGTCAATGGATTACAACAAACCACCATCTTCAGTTTCTTCCAAAATGTATCACCTGGTATGAAAATCATTCGAAAACCCTAACAACTTGGTCTTTTAACCAGTCACACTGAAAACCATCAATTGTATGAGTACTACTCTGACGGATCAAGATGGAACTCCCGTCGATCTCATAGGTGAACACTTAACCATACTCTTTCATCTTCGTGAGGTATAAACACCTTAAAGGGAGATGTTGATTGAAGTAATATGGAATCAAATCAGAATACAGATAAATTAAATACTTGCCCAGTCATGAGATGCGATTAGTGTGTTCGTAGGTTGTAAAATCGCCATGGAACCCTTGGTACTAGTGAGTTTATTGTAACAGAACCATTTTGTTAATTTGAATGTTGTGGAGCCTTCATCAAAGAAAATTCACATGATTACAAAAATGTAAAATCTAAATAGTTGTCAATGGAAATATTTAGAAAGGCACATGGATACGATAAACCTGACGCATAGAAGTAAATTAACGATATTTGGGGGTGATATAGAGTATCCTAATTTAGAAAACATATCAAAGGCGTTGTCATTTATAAAATCATCTTAGAAAGCCATATTATTATTAGCAGTTGCCATTTTTTTAAGTATTTCAATTTTGGATTCTATATTACTTTTATCAACACCTCTTTTTAAAGTGTTTTACCATTGTTTAAAAAATCATAATTAGACCATGGGGGACTGTCGCTTTTCGATTAAATCGGCTAAAGTCCGTCCATCGCCAATATTACTACTCATTTAAAAGTCATATATTCCCATAATTATGTTTTTACTTATAACAACACCTTTTATCTATTTCAATTTTTGGATTCATGCCATCATATTATATATATTTACTTAGTAACTAATTCAAACGCTGTTCGTTTACCATTATACGTTGTATTTTGGAAGTGAGATGCTAAATTTCTACTATAAAATAGGCCGTTTAGGAATCTTAATTTTATTGTTCGTACCCCCAAAATGAAAATAATGTCACGTCATTGGTTGAATTTCAATTGTTTAGGACTTTTTTAACCAATCACAACGCTTTGGTGTACACTAAAATATTACCCAGAATGCGTTAGATTCTGAAACCGCGAATTGGGGTTGGTGCAGAACCGGCCTTTCTATACTTCTTACGTATTCGTCCGTTTCATGAAATTTTCGTCTATTTATTTGTCAGCATACTGTACCGTGTGATTCGTTTTCTCTTTCTTTCCGCTCAATACTTACCCTTTAAGGGTGCCTTGTGTTGTATAAAGTAACATAACAAACATACCGATTTCAAAGAGAAATTCAAAACGGAAAGTCCTTTATAAAATGTCAAAATCAAAAGCTCAAACACATCTAACGAATGGAAAACAACTGTCATATTCCTGACTTGGTACAGGCATTTCCATATATATAAAATGGTGGATTAAACCTGGTTTCATAGCTAGCTAAACCTCTCACTTGTATGACAGTCGCATAGAATTCCATTATATTGACAACAACGTGAGCAAAACAAACAGATATAATAGGTAAAAAGTCTAAAATTGGGGTACAGCAGTCAACATTGTAATATAATATTAATCAGTATAAAAACCAAATAACTGTTTATGATGCGTTGTGTTGTATAAACGTGTCCGACTGGCTTAACAAAATTTTCTTTGAAATTGTATATCAAACCTAGCATTATAGCTAATGTGTTTCGCTCGGTTTTAGTTTGCTACCCGGATTTGTGTTTGCTTAATCGTATTATGACTATTGAACAGCGGTATTCTACTGTTGCCTTTATTTGTCTAGCACGACAAGCTCTATGGGCGACATTTCTTGAATACCCAAATGCATCATGCGAATTCCTCATTTTCAAGACTTTATTAGTTCAATCCTCTAATTGCAAGATGTCCCTTCCCAGTATATGCATATTTTTTTTAATCCTTTTCAACTGACAGTGAAAAGTTAAATGTGTCTTTATTTGTGTTAAATTGAGTTTCGTTTTATATCCATATCTTAAACATAGAATACAGATCATTCCTTTGCTTGACGTATCCACTGTCCTTTTTAATTGAATTAAGTCATACGATGGTGAATGTTGTCATCAGTAAAAATTAGATTTAACATTGTTATAAGAAAAGATTACGTTATCATGCTTAATTTAACTCGGTTCCAAAAATTTATGAGGCTCATACATATCTGTAAAATATAACTCTTCAGTTGCTTAT
Organism: Mytilus coruscus; assembly: GCA_017311375.1. NCBI lineage: Eukaryota > Metazoa > Mollusca > Bivalvia > Mytilida > Mytilidae > Mytilus > Mytilus coruscus. The sequence continues at coordinate 41,032,977 of CM029606.1, read as the reverse complement.
AATAATTAAGTCCTTTAGGTTTCACATATGTCATTAATACCATTTTTAAATTTACTCCAGGCCTATAAAAGTCTTCGATTTACGAAAACAACAAAACAATCGATTTACGAGGTAACATCACGAGGTAACATCATCAGTAGACTACCTTGCAAAAATAAAAGAGAAGAAAGTTGTACATGACTAAATGATGTATTTCTATGTTTTCCAATTGCGTCACTTTAATAGCAGACTTGCTCCTGCATTGTTAATAACCAAAATCTGAAGACACAAACCGTTACCCTACTGATATAATTGATAATTATCTAATTATACGTATTACATTTACCAATGCAAAGGGAGTTTATACTTTACATAAATCAAATGCAAACAGCAGTAATTGTCCTCTTCTCGATTTTGATATACGAGTTTAATAAAGGAAACTGTATACAAACATTTTCAAAAAAATAGACGGACTTTCATTCCAAATTGTTAATTTAGAGTTTTTGGACGGCGATTGTTCTTTTATCCCTTCTTAGGTTGTGTATATTCCTTAACTATTTCGCTATTTCCGTGTCTGAAGTGACATTTTATATATTACTAAACGTAATCTTTGGACTACAGGAAAAGTATTTAGTCATTATTTCGTAACCGCACATTGAATATCCCTTTGGCAGCTTCCGCCTCTCTTTACTTTTCTTTAAATCTTTCATAGATTAAAAAAATTGGTAAAGAAGTTTGGCTAACTGTTGGGTTGTTTTTTTTTTTTTTTTTTTTTTTTTTATGGACTCGGTTTTTTCTGTTATTACAGTTTTTGCAACACAGTAAGGAAGATTTATGATTCTAAATCTTGTTTAAAATATGTTCTTATGATTTGACATTGCACAAGGTCATGCTTTGCTCGGGCTGTACTAACATTCATACATTAAAAATCTGATTTGAACGTATGTCTTGCGCTCCTTGCGTACTATTATTTGTAAATTGTGAAATATTAACATCTTGGGGGGGAGGGGGGAGGTCGTGATGCTCAGTCTTGGTTTTCTATGTTGTGGTTTGTATTCTGCTGTGTGTTTTTGGTCGTTTTTAGTTTTTTGTCATGCCATTGTCAGTTTGTTTTGAACTAACGAGTTTTGAATTTCCTTTTGATATCTTTTGTCGCTCTTTTTCAAAGTGGCTTTAGAAGACCATCGAACAATAACTCTTTATTGATTCCTTTAACCTATTTCCTACAGGACTTTATCTCTTAATTATGTTTCTGAAATTATAAATGTTACATTTTATACAATTTTCTGCTATCAGTTTTATGCTTGGATTTCATTACCTTTTTGATAATGTCAGACATTACCATTTTATAGCAAAGTTTGCCTTACTATGATTTAGCTATGTTTTGTTGGTCTCTTATTGGTCTCTAATTGAAATATACCTCTCGACGTGTTTAAGTCTGCGGTTCCTTTAATCTCTAGTTCAGTAGTATACATTAATAGGGCCCAATCAGAAACGTTCGAATTGTTAATGGAGAAAATATCATCAAGGTATCTGTACTTGAAATTAAATGATCAAGCTTCCAACTTTTTGTGACGTTGATTCATTCATGTGACTCAGTCTACATTTTGTTTGTGGTGTCGTAATGTGCTGTCGTAAATTCATTGGAGGTTTCCGTTGTTATTCTGCGGTTTACATGTTGTAATGTACTATTATATTATTTATGTATGTATATCTCTGTGCTGAGTGTTCTGGCGTTTGTTTGTACTGTATTCCTGTCACGTAGTGTTGTCATTTTAGCTGTATTTTTAACATTGCCATATCAGCGGGAGGTTTGGCTAGCCATAAAACCAGGTTCAACCCACCATTTTTTTCTTAAAATGTCCTGTACTAAGTCAGAAATAAGGCAGTTGTTATCTAAAGTCCGTTTCTGTGTATGTTGACTTGGATGGAGAGTTGTCTCATTGGCACTCATACCACATCTTCTTATATCTATATATGTTGGCGTTTGCTTTTGTTGCAGTTCAGTGTTTCTGTTTTTTCGTTGTTTTCCTTTTATAGTTGATGTGTTTCCCTCGATTTGAATTTGTTACCCGGGTTTTTTTTTTTTTTTTTTGTATTTTATTTTGTCTTCCCAGCGCTACGCCATCATCCTATCCTGTCATCTGTTTTATTCTACTGGTATACATGTCGGGTAAGGTTTTCTAGCTCTATGTAGTGGTAGTGTTTCGTTTGGAATCAATAGTTTATGCCTTTGTACGTACAGTCAACCCCAATGTGTATAAGCATGAGACAGGCAACCAAGTTCTGAAGGAGCCCATTCTTTAAATTGTGGACTGGATACAACTATTATCAGTATAAATGGCGAAACGGGATAGTAATCAATAAAAATAAGAATATTTTTTTATACGATATTACTTTAATTGATACTGTCTGCAAACTCTCTTCAAAGATTGATAGTCTAGCGCACACAAACACACACAATCCAGGAGCATTTGTTTAAGATCCAATTCCAGGGGGTCCAGCAGGGCTATCTGTTTAATCAAGAACACAATTATGGTATAAAAACAAGGAAGACCTGTATCATTACACAATCGTAAAAGTTTTCAATATTGAATTGATATTCTATACAAAGTTCTTGAGTATTTGTTTGGACTTAATGATCAATTGTATAGTATTGCGGTTTTCAATACTGTCATTTATTTCGGTTTACCATATGATTACTAGTATCAAATTTTTAATATAATTAATTTTATTTACAGAGTTCTTGTGCATTCAGCATTAAAATATTCAAATAAAAATAAGTATTGTAACCTCTTTTACCAACACTTCCTGGTGGTCCTGCCGGGTTAGAATGTCCAGGCGGTCCTGAAGGGCCAGTACTTCCAGGTGGTCCTCCAGGGGAAGTACTTCCAGGTGTTCCTCCAGAGGCACTTCCATGTGGTCCTGATGGGGCAGTACTTCCAGGTGGTCCTCCAGTGGGAGTACTTCCAGGTGGTCCTGATGGGGCAGTACTTCCAGGTGGTCCTCCAGGGGAAGTACTTCCAGGTGGTCCTAATGGGGTAGTACTTCCAGGTGGTCCTGATGGGGCAGTACTTAAATTCAAATTTAATCAATAAAAAATCACAAATGATAATTGAACAATGCTTGTGCCGGTTTTCTTTGATTTTTCCGAAAATCACTGAACCATAAGACACGTGTCAAATTACATAACTGGTAACACTTTTACCTTAAAAAAATGAAAAATAAATTATTTGGATAAGAAAATAACCCAGACATTTAGATATATTTACCATAAAAATATTTTTTTAATTTTTTAAAAATCATTTAATATTCATCGGTTTATGATCAGAGACATATATACACATATATGTCTCTGTTATGATTAAATGAAAAAATATAGAAAATTGTTAAGTTGTTTTTAAGGAAGGAAAATAATGTTTGTCCCGAGAAAAATAGCCCCTCCCCCTATAAATGATTATTAATTTACCTAAGTGGGGGCTTAAATTTGGAGACCGATCCCGAGGCCTGTCTGCCATAAACAACAGATAACGAACAGCAAACAGTGGATACATCAATTGATATGTATGAAAGACAACGACGGACACAAAATGATTGCACTGAATAATTTCAACTACCATTGAGATCGTTTTTTTCAAATCTTCTTATCAAATTAGACATGCATTTTAAAAAACCTTGGGATATCTTTTACCGTTTGGTTTCAAATTGAAATTAAAAATTGCATTTTCATAAAGAGTTTCAGGTAAAACCCCGAGAATCTCACCTCCTAGAAATTTGAAGTGCCAGGATGTTTAAAAATATGTATGAATCTTCTTACATTCTTGAAATTGTATAAGGAATATAAACAAATTCAGTATGTTTACTGTACAAACAAACAACAGACACCAAGTGATGGATACAATTGTGGCTTATATTGTTTAATTCATTTTTACTGAGAGCAAAATTTGATTGATTGATTATTCAGTGGTTGTTTAAACGTCCAGTGGCAACAATTTCATGCATATTCAGGACAAAAAGTCGTTTCAGAAGTATATTATGAAGTATTTGGTATTACAAATGTTTAAATTTTCTCATTATTTGGTAAATGTCATTTTCTTAGCTATTTCTAATTAATTTGTACGAATCAGATTTTTCTGACAAAATTATATCTTTTGCTCTAAATTAACACATACGATTCTGATAATATAAGGAACATTGTAACTTAAGTAAAAAAAAAAAGAGATTATGATTGTTTAATCAGTTATTATGTAAGTTCGCTCGTGTCAGTCGGATCACTGATTTTCGGCAATATCAAGGAAAAAAAGGCACGTTCCAAATATTGTTCAACTTCTCATTTATTGGTGGTTCTTTTTCTATAAAAATTGGAATTTATGTATTAAAAATCTATCTATCTCTACCATACTATGAAAACAGAGTACAAGTAACACCTCCTTTCTAGTCCTTAGCGGCATATTATAAGTCCTTAGCAGTGTTTAGACGTACAGGCAGAAAACAGTCGAAGGCCACCAATGGGTCTTCAACACAATGAGAAAATCCCGCACCGAAGGAGTTTTTCAGCTGGCCCCTAAACAAAAAATGAATTTTAGTTCAGTGATAATGGACATCATACTAAACTTCGAAGCATATAAATTTTGTCTAAATTTCTGAGCGTAAACAAATGATAATTAATTAGTTAAGGTTACAAATTTAGACAGATAAAAAGAAGAAGTTCAATTTTAAGCTTTGACTCCTGGGGTAATGTCATTTACAGTAAAAGACGAAAATCTACACATGTACATCCTTATAAAAAAGAAGATGTGGTATGATTGCCAATGTTCATAATTATATCATAACTATTGTTCTCCCCCTAATGATAAATCTATAATATATGCCACTGGACGTTAAACGATCAACTATTAATTCATCCATCTTATCCTTTTAGTTTGTGATAATTTGCATATCAAATACATGAAACAACTGCAGATTTGCACTAAAGTCAGAAGGCCGAAAGTATTGCACATATAAAATATTCATTCACAACCCTACCTTTTGATCCCCTCACAAAACAACACTTTATAAATTTCATGCGTAACGCTTTCCTGAATTTACTCTCACAAGGAACGCTCAATGCGGTAATATTTGAAAGCCAAAGAATGTATAAAATATAGATAGGAGTGTGGAGCTATAAGACCAATATAGGACCTACACATTCACAACATTATTTAAACAAAATTGAGAATGGAAATTGGGAATGTGTTAAAGAGACAACAACCCGACCATAGAACAGACAACAGCAGGAGGTCACCAATAGGTCTTCAGTGCAGCGAGAAATTCCCGCACCCGGAGGCGTCCTTCAGCTGGCCCCTAAACAAATATATATACTAGTTCAATGATAATAGACGTCATACTAAACTCTAAATTATACACAAGAAACTAAACTTTAAAATAATACAAGACTAACAAAGGCCAGCGGCTCCTGACTTGGGGGTTAAACATGTTTTTGAGATCTCAACCCTCCCCCTATACCTCTGCCAATGTAGAAAAGTAAACGCATAACAATACGCAATTATAATTCAGTTCAAGAGAAGTCCGAGTCCGATGTCAGAAGATGTAACAAAAGAAAATAAACAAAATGACAATAATACATATATAACAAAAGACTACTAGCAGTTAACTGACATGCCAGCTCCAGACCTCAATTAAACTGATTGAAAGATTATGTCTTCATCATATGAATATCAGTATATATATGTCTGTCCAAAGTCGTAGTTCAATGGTTTTCGTAACATCAATAATGATTATATTTGGGCTTTCTCGGTGGCAAGATTGCTTTGTTATATAAAGAAGGGCGTTAGTTTGCTGAATTGAATTGTTTCATATTTTTTTGTTCATGACGGGGCGGGGCCTTTAATAACCGACTTTACAGTTTCCGTATTTTTTTCATTATTGAAGGTCGTATAGATATAACTGCCAATATTCCTCTTGATTTGAACTTTTTTGAATAGTTGTCTCACTAGCAAATATATCACATTTTCTTATTTTTACATAAGCCTGCAATCCATCAATGGCCAGCTTAGTCAACTGTAGCTGAAACCTACGTTTCCTTAAAAAAAATCAAAAAAAATCTGAATGCAATACCTACGAGAATTAAAGTTATTACTTTAATACAATAAAAACCATTATCAGAAAATCAGTATGAAAGTGTTTGCAATTATAAAGATCAAGTAAAAGAAGTGTGTATATATATACATATTCGAAACTAAAACATGATCGAATATATAACTGGTGGCTTTGGTTGTTACCTGCTCTTTTCGGGTTGTTGTCTCTTTAACATATTCCCCATTTCCATGCTCAATTTTAAATAAACTAAAATTTTAAACAAACTGTTTTCAGATCAAAATACATTTAACAAGCGAGTGCGTTGATACAGGTTATACATGTATGCATGTATATACTTGTATGTCAGGTGAGAAGTGACACCAAGTAATATGTATACTAAAATGTTTATCGTCTTCCATTATACATGAGGGTGTGGGTTGGGGTTTATAGAATTGAAAAGTATTGACAAAAAAATAAAGAATACAGAAAATAACCAGACAAATATAAAGAAAAGAGAATGATGAGGTTATAGAATATATATATAAAAATGATCGGCAAAAGGTATAACGAATAGAAAATTGCCTAAAATGACAGAATACAGAAATAATGAATCCCATTCAGACCCTCATAATCTGACGTTGACATTTATATCTTAAGGTTTTAACAGTTTTAAATGTACAATGATTTTTTTAAGAAAGTTCACATACAAGCTTATTTTACAAAATTAATTTGAATATGTAATAAAATTATATCTTCATGTGATAGATTTAAAAGTTCGACATTTAATTAAAATTTTGGTTTCTGGACATTTCTGTCCTTTGAACAGACATGTTAACTTTTTTGTTTCAAAAGATAAACATATGCGCATTTCGGTAAAGAGATTAGGAATATCTTTGTTACAAAATTGGACTCTACATTTGTGTAACATTTCTTTGTTAATGATTATTTTTGTAAATAGAAATTGATTTTAGAAAAAGCGGCATTTTGTTGTATATGTATTTAATTGAAAAAGTTGGTTATTTCTTCATAAAAATTGGAACGATTAATCTTCATACAGTATCAAGCCAAAAGTCCTTTTAAAAGAGGGATCCATATGCTCGTTTTAAGTAATGGTTAAATCTCGATAAAATGCATCTTTTCCCGATATTTCAGTTTGACGTCGCTTTGCAGTTCGACTTGGATTTGCGTTTTCGCGTTTTCGCCCTATAGAATATGAAAGGCGAAAACGCGAAAACCTGAAACGCGAAATGGCCTTAACCGGCCACCATACATTTAACTAAAGTCGATAAAGTTTGAAACAAATAAACGATAGATACATCGAGGTTGTTTTGCTTGAGTGATTTACCTATACAAAGCTCGGGTCTCAACAATGTTTAAAACGAATTAATGTCAGCTTGAAATAGTTTAACGAGGGAACCTGATGGTTATAGAATATGGCATAAAAATGATCGGCAAAAGGTATAACGAATAGAAACTAGAGGCTCCAAGGACCCTGTGTCGCTCACCTGATATTTTTATTTACAATTGATGCATGATAAATGCAACTGTTGTACTGTCGTTTAGTTTTAGATATAAGACTAAAGTGCGTTTTATTTCAGCCATGTGTGCCATGTTGGCAGGCAGGTCATCATACACAGTGGTCCCTGGATATCCTACTGGTGATTTAAACCAAGTTTGGTTTAATTTGACAGTAGTTTCAGGAGAATTTTGTAAAATTTATCTAACGAGAAATGCAAAGTGATGAGAAAGTTTGTTGTGAAGTTTGTTGTTGCGCAACCACACCCACCAAAAAACAAAAAGGTAATAAAATTATCATTTAAGACAATCTTTCCTATTAATGATTTCTGCAAAATTCAGTTGGTTGTGCAAGGGTTGTATAGCCAGCTGAGGTCGTTAAAACTCTCATTTGTTATTTCTGATATTCTATTAAAGTTTTAAATATAATATGAGGCAGGCATTACCTGTGAAGGGGATGAAGTCTGTATAAATTAGTGTAGGAATTCAAGCATCATTTGCACTTCGGAATCTGTAGAAAATGAAGCCAAAGTACTGAAACATATCTGACATTCGACCTATTGTTCGGGATTATAGTTGTGACATCATTTTCAATGTAAAGAAAGAAACACCATCATCAGGTATTAATGTGGTTTTTTTCATGTTATAGAATTATCAATTATTTTATTGCCAGTACATTAGTAGATTGTTTTCTATATTGATTTTCTACTGCAGTTTCAGAAAAGAAGATTACAAAGGAAAACATTTTGTAAAAACTTACAAAATTTACCAAATTAATGAAAATTGTTAAAATTGACTATAAAGGGCAATAACTCCTTAAGGGTCAACTGACCATTTTGGTCATGTTGACTATATTGAAGATCTTACTTTGCTGAACATTATTGCTGTTTACAGTTTATCTCTATCTGTAATAATTTTCAAGATAATAACCAAAACGGCAAAATTTCCTTAAAAATTACCAATTCAGGGCAGCAACCCAACAACAAGTTGTCCATTTCATCTGAAAATTTGAGGGCAGATAGATATTTACTTGATAAACAAGTTAATCCCTGTAAGATTTGCTTTAAATGCTTTGGTTTCAAGTTACAAGCTAAAATCACATTTTACCCCAATGTTCTATTTTTACATGGCAGCCATCTTGGTTGGTTGGCTGGGTCACCACACACATTTTTAAACTAAATACCCTAATAATGATTGTGGCTAAGTTTGGTTGAATTTAGTCCAGTAGTTTCAGAGAAGAAGATTTTTGTAAAGATTACAAAATTTACAAAAATTGGTAAATACTTTAAGGGCAATAACTCCTTAAGGGGTCAACTGACCATTTTGATCATGTTGACTTATTTGAAGATCTTACTTTGCTGAACATTATTGCTGTTTACAGTTTATCTCTATCTGTAATAATTTTCAAGATAACCAAAAACGCAAAGTTTCCTTAAAATTACCAATTCAGGGCAGCAACCCAACAACCAGTTGTCCAATTCATCTGACAATTTGAGGGCAGATAGATATTTACTTGATAAACAAGTTAATCCCTGTAGATTTGCTTTAACTGCTTTGGTTTCAAGTTACAGCCAAAATCTACATTTTACCCCTATGTTCTATTTTAGCCATGGCAGCCATCTTGGTTGGTTGGCTGGGTCACCACACACATTTTAAACTAAATACCTAATAATGATTGTGGCTAAGTTTGGTTGAATTTGGTCCATTGGTAAAAATTACTTTAAAGGCAATAACTTTATCAACTGACCATTTTGATCATGTTGACTTATTTGAAGATCTTACTTTGCTGAACATTATTGCTGTTTACAGTTTATCTCTATCTGTAATAATTTTCAAGATAATAACCAAAACGGCAAAGTTTCCTTAAAATTACCAATTCAGGGCAGCAACCCAACAACCAGTTGTCCAATTCATCTGACAATTTGAGGGCAGATAGATATTTACTTGATAAACAAGTTAATCCCTGTAAGATTTGCTTTAACTGCTTTGGTTTCAGAGCAAGCCAAAATCTACATTTTACCCTATGTTCTATTTTTAGCCATGGCAGCCATCTTGGTTGGTTGGCTGTCACTGCACATTTTTAAACTAAATACCCTAATAATGATTGTGGCTAAGTTTGGTTGAATTTGGTCCAGTAGTTTCAGAGGAGAAGATTTTTGTAAAAGATTACAAAAATTTACAAAAAATCGGTAAAAAATTACTTTAAAGGGCAATAACTCCTTAAGGGGTCAACTAACCATTTTGATCATGTTGACTTATTTGTAGATCTTACTTTGCTGAACATTATTGCTGTTTACAGTTTATCTCTATCTGTAATAATTTTCAAGATAATAACTGAAAACGGAAAAAAATCCTTAAAATTACTAATTCAGGGGCAGCAACCCAACAACCCATTGTCCGATTCATCTGAAAATTTCAGGCAGATAGATCTTGACTTGATCAACAATATTACCCCATGTCAGATTTGCTCTAAATGCTTTGGTTTCAGAGATATAAGCCAAAATCTACATTTTACCCCTATGTTCTATTTTTAGCCATGGCGGCCATCTTGGTTGGTTGGCCGGGTCACCGGACACAATTTTTAAACTAGATACCCCAATGATGATTGTGGCCAAGTTTGGTTAAATTTGGCCAAGTAGTTTCAGAGAGAAGATTTTGTAAAGTTAACGGACGACGGACGACGACGGACGACGACGGACGACGACGGACGACGGACGCCAAGTGATGAGAAACTCACTTGGCCCTTTGGGCCAGGTGAGCTAAAAATTGCCTAAAATGACAGAATACAGAAATAATGAATCCCATTCAGACCCTCATAATCTGACGTTGACATTTATATCTTAAGGTTTTAACAGTTTTAAATGTACAATGATTTTTTAAGAAAGTTCACATACAAGCTTATTTTTACAAAATTAATTTGAATATGTAATAAAAATTATATCTTCATGTGATAGATTTAAAAGTTCGACATTTAATTAAAATTTTGGTTTCTTGGACATTTCTGTCCTTTGAACAGACATGTTAACTTTTTTTTTTGTTTCAAAAGATAAACATATGCGCATTTCGGTAAAGAGATTAGGAATATCTTTGTTACAAAATTGGACTCTACATTTGTGTAACATTTCTTTGTTAATGATTATTTTTTGTAAATAGAAATTGATTTTAGAAAAAAAGCGGCATTTTTGTTGTATATGTATTTAATTGAAAAAAAGTTGGTTATTTCTTCATAAAAATTGGAACGATTAATCTTCATACAGTATCAAGCCAAAAGTCCTTTTTAAAAAGAGGGATCCATATGCTCGTTTTAAGCTAATGGTTAAATCTCGATAAAATGCATCTTTTCCCGATATTTCAGTTTGACGTCGCTTTCGCGTTTTCGACTTCGCGATTTCGCGTTTTCGCGTTTTCGCCCTATAGAATATGAAAGGCGAAAACGCGAAAACCTGAAAACGCGAAATGGCCTTAACCGGCCACCATACATTTAACTAAAGTCGATAAAGTTTGAAACAAATAAACGATAGATACATCGAGGTTGTTTTGCTTGAGTGATTTACCTATACAAAGCTCGGGTCTCAACAATGTTTAAAACGAATTAATGTCAGCTTGAAATAGTTTAACGGGGGCGTGGCCTATTGGTTTGACGCATCTTACCACCATCTGAAATTAACTTGATTGACCGCAAAGGAATCTATTTGACTGGCATTAAAAAAATTTGATATGGTCTGAAATGAATTAAAACTAATTTTTAATTTTTGTCAATCTTTATCAAATGATGATTAATCTTATTTAAATAGCGTTAATGGGTTTTTGTCCGTTCAAGTTAAATTCGGGTTACTAGTAGGCAGTACTTCCAGGTGGTCCTGATGGGGAAGTATTTCCAGGTGGTCCTGCAGGGCCAGTACTTCCAGGTGGTCCTCTAGGGCAAGTACTTCCAGGTGGTCCAGTTGGTCCAGGAGGTCCAGTTTCTCCTTGTGGTCCAGAAGGTCCCGTTTCTCCTTTTGGTCCGGATGGCCCACTCGGACCAAATGGTCCAGATAGCCCAGTTGGCCCAGGTGGTCCCGAAGGTCCTGAAGGTCCACTTGGTCCGGCCGAACCAGATGCTCCAGTTGGTCCAGGAGGACCAATTGGTCCAGAAGATCCAGTAGATCCAGTATTACCTTGAGTACCTTGCATTCCTTTAGGCCCTGTTGGTCCGCTAGGGCCAGAAGGTCCAACAAGTCCAGACGGCCCAGGAGGTCCTGTGTCTCCAGTCATGCCCTTGGGACCAGAATTTCCACGCGGTCCTTGAGGTCCTGCTGGCCCAGAAGGTCCTGTTTGTCCATTCATCCTTTTGGTCCAGTTGGTCCAGGAGATCCAGCTGCACCAGGATGTCCGGGTAGGCCATCGGGCCCTATATTTCCATTGGTCCAGGTAGTCCAACAGGTCCAGATGGTCCTGAATGTCCAGTTGGTCCTGGAATCCCATGTGACCTATAGGACCGGGACTTCCTGTTAACCCTCGAGATCCAGGAGGTCCTGTTTCCCCAGTCATGCCTTTGGGACCAGAATTTCCAAGTGGTCCTCGAGGTCCTGCTGGCCCAGAAGGTCCTGTTTGTCCATTCATCCCTTTTGGTCCAGTTGGTCCAGGAGATCCAGCTGCACCAGGATGTCCGGTAGGCCATCGGGCCTATATTTCCCATTGGTCCAGGTAGTCCAACAGGTCCAGATGGTCCTGAATGTCCAGTTGGTCCTGGAAATCCCATGTGACCTATAGGACCGGGACTTCCTGTTAACCCTCGAGATCCAGGAGGTCCTGTTTCAGTCATGCCTTTGGGACCAGAATTTCCAAGTGGTCCTCGAGGTCCTGCTGGCCCAGAAGGTCCTGTTTGTCCATTCATCCCTTTTGGTCCAGTTGGTCCAGGAGATCCAGCTGCACCAGGATGTCCGGTAGGCCATCGGGCCCTATATTTCCCATTGGTCCAGGTAGTCCAACAGGTCCAGATGGTCCCGAATGTCCAGTTGGTCCTGGAAATCCCATGTGACCTATAGGACCGGGACTTCCTGTTAACCCTCGAGATCCAGGAGGTCCTGTTTCCCCAGTCATGCCTTTGGGACCAGAATTTCCAAGTAGTCCTCGAGGTCCTGCTGGCCCAGAAGGTCCTGTTTGTCCATTCATTCCTTTTGGTCCAGTTGGTCCAATAGGTCCAGCTGCACCATGAGGTCCGTGTGGACCAGAGGGCCCAATATTTCCAACTGGTCCAGGTAGTCCAACAGGTCCAGATGGTCCTGATTGTCCAGTTTGTCCTGGAAGTCCCATGTAACCTCTACGACCGGGACTTCCAGTTAACCCTCGAGATCCAGGAATTCCTCTATATCCCTTGGGTCCGCGAGGTCCTGTTTGTCCAGAATATCCTCTTTTTCCTATAAGATATGAATAAAATGAGCACAACTGAATAGCTATGAATAAAAGGAAATACCGGTTGTTTGTTTTACTTATATATTTTTTGTCTTTCTTAAAATATCTTTGAATACTTTCATGCATCATTGAAAAAGTGAAGAACACATATGTGCAAAATATCAATCGCAATTGTGTGTTATTTTGCTACATGTATAACTCAATATGCAGCCTTCGTTAAGCAAGCAATTTTTTTCGATTATCTTCCAAAAGTTGGATACGGCTGATTGTTTTAAAAATGTTAAGTATAATTCTTAAGAGTTAATTCTAATAAGAGACATATTATCTGAATCACGTTATACATAAAATCTATTTCCGATCTATCATATTTATTTCTAGTAAGTCTTACCTTCTGGTCCAGGTGGTCCAGGTGGTCCAGGTAGTCCTATTTCTAAAAGTGGACAATTGTTCTATCAGTTATATATTTTTCTTTTCTTTCTTGAATTGAAATTGTCATGTATAATGTTTTCAAATTTCTACCTTCCTGTCCATTTTGTCTATGCCAGTTCTTGTGATCGTGTTTATATAGAATTCATCATTGATGATATAAAAGTAAAATAAGGAATATACCGATCTCCAAGGAAAATTCGAAACGGAAAGTTCCTTATTCAATATCAAAATCAATAGCACAAACACATCAAACGAATGAAAAACCACTGTCATAATCCTGACTTGGTACAGGCATTTCCTTATGTAGAAAATGGTGGATTAAACCTTTCACTTGTATTCCAGTCGCATAAAATTACACTATATTGACAACAATGAGTGAGCAAGACAAACAGACATAATAGATAAAAATGTCAAAAATTGGGGTACAGCAGTCATTGTTGTGTTATAATATTAAACACTAGGAACAAACTGTGTCAACAAAGAAAAAAACGGCGTATAAACAGTTTATAGACAAACACATAGGCAAAAATGAAAGACAAGAATACAAAACATGACCATAGCAAAAAACAACACAATGGCGACATGTATAAATATAGAGCCACGCCAAACGGATAATACCTAAAATGGGCTAAAGAGTAAAGGTTACAAATATATAAACACAAATAAAAACACTATAACAAGTAATTGATATGATTAACAACGTCAGTACCTAGAATCTATACTTTAAGAATATATGTATTATCTGTGAAGTTCACACGAAACTACTCACTATTATAAGTACATAAACACATCAAAGATACAATTGACCAATCCATATTATAAGTAAGAGAACACATCATAGATAGCACTGACCACTCACTATTTGAAGTGCAAAACCGGATCAAAGATACTTTTGACCACGCCATACCATTAGTACTAGAACGCATCATAGATAACATTGACCACTCACTATTAAAAGTAAAAAAACACATCAAGGATACCATTTGCCACTCTATAGTATTAGTACTAGATCATAGATAACACTGACCACTCACTATTATTAGTTCAAAAACACATCAAAGATACCATTGGCCACTCCATATTATAAGTACTAGAACGCATCATAAATAACACTGACCACTCACTATTATAAGTACAAAAACATATCAAAGATACCACTGACCACTCCATATTTTTAGTACTAGTCATAACTATTAGTCCAAAAAGAGATCAAAAAAACTATTGACCACTTCATATTATTAATACTAGTACGCATTATAGATAACAATGAGCACTCAATATTAAATGTAAAAAAACACATCATAGATGACATTGACCACTCCGTATTATTAGTACTAGAACGCATCATAGATAACACTGACCACTCACTTTTATAAGTACAAATACACATCAAAGATATCATTGGCCACTCTATATTATTATTACTAGAACGCATCATAGATAACACTGACCACTAACTTTTATAAGTACAAAAACACATCAAAGATAACATTGACCACTCCACATTATTAAAACTAAAACGCATCAAATGTTCAGAGAGGCCTTAAGCTGTGATGTGGTTATGATATGATTGTTTACTATATGACTCTCTGTGGAGCACAAAGCTCGGGTCTCAACAATGTTTAAACGAATTAATGTCAGCTTGAAATAGTTTAACGGGGCGTGGCCTATTGGTTTGACGCATCTTACCACCATCTGAAATTAACTTGATTGACCGCAAAGGAATCTATTTGACTGGCATTAAAAAAATTTGATATGGTCTGAAATGAATTAAAACTAATTTTTAATTTTTGTCAATCTTTATCAAATGATGATTAATCTTATTTAAATAGCGTTAATGGGTTTTTGTCCGTTCAAGTTAAATTCGGGTTACTAGTAGGCAGTACTTCCAGGTGGTCCTGATGGGGAAGTATTTCCAGGTGGTCCTGCAGGGCCAGTACTTCCAGGTGGTCCTCTAGGGCAAGTACTTCCAGGTGGTCCAGTTGGTCCAGGAGGTCCAGTTTCTCCTTGTGGTCCAGAAGGTCCCGTTTCTCCTTTTGGTCCGGATGGCCCACTCGGACCAAATGGTCCAGATAGCCCAGTTGGCCCAGGTGGTCCCGAAGGTCCTGAAGGTCCACTTGGTCCGGCCGAACCAGATGCTCCAGTTGGTCCAGGAGGACCAATTGGTCCAGAAGATCCAGTAGATCCAGTATTACCTTGAGTACCTTGCATTCCTTTAGGCCCTGTTGGTCCGCTAGGGCCAGAAGGTCCAACAAGTCCAGACGGCCCAGGAGGTCCTGTGTCTCCAGTCATGCCCTTGGGACCAGAATTTCCACGCGGTCCTTGAGGTCCTGCTGGCCCAGAAGGTCCTGTTTGTCCATTCATCCCTTTTGGTCCAGTTGGTCCAGGAGATCCAGCTGCACCAGGATGTCCGGGTAGGCCATCGGGCCCTATATTTCCCATTGGTCCAGGTAGTCCAACAGGTCCAGATGGTCCCGAATGTCCAGTTGGTCCTGGAAATCCCATGTGACCTATAGGACCGGGACTTCCTGTTAACCCTCGAGATCCAGGAGGTCCTGTTTCCCCAGTCATGCCTTTGGGACCAGAATTTCCAAGTGGTCCTCGAGGTCCTGCTGGCCCAGAAGGTCCTGTTTGTCCATTCATCCCTTTTGGTCCAGTTGGTCCAGGAGATCCAGCTGCACCAGGATGTCCGGGTAGGCCATCGGGCCCTATATTTCCCATTGGTCCAGGTAGTCCAACAGGTCCAGATGGTCCCGAATGTCCAGTTGGTCCTGGAAATCCCATGTGACCTATAGGACCGGGACTTCCTGTTAACCCTCGAGATCCAGGAGGTCCTGTTTCCCCAGTCATGCCTTTGGGACCAGAATTTCCAAGTAGTCCTCGAGGTCCTGCTGGCCCAGAAGGTCCTGTTTGTCCATTCATTCCTTTTGGTCCAGTTGGTCCAATAGGTCCAGCTGCACCATGAGGTCCGTGTGGACCAGAGGGCCCAATATTTCCAACTGGTCCAGGTAGTCCAACAGGTCCAGATGGTCCTGATTGTCCAGTTTGTCCTGGAAGTCCCATGTAACCTCTACGACCGGGACTTCCAGTTAACCCTCGAGATCCAGGAATTCCTCTATATCCCTTGGGTCCGCGAGGTCCTGTTTGTCCAGAATATCCTCTTTTTCCTATAAGATATGAATAAAATGAGCACAACTGAATAGCTATGAATAAAAGGAAATACCGGTTGTTTGTTTTACTTATATATTTTTTGTCTTTCTTAAAATATCTTTGAATACTTTCATGCATCATTGAAAAAAGTGAAGACAACACATATGTGCAAAATATCAATCGCAATTGTGTGTTATTTTGCTACATGTATAACTCAATATGCAGCCTTCGTTAAGCAAGCAATTTTTTTCGATTATCTTCCAAAAGTTGGATACGGCTGATTGTTTTAAAATGTTAAGTATAATTCTTAAGAGTTAATTCTAATAAGAGACATATTATCTGAATCACGTTATACATAAAATCTATTTCCGATCTATCATATTTATTTCTAGTAAGTCTTACCTTCTGGTCCAGGTGGTCCAGGTGGTCCAGGTAGTCCTATTTCTAAAAGTGGACAATTGTTCTATCAGTTATATATTTTCTTTTCTTTCTTGAATTGAAATTGTCATGTATAATGTTTTCAAATTTCTACCTTCCTGTCCATTTTGTCTATGCCAGTTCTTGTGATCGTGTTTATATAGAATTCATCATTGATGATATAAAAGTAAAATAAGGAATATACCGATCTCCAAGGAAAATTCGAAACGGAAAGTTCCTTATTCAATATCAAAATCAATAGCACAAACACATCAAACGAATGAAAAACCACTGTCATAATCCTGACTTGGTACAGGCATTTCCTTATGTAGAAAATGGTGGATTAAACCTTTCACTTGTATTCCAGTCGCATAAAATTACACTATATTGACAACAATGAGATGACATTGACCACCGTATTATTAGTACTAGAACGCATCATAGATAACACTGACCACTCACTTTTATAAGTACAAATACACATCAAAGATATCATTGGCCACTCTATATTATTATTACTAGAACGCATCATAGATAACACTGACCACTAACTTTTATAAGTACAAAAACACATCAAAGATAACATTGACCACCCCACATTATTAAAACTAAAACGCATCAAATGTTCAGAGAGGCCTTAAGCTGTGATGTGGTTATGATATGATATGACTCTCTGTGGAGCACAAGGACTAGAATGCAGACGAATTCATAATTCCATTCTTACAAATTTCCGTGTAGTATTTTCGTTATACAACAACCACATTGTTGGCTTCTTTGTCAATTTCTTGTGTGTTCTTTTATCTATTTCGTAGTCACTTACAAAATGTAATATATCCACAACATTCATACATATATTTGAAAACAATCAAGATATGTTTTATCAGATATTTCCGTTTAAACCAATTTTGCAGTTCGATGAAATAGCGTTTTTTATGACCCGAAGACAATGTTTCCAATCTATTTTAGATGGAGGATATTTTGGTTCTTTCCAAAACAATTTTAACCTCTCGATTTTAAACGATATTGAGGTTCCCCGTAGTAACATTAACAAAGGGATCATTTCCAAAATTCGCCGATTCACAGTCTCATGTTAGATGTGTATTATTTTCTAAACTGACGTCTTATGTTTCTGACATATCATTTAAAATAAACTTCTGCTGAGCTTGTTGTATGTACACAAAAAAAAATAGGTGGTTCTGTGTTATCGAAAAAGGGAGGTATAAAGTTTTGAATAGTAGAATCATTAAATATACTAACCAATCACAGCCTTCTGATGAACGCTTTTGTAAACAGTACAAAGAACGCATTAGATTTTGAAACGGCCAATCAATTTTCTATTTTAGCATTGTATGTATGTGAACTAAAAGTGTAATAAGAACTCACCAATCAATTTCTATTTTAGCATTGTATGTATGTGAACTAAAGGTGAAATAAGAACTCACCAATCAATTTCTATTTTAGCATTGTATGTATGTGAACTAAAGGTGTAATAAGAACTCACCAACGACTTCATAAGGTTCATCTGTAAGAATAAAAACAATTCACCTTCCTTTTTGTATATCTAGTTTCCATTGGAAATCAAGTTACTGTTTTATACATATCTGTTTGATTTTAATGTTTATACATTATCACATAAGCCTTAATTACAAACAACGGCGGTTGCAGGTTTCTTAATTTGCAAATGTATTTCTTCTGGTATATCTGTGATATATGGTTGATTGTTGTTTAATTTTTCCTGTAATGAACGGTCGTCCGAGATGATAGGTTTGGAATTTGGACTGCCATTAGAAATCGAGTATGCTGAAAGGATCAATTGCATCTACCATTTTAGAATCGTGATTCATTTGGTCAATTCAATATGATCGGGGAAAAAAATATGAACACGTGATTTGGACACTCAGTTTGATTGCATGCAATATACAAATACGCATTTGAAAATTCATTCGTTATTTAATTATACAAAACCGAGAGAAAACAATCGCATACAAAAACATCGCAAAAGCAGGTGCCTGGAAATGATACGCGACTCCAATCAAATAAATAGATATAAGCAAAAAGCAATGCATTCTAAATATACATATATATAATATCAAACATTACATAGAAAACGAATGCTCACCCCCACCACAAAACTGGGTAGAACTTAGGTACTCCAGAAAGGTTTCAATTTGATCCAACAAACCCCAAAATGGTTATAAAACACGTGCAACACACATTATTTCATACAATGACACTTAACCTTGTGGTACTTTCAAAATTCTACAGCAATTCTTTACAATTATATACATGCATTAACATATTTTGAAATATTAAATTTTTTATAATGTCATATCATAGAATTTTGGCAGCTCAAACTCGAAGTTGATTTCATATACCACCGTTATAAATAGTGCATAAACACTTAACACTTTGACAAAAGTAAAGATCACACCCAGATAAATAAACTCAGCATAGATACCAGGATTGAACTTTTGTATTTGCGCAAGACGCGCGTTTCGTCTACAGAAGACTGATCAGTGACGCTCGAATCAAAAAAGGTTAAAAAAAGGCCAAATAAAGTACGAAGTTGAAGAGCATTGAGGACCAAAAATTCCTAAAAGTTTTGCCAAATACAAAATGTGTTCTTTCAGCTAGTGCTTCATTTTCAATGATAACGTATGTCCCTCCAATATGGGAACAGCTCGTAAAAATAGATCTCAGATTACAGGGCCAAATAGAGAATTTGTAAAAAGACTATTGTATAGAAACGAATTGATTTACCTTGGCTATGTCCATGTTGATGATCCACATCATAGTATGTGTAGTCGATATTATATCTTTTTACTCGATCTACAATCTGTATTTGAATGTTACATATATTTTAGATATCATTATAAGTATAAATCGATGTTTTCAACAGTATAATCAGATGCCTATCATCATTCACCGCTTCAAATCTAAAGGCTAGTAGCTCATTGCACTGCACGTAACCAAACATGAACATTACATAACATCATTGGTTAGATGTCTTTTGTTTATGCCGTTGTTAGCTAACCAAATATTTTGATGTACACTTTACACAAAAAGGTAAATTTAACGATAATGTTGTTAAATGAATATTGCATTGCAATTTACTATAATTAAGTTGGGATTTTTCTTCTTTAACGTTTCAATTGTTTAATTGGATGTGATGCACAATGTGCTATTTGCAACTTTTCTCAAAGAGCAACTGGACGTTTTCATATTGTGTAAGGTTGCGATATTATCCTAATCACCCATTTTATAATTTAAATATTGAAACTCCATCTTATTTTTGTCAAGTGTTCTTGGAATGTAAATTCCTTTTCTGTTCGTAGAGATCGTCCGAAGAAACATTTTAAACAACCACCACGAAAATAAGAATGAACTGAACTTAAGAAACAAGTTAAGATTTTAAAATCTTTTCTTACAATGTATGTAATTTTATTTGATTATTATTTTTTTTTTTTTTTTGTGTTCGTAAACAATAATCCCATACTGTCATTATGGAAGAGGATACCCGTTAAACTACATTGGTTTTGTATATGTATGTATGCTACGTTTAAGCGTCCTTTCATTAGGATCACCACCATGAGTTATGGTGTAAAGAATGACATTTAGCGCACTGTATCGGCACAGATTTTATCTGAGCTTTGGTCTTCACAGGTCTCCAGTCTAGCCGTGACGGTACTTACTTCCAGAAAGTTAACCTTCCCAAAACATAAATAAATATAATGCAATAAAACATATGAACACATCCACTCGCCTGATTTCATCATCCTCAAAATATAAAACGTGCAAAATATGTACAAAATAAGAGATATGGTCACCCCGGATGCCGCTCAAATTCCGGGAAACCGGTAAGGCAATATTTGAATTCCAAACCCATACCGCTAAATGCCTAGCTGTATTACTTGTAGAGGAAAGCCGATAAACCTACGATACAGGATCTCTGAAAGAAACTACCGATCAATAAGGGGAACAGCTAAAACACTATTCGAAGTGCAAAACGGATCAAAGATACTTTTGACCACGCCATACTATTAGTACTAGAACGCATCATAGATAACATTGAACACTCACTATTAAAAGTAAAAAAAACACATCAAGGATACCATTTGCCACTCTATAGTATTAGTACTAGATCATAGATAACACTGACCACTCACTATTATTAGTTCAAAAACACATCAAAGATACCATTGGCTACTCCATATTATAAGTACTAGAACGTATCATAAATAACACTGACCACTCACTATTATAATTACAAAATAAGTATATCAAAGATACCACTGACCACTCCATATTTTTAGTACTAGTCATAACTATTAGTCCAAAAGAGATCAAAAACTATTGACCACTTCATATTATTAATACTAGTACGCATTATAGATAACAATGAGCACTCAATATTAAATGTAAAAAAACACATCATAGATGACATTGACCACTCCGTATTATTAGTACTAGAACGCATCATAGATAACACTGACCACTCACTTTTATAAGTACAAATACACATCAAAGATATCATTGGCCACTCTATATTATTATTACTAGAACGCATCATAGATAACACTGACCACTAACTTTTATAAGTACAAAAACACATCAAAGATAACATTGACCACCCCACATTATTAAAACTAAAACGCATCAAATGTTCAGAGAGGCCTTAAGCTGTGATGTGGTTATGATATGATATGACTCTCTGTGGAGCACAAGGACTAGAATGCAGACGAATTCATAATTCCATTCTTACAAATTTCCGTGTAGTATTTTCGTTATACAACAACCACATTGTTGGCTTCTTTGTCAATTTCTTGTGTGTTCTTTTATCTATTTCGTAGTCACTTACAAAATGTAATATATCCACAACATTCATACATATATTTGAAAAACAATCAAGATATGTTTTATCAGATATTTCCCGTTTAAACCAATTTTTGCAGTTCGATGAAATAGCGTTTTTTTATGACCCGAAGACAATGTTTCCAATCTATTTTAGATGGAGGATATTTTGGTTCTTTCCAAAACAATTTTAACCTCTCGATTTTAAACGATATTGAGGTTCCCGTGTAACATTAACAAAGGGATCATTTCCAAAATTCGCCGATTCACAGTCTCATGTTAGATGTGTATTATTTTCTAAACTGACGTCTTATGTTTCTGACATATCATTTAAAATAAACTTCTGCTGAGCTTGTTGTATGTACACAAAAAAATAGGTGGTTCTGTGTTATCGAAAAGGGAGGTATAAAGTTTTGAATAGTAGAATCATTAAATATACTAGCCAATCACAGCCTTCTGATGAACGCTTTTGTAAACAGTACAAAGAACGCATTAGATTTTGAAACGGCCAATCAATTTTCTATTTTAGCATTGTATGTATGTGAACTAAAAGTGTAATAAGAACTCACCAATCAATTTCTATTTTTATCATTGTATGTATGTGAACTAAAGGTGAAATAAGAACTCACCAATCAATTTCTATTTTAGCATTGTATGTATGTGAACTAAAGGTGTAATAAGAACTCACCAACGACTTCATAAGGTTCATCTGTAAGAATAAAAACAATTCACCTTCCTTTTTGTATATCTAGTTTCCATTGGAAATCAAGTTACTGTTTTATACATATCTGTTTGATTTTAATGTTTATACATTCTATCACATAAGCCTTAATTATAAACAACGGCGGTTGCAGGTTTCTTAATTTGCAAATGTATTTCTTCTGGTATATCTGTGATATATGGTTGATTGTTGTTTAATTTTTCCTGTAATGAACGGTCGTCCGAGATGATAGGTTTGGAATTTGGACTGCCATTAGAAATCGAGTATGCTGAAAGGATCAATTGCATCTACCATTTTAGAATCGTGATTCATTTGGTCAATTCAATATGATCGGGGAAAAAAATATGAACACGTGATTTGGACACTCAGTTTGATTGCATGCAATATACAAATACGCATTTGAAAATTCATTCGTTATTTAATTATACAAAACCGAGAGAAAAAAATCGCATACAAAAACATCGCAAAAGCAGGTGCCTGGAAATGATACGCGACTCCAATCAAATAAATAGATATAAGCAAAAAGCAATGCATTCTAAATATACATATATATAATATCAAACATTACATAGAAAACGAATGCTCACCCCCACCACAAAACTGGGTAGAACTTAGGTACTCCAGAAAGGTTTCAATTTGATCCAACAAACCACAAAATGGTTATAAAAACACGTGCAACACACATTATTTCATACAATGACACTTAACCTTGTGGTACTTTCAAAATTCTACAGCAATTCTTTACAATTATATACATGCATTAACATATTTTGAAATATTAAATTTTTTATAATGTCATATCATAGAATTTTGGCAGCTCAAACTCGAAGTTGATTTCATATACCACCGTTATAAATAGTGCATAAACACTTAACACTTTGACAAAAGTAAAGATCACACCCAGATAAATAAACTCAGCATAGATACCAGGATTGAACTTTTGTATTTGCGCAAGACGCGTTTCGTCTACAGAAGACTGATCAGTGACGCTCGAATC
Source organism: Mytilus coruscus (assembly GCA_017311375.1). Classification (NCBI taxonomy): domain Eukaryota; kingdom Metazoa; phylum Mollusca; class Bivalvia; order Mytilida; family Mytilidae; genus Mytilus; species Mytilus coruscus. The sequence goes on along the minus strand of CM029606.1, from coordinate 41,009,446 downwards.
AAAAAGGTTAAAAAGGCCAAATAAAGTACGAAGTAGAAGAGCATTGAGGACCAAAATTCCTAAAAGTTTTACCAATTACAAAATGTGTTCTTTCAGCTAGTGCTTCATTTTCAATGTTAACGTATGTCCCTCCAATATGGGAACAGCTCGTAAAAATAGATCTCAGATTACAGGGCCAAATAGAGAATTTGTAAAAGACTATTGTATAGAAACGAATTGATTTACCTTGGCTATGTCCATGTTGATGATCCACATCATAGTATGTGTAGTCGATATTATATCTTTTTACTCGATCTACAATCTGTATTTGAATGTTACATATATTTTAGATATCATTATAAGTATAAATCGATGTTTTCAACAGTATAATCAGATGCCTATCATCATTCACCGCTTCAAATCTAAAGGCTAGTAGCTCATTGCACTGCACGTAACCAAACATGAACATTACATAACATCATTGGTTAGATGTCTTTTGTTTATGCCGTTGTTAGCTAACCAAATATTTTGATGTACACTTTTACACAAAAAAAGGTAAATTTAACGATAATGTTGTTAAATGAATATTGCATTGCAATTTACTATAATTAAGTTGGGATTTTTCTTCTTTAACGTTTCAATTGTTTAATTGGATGTGATGCACAATGTGCTATTTGCAAGTTTTCTCAAAGAGCAACTGGACGTTTTCATATTGTGTAAGATTGCGATATTATCCTAATCACCCATTTTATAATTTAAATATTGAAACTCCATCTCATTTTTTGTCAAGTGTTCTTGGAATGTAAATTCCTTTTCTGTTCGTAGAGATCGTCCGAAGAAACATTTTAAACAACCACCACGAAAATAAGAATGAACTGAACTTAAGAAACAAGTTAAGATTTTAAAATCTTTTCTTACAATGTATGTAATTTTATTTGATTATTATTTTTTTTTTTTTTTTTTTTTTGTGTTCGTAAACAATAATCCCATACTGTCATTATGGAAGAGGGATACCCGTTAAACTACATTGGTTTTTGTATATGTATGTATGCTACGTTTAAGCGTCCTTTCATTAGGATCACCACCATGAGTTATGGTGTAAAGAATGACATTTAGCGCACTGTATCGGCACAGATTTTATCTGAGCTTTGGTCTTCACAGATCTCCAGTCTAGCCGTGACGGTACTTACTTCCAGAAAGTTAACCTTCCCCAAAACATAAATAAATATAATGCAATAAAACATATGAACACATCCACTCGCCTGATTTCATCATCCTCAAAATATAAAACGTGCAAAATATGTACAAAATAAGAGATATGGTCACCCCGGATGCCGCTCAAATTCCGGGAAACCGGTAAGGCAATATTTGAATTCCAAACCCATACCGCTAAATGCCTAGCTGTATTACTTGTAGGGGAAAGCCGATAAACCTACGATACAGGATCTCTGAAAGAAACTACCGATCAATAAGGGGAACAGCTAAAACACTCAGACATCAAATAGATTGGTCTGATAGTTTCCCACATAGAAACTACTAATTCCTTCTAAACACATGTCTCAAACAAACCTGAAAAAATCTGCAGTAACTTTCCTCAAAAAACAAAAATAATCTAAAACATAAAATATGCGATGTAAGGATATACTATTTATCCATGAAACCAATTTGACAAAACACTTTCAATGATGTTGAAGGATTCTCTCTGCAAAAACCTTCTTGTCCGCTCTCATCGGCATGCTTTGTTTATATTTGTTTGTGATATTACAAAAAGTACATCTTTTGTTTTCTTCTCAGGACAAAAAATACCATAGCTGTATTTGGCAAAACCTTTCGGAATCTGAGGCCATCCATGGCTTTAAACTTTTTTATTCGTTACTGGTTAGTTATTTGTAGACGAAACGTGTGACTGGTGTTAAAAGTTACAAGCCTAGTATCTTTGTTTATTGTATAGTAAAACTGTTAAATGCAGAATTAATGTAATTATGTATCAATTTTATTGCTTTTATTACATATCAGATTAAGTTCTCTCGAGTAAATTCGTATTTAAACGTTAAGGACCAAAAAAAAGTTGGTATCGCTTGACAACAGAAAAGACAAATGTATATGTTTAAGAAAAACACAATTAACTACGAAAAGACCAAACCTCATTTGCCACTTGTTGTCCTGAATGTTTGCCTGTAAAAATAAAAGATTACACGATATAAACTGAAACCCTAAATATCAATATTCATCTATCAGTTATTAGAAAACTTTCACCAAGTACCATCAAATAGTTACAGATGCTAAATCTGTTTATTATTTGTTATAGAATGGAAAATGGAAACGGAGAAAGTGTCAAAGAGACAACTCAACAAAGAGTAGAAAAACAGCTGAAAGCTGAATTATTTGTAAGCATGTGTACTACACGTCTTTTTAGAATAACCGAGATCAGGTAAGCAGTGACCAAAAGATTAAAGAGCTAGCACGCTTTAACACGATAAACAACATTACCGAAATGATCCAAATTGAAAAAAAAAACACAGTTTAAGGTCAACTTTACCTGAGGACGTTTGGATTTAAGTTGCAGCACAATTTTATAAATATTATGAAAACGGAAATTTACCAATAATATATATCGCTTAATCGAAAGGTACCCTAGCTGACTGTTAGACCTACAGCAGAACAAGTGTAATTAGTTATTCCAAATATTCTCAGTGGTTTCTCGATATGTATCGTATAAATTTATGTATGAATTTTCAAGAACAACTATTGCATAATCTTTACGGAGTGATCTGTTTTTTTTTTCTACGAATAAGTGATGAATTTAAAAGAAGTATTTGATAAAGGGTATCGCCAGTCTGCCCTACATATGTAAATTTTTGACAATATTTACTATATATTAAATATATGAAAATGTTGAAATTGATAAATTGATAATTGATTATTATTTGCGATGCTTTACAATCACGAACATTTCAACGTGAAAGAAATCCAAAAAATCACAACTCGCATACTTGTATTAAATTTTGAACGCATTTATGTATACAGCGTTTCCGAAAGTTTAAATAATTAATCTCGCATGTTTGTCCAATGCACAACAGTTGTGAATAAAAACATGCAATCATTATGGATTTCACAGTTTGAATAGAGAGTTTTAACTTGGAGAAACAAATCTTTTTTTTAAAAATCATTCAAATGAATTAAACTTGTTTATGGTTTCATTATATTGACGGTATTCCTGTTTAAAAGGGAAACGTTAAAAGGTAATGATTAAATGCATACATTTTGAACCTGTTGTTCAGTGGTTGTCGTTTGTTGATGCGGTTCATAAGTGTTTCTCGTTTCTCGTTTTTATATAGATTAGACCGTTGGTTTTCCTGTTTGAATGGTTTTACACTAGTCATTTTGGGGCCCTTTATAGCTTGATGTTCGGTGTGAGCCAAGGCTCCGTGTTGAACCCGTACTTTGACCTATAATTGTTTACTTTTTACACATTGTGACTTGGATGGAGAGTTGTCTCATTGGCACTCATACCACATCTTCTTATTTCTATGTACATATTTGCAAAGATAAAAGTAAAAATAAAGAGATGTATACAAATCACAAAAATGGTCATAATTTAATTTTGGACCTGCGTTTATGCAATATGCAGTAAAGATATTATTCATCGAAAGCATCTAAAAAATAATTATACTTAACCGTATTATCACAATCAATAGTTACATAAAAAAACAAAAGACTGAGAAAGACCGAGTAAGACTCAGAAACTGGAATCAAATATTTGATGATATGACATGAAAGTTAGATTTATATAAAAAAAAAAAAAGGTTAGAACTTACCGAGTATCTTTTCCGTATATCTAGCATCAGTTTGAAGAGCAACTAGCGCTACTAGGCAATACCATAGGCCCATATATATTAACATCTTTCAATGTGATTTCGTCCAATGCAGAATACTTCTAAATGATCCGTTTGAATGCTGCAATTTATTAATAAGATTTTTTTGTAAAGCATTTATCATTTTCAAAAATAAGAATTTTGAATTTTTATAATTTAAGCAACATGTTTCTCTTTGATTATTTATTAAGAACAAATTTTCTCAATTTGATTTTCGTTTAATGATATTAAATGAATTATACACAGCATTTAAACATATAAAATGCATTGCCGTGAACATTATAACAAAGAAAAACAAACAAATCAAAAGGTACAACATTTAAAATTAAAGCATCAAAGTAAACAAAAAAAATCAAAAGGTACAACTTTAAAAATTAAAACATCACAGAGAAACGAAGGCAGTCTGATAAGTGTAAATGCTTTATTGTTTTTACTTTTGATTTGGTCAAGATAGTTCGTTTGTTACAATATAAGTATTCAAACTGAAGTTTGATATTTGATTTATTGCTTGTCCTACACTTTACATAAGATGGTGCAGATATTCATGCATTCATTTATTTTTCTTTTAATATATTTCACTTACTCGGAGAATTCATTATTCAAATTTCCTGAAAATTACATTATCCAATAATATCGGTGAGGATTGGAATTGCTACCAAACCACATAAGAGCGGAGTGGCAGCAGCAGGTTAAGAATTTGTCTATTTCTAAATGGGGGCCCAGCTATCTATTCTATTGTGCATTTTGTATTGTGATGAAAACATCGTAAACATTTGTATCTCTTACCAATTGCTAAACACAAATCACCTTAAAATGCCACTAAAATTACATGAAATTAGAAATTGCTGGTATTTTGGTGCATAATTAATTATAAAGTGAATAGTTCAGTTTCCAATAAGATTGGTTTTATTTGATTTTTCTGCTCTGCATCTTGATACCGTAAAAAGAACCAAACCGTCGGACATACACACAGGCAGAAAGACACACAGTCATACAGACCGATAGATCATGCATGCTCACAGAGAAAAAAACATAGTAGCACAAGTAAAGGACATGAATAATTACTATATTTGTTTTACATGTATGCAAATGCTTCAAGCCTCCCCCAAGAGCCAAGACCATAAGATGGCTGAAATAAAAATGCAGAAAAAATCAAGCGACATTACAGGTGTCAAATATCTAGTGTTTAGAAAATAAAACCGATATCAATAATGGCTATTAAAACTTAAAAAGGTATCTAGTCAAGAAATACAACTTGAGGTACGCCTTGTACAATGTGAAACAACTATTCTCAATGACGTTAATTGAAATTACATTTGCACCATCACCATATCACAATGATAAAGAACTATGAGCATACAGCATTTGTACAGAGGACTTAATGACATTTTTTGACATTTTCTATTTATGTTTATAATATTTTGATAAGCAAATACTTTGTCTTTAAAACAGATTTTAAGAAAATTATTCTGAAAGCAAGAAAAAGTTTGATATATATTAAGTTAATTTAGGGGAATGCGTGTCTGGTGTACCAAATTATAAGCTTGGTATCTTTCTAGTGTTTAGGAAACATGCGGAAAAAACCGGATTGTAAACGAAATATCATTTTAACAATGACTCTCTATTTTGCTCTTATAGTGTAGGGTAATAATTCAACTCTTCAGAGGTAATATTGGGCAATGTGATTTTGGTTTTGTAGAAATGTGAACGATGGACTCTCCTAGTAAGTCAATTAAATTAAGTGAATAGATAATTATCTGTATCAACTTATGATAAATGAAGGACTAGCTATACATTGAGGGTCCAACTTCAGTTTGAATGGTTATATTGGAGAAAATAAATACTTTCCGCACTCCAAAATCTAAAAATTCGAAGTAACACCAACAACGAATATATCTATCATTTTTATTATACAGACTGCCTACTTTTCATTTTGATGCTTGATTTTCTATTTTTTTTTTTTTTTTTACTTGGTTATATTTTTCACGGTTATGAATTCAATGTGTTTAAAAGCCTTGAATGATATATCTAATATTATAAGTTGAACATTAAGTTAACAAAATGTGTTTTAATGAATAAACAAAGAGAAACATGTTGTGTAAAATATATGAATTCTTATTTTTCAAAAGGATGAATGCTTTTCAATATAATCTTACATGTATTGCTAACAGGGGGCCTCGGTGGCCGAGTGGTCTAAGTAGTTACTACTGTAATCACTAGCCAGTCAACACTGAGGTTGTGAGTTCGAACCCCGCTCGTGCAGGTGCACTCGACTCAATCTTAATTGACTAGGATTGTCAGTTTTCCTATCGAAGGTCGGTGGTTTTCCGGGCACCCGGCTTCCTCCACCAATAAAAACTGGCCGCCACGAAATAGCCCAAAAGCGGTGCTTAAAAGTGGCGTTAAAACACCAAAAATCAAAATCAAATCAAATGTATTGCTAACAAGGCGTATTCAAACTGATCGTTTTTAAGTATTCTGCCTCAGGTGCAATCACATCGATATATATGAATAATATGTGTCTATGGTATTGCTTTACAGGACTTGTTGCTCTTCAGACTGATGCTAGATCTAACGAAAAAATGATCGGTAAGCTATAACCTTTGTCTATATCTAACTTGTATTCATATCATTCAATTTTTGTGTGGAGTTTTGTATACTATTGTTTGTCTTTTCGTAGTTATCGATTTCGATTCTCCCTTTTGCCTTTTTCGCCTTTTTTATATATAAACACGTCTTTTAAATTTAATTTTTATATGTTTCAAAGAAATAAGCATTGTTACTTTCTATGGATCTGTAATGTTAAAGATGTCATATTACAGGTTTAACAGTTTAAATATTAGATAGTTTCAATAACGTCAATGCAATATCCTTTTTGATTCATTAACAAACATGCAAAACTTTTAAACATGATCTAATTATAATATTAGATGAAGAGAAACATAATAAGGTGTTAAGGCATGATTGCCATTGAGACAACTATCAAACAGAGTCCAATTCCCGTGGATTTGAGAATATAACCAAAGTCAATACTGTATGGTCCGCTTAACCCGATAAGACAATCATCTATTTGAAATGTTATATAAGAAAAGCCAAAGATACCAAAGGGACATCAAAACACATATGTCGAAAACAAACTACAAACGCCATGGCAAAAAGGACAAAACAGTATACAAAATGCATTAACGACAACTCAAGACTGAGCAACACAAACGCCACCACAACTTGGAGTGGTATGACGTGCTCAGTAACTGTAAGAAGTTCCTGCTCCACATGTATAAGATATTTAATGACCAAACCAAATTCAACAATGAAAAGGAAAACGCTTGCATTATGTATTTAATTGTACTTATAATCAACTCAAGACAAGTTCAAATTTGCGAAAATTTTATTTAAATGATAATAATAATAACATACGATTAATAAGTTAGTCAAATATTAGAGTTGATAGTTAAAATTTGCTGTTTATTTATAATTTAATGTATCGAAATATGAAACCGGGGCAACAGCAACACATTGAGTTGTATTGGTATAGTTATTGGTACGGTGCGAACGATGCATTATTATGTTACTTAAAATCCTGAATATTTTACTTTCATATCTGATAATAATGTTTCTGATGGTTTTGAGGAATAATATATTTACTGTAATTTGCGTAAACGCAGGTCATAATATTAAATTATGTGAATTGTATATCTGCACATTAATCCCTGTAGATATCTACATGTATAATGTAATGGTTTCTTATTGACCTTACCTTCATAGCACAGTAATACGGTCAACTTTACCCCTAGGAAATACTTTTCAACTGAGCTTTCATTGCTTGAACTTTACCCTTTATCGTAAGATGGAGCGTGTTCACAGTTAGCGTGAACATCAAGAAAATCATTACAATATAACAACAGTAGTAATGCAACAATACAAAATCGACTGTCGATGCATATTTCAAAAATGATAAAATAAGAACAAATGAGAACACCTTTAAATGTACCCGGTGTGATGATAAATTGAGATATTGTAATGGCACTACTACATGTATATCCACAACATTTACTTGACGATCACATATTCTATTGACTCTGTTGATTTTATCTTAACGTCGTAGTCTGTCTAGGTAGTACACCTAAACATATTTTTCAATAAAAACAGAATTAAATCTCCTTTAATGAGCCTCATACTATTACACTTTGTCGAGTGTTTGACCGTTCAAGGTCATGAATTTTTAAAATACTTTTGACTGTACATTTAACTAACTGCTTACTCAAATTGATGTTTGTATAACGCACGATTAGTTACTCATGTGATATGACAATATTTTAAGAACAAACAAAATAACAGAAATTCTACACTTAAAACTGTTATTTGTGATAATATTGATCAATTACTCGATTCTTGAATTCGCTGATTGTTTTCCGTACTAACCAGACAATGTTGATGATGCTCTTCGGTAAATTATTGCATTATATGATATGATCTTATGAATACATGTTTTTTTAACAGGATGATGAAACACCTAAACCGAATGCTCCTAAATGATGTGTGTGTTCTAGACTATCAATCTTTGTGGAAAGATTGCAGAAAGTTTGCAAATAGTATCAATTGATGAGTCTTCTATATAAAAGCAAATCGCCTTATTTTCTTTTATTGCTATTCCGTTTCCTATTTCTACCGATAACAGTTGTGTCAAGTCAGTTAAAATTATCATCAAAGAATACATGCTTATAAAAGTAAAATCATAAAATACTGAACTCGAGGAAAATTTAGAAATGCGTCGGTACAAATTATACTGGTATCTATTCTAGTGTTTAGAAACATGCGGAAAAAACGGATTGTAAACGAAATATCATTTTAACAATGACTCTCTATTTTGCTCTTATAGTGTAGGGTAACAATTCAACTCTTCAGAGGTAATATTGGGCAATGTTATTTTGGTTTTGTAGAAATGTGAACGATGGACTCTCCTAGTAAGTCAATTAAATTAAGTGAATAGATAATTATCTGTATCAACTTATGATAAATGAAGGACTAGCTATAAATTGAGGGTCCAACTTCAGTTTGAATGGTTATATTGGAGAAAATAAATACTTTCCGCACTCCAAAATCTAAAAATTCAAGTAACACCAACAACGAATATATCTATCATTTTATTATACAGACTGCCTACTTTTCATTTTGATGCTTGATTTTCTATTTTTTTTTTTTTTTTTTACTTGGTTATATTTTTCACGGTTATGAATTCAATGTGTTTAAAAGCCTTGAATGATATATCTAATATTATAAGTTGAACATTAAGTTAAGAAAATGTGTTTAAATGAATAAACAAAGAGAAACATGTTGTGTAAAATATATGAATTCTTATTTTTCAAAAGGATGAATGCTTTTCAATATAATCTTACATGTATTGCTAACAGGGGGCCTCGGTGGCCGAGTGGTCTAAGTAGTTACTACTGTAATCACTAGCCAGTCAACACTGAGGTTGTGAGTTCGAACCCCGCTCGTGCAGGTGCACTCGACTCAATCTTAATTGACTAGGATTGTCAGTTTTCCTATCGAAGGTCGGTGGTTTTCTCCGGCACTCCGGCTTCCTCCACCAATAAAACTGGCCGCCACGAAATAGCCCAAAAGCGTGCTTAAAAGTGGCGTTAAAACACCAAAATCAAAATCAAATCAAATGTATTGCTAACAAGGCGTATTCAAACTGATCGTTTTAAGTATTCTGCCTCAGGTGCAATCACATCGATATATATGAATATGTGTCTATGGTATTGCTTTACAGGACTTGTTGCTCTTCAGACTGATGCTAGATCTAACGAAAAATGATCGGTAAGCTATAACCTTTGTCTATATCTAACTTGTATTCATACCATTCAATTTTGTGTGGAGTTTTGTATACTATTGTTTGTCTTTTCGTAGTTATCGATTTCGATTCTCCCTTTTGCCTTTTTCGCCTTTTTTATATATAAACACGTCTTTTAAATTTAATTTTTATATGTTTCAAAGAAATAAGCATTGTTACTTTCTATGGATCTGTAATGTTAAAGATGTCATATTACAGGTTTAACAGTTTAAATATTAGATAGTTTCAATAACGTCAATGCAATATCCTTTTTGATTCATTAACAAACATGCAAAACTTTTAAACATGATCTAATTATAATATTAGATGAAGAGAAACATAATAAGGTGTTAAGGCATGATTGCCATTGAGACAACTATCAAACAGAGTCCAATTCCCGTGGATTTGAGAATATAACCAAAGTCAATACTGTATGGTCCGCTTAACCCGATAAGACAATCATCTATTTGAAATGTTATATAAGAAAAGCCAAAGATACCAAAGGGACATCAAAACACATATGTCGAAAACAAACTACAAACGCCATGGCAAAAGGACAAAACAGTATACAAAATGCATTAACGACAACTCAAGACTGAGCAACACAAACGCCACCACAACTTGAGTGGTATGACGTCGCTCAGTAACTGTAAAGAAAATTCCTGCTCCACATGTTTAAGATATTTAATGACCAAACCAAATTCAACAATGAAAAGGAAAACGCTTGCATTATGTATTTAATTGTACTTATAATCAACTCAAGACAAGTTCAAATTTGCGAAAATTTTATTTAAATGATAATAATAATAACATACGATTAATAAGTTAGTCAAATATTAGAATTGATAGTTAAAATTTGCTGTTTATTTATAATTTAATGTATCGAAATATGAAACCGGGGCAACAGCAACATATTGAGTTGTATTGGTATAGTTATTGGTACGGTGCGAACGATGCATTATTATGTTACCTAAAATCCTGAATATTTTACTTTCATATCTGATAATAATGTTTCTGATGGTTTTGAGGAATAATATATTTACTGTAATTTGCGTAAACGCAGGTCATAATATTAAATTATGTGAATTGTATATCTGCACATTAATCCTGTAGATATCTACATGTATAATGTAATGGTTTCTTATTGACCTTACCTTCATAGCACAGGAATACGGTCAACTTTACCCCCTAGGAAATACTTTTCAACTGAGCTTTCATTGCTTGAACTTTACCCTTTATCGTAAGATGGAGCGTGTTCACAGTTAGCGTGAACATCAAGAAAATCATTACAATATAACAACAGTAGTAATGTCACAATACAAAATCGACTGTCGATGCATATTTCAAAAATGATAAAATAAGAACAAATGAGAACACCTTTAAATGTACCCGGTGTGATGATAAATTGAGATATTGTAATGGCACTACTACATGTATATCCACAACATTTACTTGACGATCACATATTCTATTGACTCTGTTGATTTTATCTTAACGTCGTAGTCTGTCTAGGTAGTACACCTAAACATATTTTTCAATAAAAACAGAATTAAATCTCCTTTAATGAGCCTCATACTATTACACTTTGTCGAGTGTTTGACCGTTCAAGGTCATGAATTTTTAAAATACTTTTGACTGTACATTTAACTAACTGCTTACTCAAATTGATGTTTGTATAACGCACGATTAGTTACTCATGTGATATGACAATATTTTAAGAACAAACAAAATAACAGAAATTCTACACTTAAAACTGTTATTTGTGATAATATTGATCAATTACTCGATAATTCGATTCTTGAATTCGCTGATTGTTTTCCGTACTAACCAGACAATGTTGATGATGCTCTTCGGTAAATTATTGCATTATATGATATGATCTTATGAATACATGTTTTTTTTTTAACAGGATGATGAAACACCTAAACCGAATGCTCCTAAATGATGTGTGTGTTCTAGACTATCAATCTTTGTGGAAAGATTGCAGAAAGTTTGCAAATAGTATCAATTGATGAGTCTTCTATATAAAAGCAAATCGCCTTATTTTCTTTTATTGCTATTCCGTTTCCCTATTTCTACCGATAACAGTTGTGTCAAGTCAGTTAAAATTATCATCAAAGAATACATGCTTATAAAAAGTAAAATCATAAAAATACTGAACTCCGAGGAAAATTCAAAAAGGAAAGTCCCCAATCAAATGGCAAAATCAAAAGTTCAAACACATCAAACGAATGGATAACAACTGTCATATACCTGACTATAGGCATTTTCTTATGTAGAAAATGGTGGATTGAACCTGGTTTTATAGCTAGCTAAACTTCTCACTTGTATGACAGTCGCATCAAATTCCGTTATATTGACAACGATGCGTGAACAAAACAAACAGACACAATAGGTAAAATGTCAAAATAGGGTACAGCAGTCAACATTGTGTTATCATCTTAATCACTATAAAACAAACAAACGTAACGAAGAAGCACAAAATGGATCTATAATGTTAAAGATGTCATATTACAGGTTTAACAGTTTAAATATTAGATAGTTTTAATAACGTCAATGCAATATCCTTTTGATTCATTAACAAACATGCAAAACTTTTAAACATGATCTAATTATAATATTAGATGAAGAGAAACATAATAAGGTGTTAAGGCATGATTGCCATTGAGACAACTATCAAACAGAGTCCAATTCCCGTGGATTTGAGAATATAACCAAAGTCAATACTGTATGGTCCGCTTAACCCGATAAGACAATCATCTATTTGAAATGTTATATAAGAAAAGCCAAAGATACCAAAGGGACATCAAAACACATATGTCGAAAACAAACTACAAACGCCATGGCAAAAAGGACAAAACAGTATACAAAATGCATTAACGACAACTCAAGACTGAGCAACACAAACGCCACCACAACTTGGAGTGGTATGACGTGCTCAGTAACTGTAAGAAGTTCCTGCTCCACATGTATAAGATATTTAATGACCAAACCAAATTCAACAATGAAAAGGAAAACGCTTGCATTATGTATTTAATTGTACTTATAATCAACTCAAGACAAGTTCAAATTTTTGAAATAGTTTAATTGTACTTATAATCAACTCAAGAAAATTTTATTTAAATGATAATAATAATAACATACGATTAATAAGTTAGTCAAATATTAGAGTTGATAGTTAAAATTTGCTGTTTATTTATAATTTAATGTATCGAAATATGAAACCGGGGCAACAGCAACATATTGAGTTGTATTGGTATAGTTATTGGTACGGTGCGAACGATGCATTATTATGTTACCTAAAATCCTGAATATTTTACTTTCATATCTGATAATAATGTTTCTGATGGTTTTGAGGAATAATATATTTACTGTAATTTGCGTAAACGCAGGTCATAATATTAAATTATGTGAATTGTATATCTGCACATTAATCTCTGTAGATATCTACATGTATAATTTAATGGTTTCTTATTGACCTTACCTTCATAACACAGGAATACGGTCAACTTTACCCCCTAGGAAATACTTTTCAACTGAGCTTTCATTGCTTGAACTTTACCCTTTATCGTAAGATGGAGCGTGTTCACAGTTAGCGTGAACATCAAGAAAATCATTACAATATAACAACAGTAGTAATGCAACAACACAAAATCGACTGTCGATGCATATTTCAAAAATGATAAAATAAGAACAAATGAGAACACCTTTAAATGTACCCGGTGTGATGATAAATTGAGATATTGTAATGGCACTACTACATGTATATCCACAACATTTACTTGACGATCACATATTCTATTGACTCTGTTGATTTTATCTTAACGTCGTAGTCTGTCTAGGTAGTACACCTAAACATATTTTTCAATAAAAACAGAATTAAATCTCCTTTAATGAGCCTCATACTATTACACTTTGTCGAGTGTTTGACCGTTCAAGGTCATGAATTTTTAAAATACTTTTGACTGTACATTTAACTAACTGCTTACTCAAATTGATGTTTGTATAACGCACGATTAGTTACTCATGTGATATGACAATATTTTAAGAACAAACAAAATAACAGAAATTCTACACTTAAAACTGTTATTTGTGATAATATTGATCAATTACTCGATAATTCGATTCTTGAATTCGCTGATTGTTTTCCGTACTAACCAGACAATGTTGATGATGCTCTTCGGTAAATTATTGCATTATATGATATGATCTTATGAATACATGTTTTTTTTTAACAGGATGATGAAACACCTAAACCGAATGCTCCTAAATGATGTGTGTGTTCTAGACTATCAATCTTTGTGGAAAGATTGCAGAAAGTTTGCAAATAGTATCAATTGATGAGTCTTCTATATAAAAGCAAATCGCCTTATTTTCTTTTATTGCTATTCCGTTTCCCTATTTCTACCGATAACAGTTGTGTCAAGTCAGTTAAAATTATCATCAAAGAATACATGCTTATAAAAAGTAAAATCATAAAAATACTGAACTCCGAGGAAAATTCAAAAAGGAAAGTCCCCAATCAAATGGCAAAATCAAAAGTTCAAACACATCAAACGAATGGATAACAACTGTCATATACCTGACTATAGGCATTTTCTTATGTAGAAAATGGTGGATTGAACCTGGTTTTATAGCTAGCTAAACTTCTCACTTGTATGACAGTCGCATCAAATTCCGTTATATTGACAACGATGCGTGAACAAAACAAACAGACACAATAGGTAAAAATGTCAAAAATAGGGGTACAGCAGTCAACATTGTGTTATCATCTTAATCACTATAAAAACAAACAAATGTAACGAAGAAGCACAAAAAGGCATACATCAAATTTAACATCCTCATTTTGCTTTATTATACGATTTTATATATCTATGTAAAATCCACCCATAAAGGATGGAAGGTTTTCAGTACTGGCGTAAAATCGCGCGTTTGAAATTCACACAGGTAGACATAAAATAATTTTGTCGTTCAAAGTATGACGGGATACATAAATACAGAGTCACGTAAAATGGATATCACAAATAACAGATTTAACAGTAAAAGTAATATTAATAAATAAAATAATTGTGTGGTTCAAAGTATGACGGAATACATAAATACAGAGTCACGTAAAATGGATATCACAAATAACAGATTTAACAGTAAAAGTAATATTAATAAAGACAAATACAAGAATACTATAACACGTTATTAAGATGATAAACAACGTCAGTACGCAAAATCTATACTTCAATACCATCGTGTATTATTTGTGAAGTTGATACGGAATATTTATCAACAAGTTCTTGGTACCTTCCGATGAACTTTTTTAGAAAAACGACGAGAGGTTCTTTGACATACCCCTGGTTCATCAACTTTCTGCTCAGACACTGGTGACGTTTTACAAAGTCTGAGTAGGAGCTGCAAGCTCTTGAATACCGAATAAGTTGGGAAATGTATATCCCATATGCAGTTGAAGTTGGTATATTGCTACTAAGGTGGGGGAAATTGATAATTTTAAAATTAAAATCGTCTCGTTTGTCATAGATTCTGGTACTGAGATGACTGTGTATGTCAAATTCGAGGTATAAGTCTAAAAATGAGGCGGAGGAAGCCGTGTATGTTGTTTCTTTAATCTCTAGTTCTGGTGGATATATTAATGGAACCCAATCAGAAAAGTTCGGATTGTTAATGGAAAGAACATCATCAATATATCTGAAAGTGAAAATAAATAACCTGGCTTCTTTGATCTTCTTGCTTTTGACAAGTGTCTGTAGGAACTCCGATTCATATGAAAATAAGAAGAGGTCAGCAAGGAGAAGCGCACAGTTCGTTCCCATAGGAATGCCGACAATTTGTTGAAAAAGTCTACCTCCAAATTCAACAAATATGTTGTCAATAAGAAACTCCAGCATACTGATCACTTGTTCCTCTGTGTAGCATGTTTTACCCTTTTGTTCACTATTAACAAAATATGCCTTATGATATCCCAAAGTAATAACTTTATAGCGTATGCTACCATTTTTATGATGAAAAGCATTGTGGATTATTTCTTTTAGACGGTTTTTCAATTTCACATGGGGAATGGTGGTATACAAGGTTGATAAATCAAAAGTTTTGATAGAACTAACTTTAGAAAAAGACCGAGATTTAAAATTATCCAGAAGTTCTTTAGAGTTTTTAAGAATCCACATATGGTTAATACCACTAAATGAGTAAACAGTTTCACAGTATTTCTGAAGACCTTCTTTCACTACGGACAGAATTTTAGTCAATCTAATGGACAATTCTTTAGTGGAACATGCAGATGAGCCGGCAATGTACCGTTGTTTGTACGGAATTTTGTGAAGTTTAGGTATCCAATACAAACAAGATAAGTCCTCCGATTTGTTGTTCAATGCAATGTTCATTGAAGCCATGAAGGACTTATGATTCGCCAAAATCTCATCCTTGTCAAATGATATGTTTTTGTATGTGGGATTACCTGAGTGCTCATTTATTCCTAATTCTTTTACAAGACACTCGTAGTAATACGATTTACATATTAAGACAATATTATTTGAAGTTTTGTCCGCAGGAACAACAACATACTTATCTTGAAGAGATGATAGACATTTCACAGCCTCTTTGTCTCTGAAAACGGACTTTGGTCGATCATTCACACAGTTTTTCAACTTATGAATGCGACGTTTTATCAGAGACCTGATTGTTTTGACCCATTCTGACAAAGTGTCCAGTTAAACATCTTCTCGTTTAGCCCATGCTCTGGCGTAGTCCTCAATGGAATCCATAATGATTTTGAAGTTATGGTTCTAATTGATGTGTTGGGGTTCTCTAAACTTAGGACCATGAGAAATCACTTTTCGGAGATTTTCATGTTGAATTAAGTTTAGATCCCCAGTAATAACATGACCAAAGGGGCTGTAATTGTAAGGCGAGTGGGAACAGTCACATGTCAGAGGGCTTTTAGGTATTGTTCTAAATCAAGGTCCTGTAATGCTTGTTTATAGTTAAATATTTTGGGTGCAATGGTTTTGATGTAACTGAAGGATACAATAGGAACAGACTGATTTTGAAAATAAATAGGAATTTTAGATGTTACCTCCTTGTGATGTAGAACGTTGCTGATGTTGATTGCATCAATTCCTCTATTGGTAAAGTAAACAGGAAGGATTTTCCTCTTTTCCTCATGTAAAGGTTTCGATCTTACTGGTTTAAAAAGACGGAAAAGAGCTACATCACAAATTATACTGACAAGTCTGTATATTAGAGAAAATGTATTTATGCATCCTTTGTCAAGTGCATAATCTCTCAAACATTTTAGAAAATTAACAGGCAGTGAAAAAAAAGAATAGTTCTAATGTAATGTAACCCTAGCGGATGATGAAGATGAGAAAGAAGGTCATCAAAGCTCCCAGAGGGGGATCTAGATTTGGAAGACTTTTTTACATTAGGCCAATGGTAATGTTTTTGCCCATGACTACGTTGGTTTCGTAAGGTAGTATTAAATAAACTCATTACATTAACATCACTGCAGGCTGGACTTGACAAATTTCGTACTCCTTTGACATTATCATTGCAACTATATGGCATTGCAGTACCTAGTTCCCTTATATAATTTTACACGCCATATTGCACGTTACATCTACACAAGATTAATAAGTTTCACTCAAATCAACACCAAAGCAAGTATAAACGAGTATGAAAACCAAAACTTTAAATAGATGTGCTTAATTTTGCTAAGGCATCTATGAATTTTTTTATGACAGTACATTTACAGTAAATGATCGTATCAATGATACTTGCTATCATCACACAAGAACTGACCAAGGCTGACGATAACGAAACGTTCACAAGCAGTTGCATCGAATAAATTATTGTAAAAACGTACACTAGCAGTGGCATCGTATGAATGGTTGCACAAAAGGCCACTAGCAGTGGCATCGAATGAATCAATGTAAAAACGTCCCCTAGCGGTGGCATCGAATGAATGGTTGTGAAAACGTCTCCTAGCTGTGGCATCGTATGATTGGTTTCAAAAACGTCCATTGGCAGTGGCATTGTATGATTGGTTGTAAAAACGTCCCCTAGCAGTGGCATCGTATGAATGGTGTGAAATTGTCAACTAGCAGTGACATCATATGAATGATTGTAACAACGTCCCTTAGCAGTAGCATCGTACGAATGGTTATAAAAACGTCCCCTAGCAGTGGCATCGTATGAATGGTTGTAAAAACGTCCATTAGCAGTGGTATCGTATGAATGGTTGTAAAACCTTACACTAGCATTCGCATCGTATGAATAATTGTAAAAACGTCCCCTAGTAGAGGAATGATATGAATGGTTATAAAAACGTCCCCTAGCAGTGGCCGTATGAATGGTTGTAAAAACGTCCCCTAGTAGTGGTATCGTATGAATGGTTGGGAAAACGTCCCCTAGCAGTGGCATCGTATGAATGGTTGGTAAAACGTCCCCTAGTAGTGGCATCGTATGAATGCTTGTAAAAACGTCCCCCAGCAGTAGCATAGTACGAATGGTTATAAAAACGTCCCATAGCAGTGGCATCGTATGAATGGTTGTAAAAACGTCTCCTAGCTGTGGCATCGTATAAATGGTTGTAAAAACGTCCATTAGCAGTGGCATCGTATGAATGGTTGTAAAAACGTACCCTAGCATTGGCATCGTATGAATGGTTGTAAAAACGTCCCCTAGTAGAGGAATAATATGAATGGTTGTAAAAACGTAGCAGTGGCCGTATGAATGGTCGTAAAAACGTCCCTTAGCAGTGGCATCGTATGAATGGTTGTGAAAACGTCCCCTAGCAGTGGCATCGTATGAATAGTTGTAAAAACGTCCCCTAGCAGGGCATCATATGAATGGTTGTAAAACGCCCCCTAGTAGTGGCATCGTATGAATGGTTGGGACAACGTTCCCTAGCAGTGGCATCGTATGAATGGAAGGGAAAACGTTCCCTAGCAGTGGCACTGTATGAATGGTTGTAAAAACGTCCCCTAGCAGTGGCATCGTATGAATGGTTGTAAAAACTCCACTAGCAGTGACATCGTATGAATGGTTGTAAAAACGTCCCCTAGCAGTGGCATCGTATGAATGGTTGTAAAAACGTCCCCTAGCAATAGCATCGTATGAATGGTTGTAAAAACGTCCCCTAGTAGTGGCATTGTATGAATGGTTGTAAAAATGTCCACTGGCAGTGGCATCGTATGAATGAATGCAAAAACATCCCCTAGCAGTGGCATATTTCAAATGGTTGTAAAAATGTCCCCTAGTAGTGGCATCGTATGAATACTTGTAAAAACGTCCCCTAGCAGTAGCATAGTACGAATGGTGATAAAAACGTCCCTTAGCAGTGGCATCGTATGAATGGTTTTAAAAACGTCTCCTAGCTTTGGCATCGTATAAATGGTTGTAAAAACGTCCATTAGCAGTGGTATTGCATGAATGGTTGTAAAAACGTACCCTAGCATTGGCATCGTATGAATGGTTGTAAAAACGTCCCCTAGTAGAGGAATGATATGAATGGTTGTAAAAACGTCCCCTAGCAGTGGCCGTATGAATGGTCGTAAAAACGTCCCTTAGTAGTGGCATCGTATGAATGGTTGGGAAAACATCCCCTAGCAGTGGCATCGTATGAATGGTTGTAAAAACGTCCCCTGGCAGGGGCATCGTATGAATGCTTGTAAAAACGTCCCCTAGTAGTGGCATCGTATGAATGGTTGGGAAAACGTCCCCTAGCAGTGGCATCGTATGAATGGTTGTAAAAACGTCCCCTAGCAGTGGCATCGTATGAATGGTTGATAAAACGTCCCCTAGCAATAGCATCGTATGACTGATTGTAAAAACATCCCTTATCAGTGGCATATTTCGAATGGTTGTAAAAATGTCCCCTAGCAGTGGCATCGTATGAATGTTGCAAAAAGTCTTCTAGCTGTGGCATCGAATGAATGATTGTGAAAACTCCACTAGCAGTTGCATCGTATGAAGATTGTAAAAACATCCCCTAGCAGTGGCATCGTATAAATGGTTGTAAAAACATCCCCTAGCTGTGGCATCGTTAGAATGGTTGTAAAAACTTCCCCTAGCAGTGGTATCGTATGAATGATTGTAAAAACGTCCCCTAGCAGTGGCATCGTATGAATGGTTATAAAAATGTCTCCTAGCTGTGGCATCGAATGAAAGGTTGTAAAAACGTCCCCTAGCAGTGGCATTGAATGAATGATTGTAAAAACGTCCCCTAGTCACTTTTGCGAAGTAACTGCTCAGAAAATGAAAAAAAAAATCTTTTCGAAAAACAAAGATTTTTGAACTCCCCAGGCATTGATGTTCTGGTTTAGTCTACCATATGTGATACGTTAGAAGTTTCGGTTGTAAACATTGTTGAAATTTCGAGACATGGTGTATTTTTGTTTTTATTTGGGTGCCAATTTCGACTTTTATGAGTTTGAATGTCCCCTTGATATCTTTCGCCTCTCTTTTATTTCAGTGATTATATTGCATTATAACGAAGTCATACTAAAAATAAAGTAACAGCAATTTTACATTTATAGAACAAAACCGTTTAAGCTGTTCACGCCATGGGACTTAATCAACTCTTCTTAAAATGTCCTGTTCCAAGTCAGGAATATGGCAGCTGTTATCAAATAGTTCGTTTCTATGTGTGTTGGCGTTTGTTTTTGTTGCACTTCGGTGTTCCTGTTGTTCCTTTGTTTTCCTTTTATAAATGATGTGTTTCCCTCGGTTTTGGTTTGTAACCCGGATTTGTTTTCTCTCAATCGATTTATGACTTTTGAACACCTGTATACTACTGTTACCTTTATCTATGGGCGAATACCTGTGAATCAAGGTATAGAGGGTGTCATGATACAAGTAATTGGAACTATTGGTATGTTCGTTTTGGTAAATGTACTTTTCATCAAAGTTTAAATTATTCGAAAAGTTAGGGTGTCTCTTACCCCTGACATGGATTGCCATAGCCGTTTTTGTCACAATTTTTTTCATATTTTGTCGAAATTTTCTATTCTTTCTATTCTTTACCTTTGTATTTAATTTGGACTTAATACCAAAGGTAAAGAGTAATGTCATATTTTTTTATCACAAGCGCAACTGGTGAGTTAAATGTACAAATGTATACGAAACAACGTACGTATAGCGTTCCTAATTATGAGCCAGGTATATACAGTTTTTTAACTTCTGTGACGATGCCACTGCTGGTTGATGTATCGTACAGAGGATTTCTAGAGCTAAGTGGTCAGCATTTTGTGTCATTAATATTTAATTTTTCGCAAATTAACTAACTATCTTTCAAAGTTTAAATTATTCAAAATACTAAGATTTTCCTACCAGACATCGGTTGCCTTGGTCGTATTAGGCACAACATTTCGAGATTTTCCATTTTTGTTGTTTTTTAACTTTTAATTTGGCCTACCAACTGTTTGGTTTACGTACCACTGATGAGTCTTCGGTTGTCGAGAAGGCGTTTGCGTTTGTAATTGTTATTACACCGTACTCGGTTGGAAGGTGATATACAAATAAACGTCTGTCAGACGCATTACGTATTCGTCCTTTCCAAAAAAAATCATCTCTTTTTTTTTTTTTTTTTTTTTTTTGTCAGTATACGGTACCGTGTGATTCGTTTTCTCTTTCTGCTCAACACGTACCTGGTAAAGGTGCCTTGTGTTGTTATAGCGTGTCTTGCTTACGAAATTTCCTTAAACATATAAGAAATAAAAACAATACATAACAAGGCAAACTCTTTAGGCGAATTTTCTTATATGTCCAAATGTTACGCCTGAATTCATCATTTTCCAAAAGTTTATTTATTCAAACCTTTGGTTACAAAAGGTCCCCTGCCAGTAATATTTTTTTATCCTTTTCAGATGACAGCAAACACTTGAATAAAACAGACGACAAACAATTGAAAAAAGTATAACAAAAATACCGAACTCCAAGGCAAATTAAAAAAGGGGAAGATCAACGGAACCAGTGAAAAACAACTTTCATATTCCTGGAATTTTCCGAAGAAACTTGTGGGTTAAACCTGGTTTTAAAGCTAGCTAAACCTCCCACTTGTATGACAGTTGGTTAAATTTGAATATTGTCTATATCGGCACTTACATTGGTCTTTTTTTTTTTTTTTGATACATTAAATCAAAACTGAATATGCATACATTCTTCTGAAAATTCCTGTACCAAGTCAGGAAAATGGCAGCTGTTTTCCAGTCGTGACATTGGTTGGTATAGTCTAACTTTTGGGTTTGTCAGATTTTATGGACTTCTATCTTTTTTAATTTAACTAGGAGTTCGGTTTTTATGTCACTACAGTAATGACAACTTATGGTCCTACATCCTGTCTTTAATATGTACTTATATTTTGGCATTGCATAAGGTCATGCTTTTCTCAGGCTATTATTAACTTACTTACACTAAATCTGATTGATATTTTAGTCTTAGAGATTATGAATTATTTATTATTTGTATTCGGATTTGAACTTCTGGATTAGTAGTATTTGTAAATTGAGAAATATAAGTTCTTGGTGGGGTTTGCTCAGTCCTTTGTTTCCTATGTTGTGTTTTTAATAATATTGTTTGTCTTTTGACCGTTTTTTACCATGTTTTTGTCAGTTTGTGTTCGACTAACGAGTTTGGATGTCCCTTTTTGTATCTTTAGCCTCTCTTTTTCGACGTAGCAATTGAATACCGTCTAACACTTTAACGATTCGTTAAATATATTTTCTACAGGACTTACCATCTTAATGATGGTTTTTTTTTTTAAATAATGGTACAATTTCCTGTTAACAGTTTTAAGCTTGGATTCCAGCTAAAGACAAACATCTTTGTGATATTTTCAGAAACAGCCGTTTTTAGAAAAGTTTGTCTTACTTGGATTTGGCTGTACTTTGTTGGTCTGTTATTGACATATAGCAACCAACGTGTTTAAATCTGTTAGAAAACCCATACCGTATAGTCGGCTATAAAAGGCACCGACATGAAAAATATTAAACAATTCAATTGAGAAAACTAACGGCCTAATTTTTAACAGAACAATTTTCGAAAAACTAATATGACAGACATGGACCAACGCCAATCACTGAACTACATGCTCCTGACTTGGGACAAGCACATATAGAATGTGGCGAGGTTAAACCAGTGGCGCCAAAGCATGTATTCTTTGACTATATTTGTTACTGGCTTGACACTGATACAACTGTTATCAGTATAAATAGGGAAACAGGATAGTAGTAAATAAAAATAAGGAGATTTGCTTTTATTTTATTTTATACTACATCGGTTGATACTTTCTTTAATGACAAACACACACGCGCATCTTTCAGGAGCATTCGTTTATTTTCCAGCTGATCCGCCCTTTGGCATGTTTAATTCTTCTATTGTTTTTTCCATTTACCACCTGTTTAAAACAAAAACAAATTGTTGGAATCTTCAGCTACCATAAATAGCTTCATAACATAGAATTCGAACATTTAGAAGAGCATGATTAATACAATCTTCAAAGTGTTCAAATACTCGGATACATTTTATCGCAAATAACAGTTTTGAATGTATCATTTCTTTGTTATTGTGTTTGTTCATTAAATATTCTCATATCATCTAAATTACTAATCGTGAGTAATACAAATACTATTTTGAATAATGAATTCGTACAATCAAAAGTATTTTATAAGTTAATGACAGTGAAATGTCAATCACTGTGTACAAAGTTTCATAGTTCAACAAAGTGTCTAACGATCATTCAAGGAGGTTTTATTTTGTTTTCTTTAAATAACATGTTTTGGTGTACTACTAAATTATCCGTTTATAAAATTTAAGAAATTATTAAGAAACTAAGGTTTCAATTCCCTCAGTGAAACCTTAGATTGATTTGGCTATTATTTTTAGGTCCTTTTTGATCATATAGCTATTCAACTGTTTGGGTTCTTTAACATCATTGGCTTTCAAACATTGAACGTTCCTAATGAATGTTAATCCAGAAAAGCGCCTCTAACGCTGGAAATTTATAAAGTGTTGTTTTTATTGTTTGGTTTGAAGAAAAGAAGACTGCGAAGTTCAGATAACATTGGACTAGCACAGGAGTACATTCTATCGGACGGAGCGGATTATGTTGGTAATGCCAATTCACAGACGTCATAGGATACATGATCGTCGTAACAATTTTGTGTTTATACATGGTGTAATGCCGCTACAATATGTTAATATATCACTGAGTACATTTAAAGGTTTTATCACTTTATCATTTTTTCTTAAATCCTAAAATTCTATAGTCCATTGTAGCGGGGAATTTTAACTGTACTTTTTTTGTAATGATGACTTGCAGTTAATGTCCATTTGGATCTATAGACCAAAATGGCCGTGTTTACAGCACAAAATTTACTTTGAGTACATACAAACCTTTGTATCTGGAAAAATTTAAAGACATAGCATTTACATCACGGAAAACGTTAATAATAATAATTAACTCATCATAGATACCAGGCTTTTAAACCAGACGTTCGTCAGACGTTCGTATCGTCTACAAAAGACTCATCAATGACGCTCGAATAAAAAAAGTTAAAAAACCAAATGGAGTACGAAGTTGAAGAGTATTGAGGACCTAAATAAGAGACGGATGATACAATAGGGATATTCAAACTAACAAATTGAAGACAAACGTGGGCAAAAACCGAAAAACTACGAAAAGATAAACAATAGTCTACAAAACACAACATAGAAAACTAAAGATTAAATAGCAGGAACCCCGCCAGGAGTTCTCATGTGCTCTGAAAGGGTAATCAGATCCTGCACCACATGCGATACCCGTCATTTTGCTCATGTTAGTACAACATACAATCGTTGGTAGGTCTCAATCGGTGTTATGTATTTAACAGTTAAGCAACTTTTGAGTAACTAAATAAAGACATAAAATAACATATTATGTATCATAAATCAAATTGCTAATTGATTTATTCAATTTTGTCTGCTTCATGTCCACAGGTATATATTACATATTTTTTTCAGGACGAGTGTACATTTACAATTCGCAGTTTCAGAATCTAAAGAGTTCCTAGCAATATTTTCAAAAGCGTACCCAAATTTAGATTCAGAAAGGACCTCTGACACACGAAAATTATAAATTGTTATTTTTATTTATTTTTAAGTCGTTACGCTTTATTGCTAGTTTTTATGATACATGAAACAAACGTTTACTCAGCTCTATCGGACTGATACAAAATGTATACTTTAATTAACAAAATTTTCAACAGGAACGATATTCCAAAATAAAAAAAACAGCAGTATTTGCATGTATTGAACTCATGTTGTCCGATAAGAGTAGTTATTTTCCTTTGTTTATCATACATATAGATGCTTACAAAAGTATCAGGTACCGAATCGAAAGAAGAAGAAATGATGAACCTCGTGATTCTCGAATTAATGTCATCCGGTATTGTTGTGACCAAAAGGTATGCTTAGTCAAATATAAGATGAACTTGAAATGAAAAAAACAGGCAGAAGAAAAATAATGGACGAAATTATCACAAGTCTAAGAAATATCGACAAAAGTATGGCCAAAACCGAAAAACTACAACTTAATATTGTGGATATTGGCATATCACATTTCGATGATAATTTAGAAATAAGTAAAAGGGTAAGTAATACGCCCACTTCTAGGATTAAAACAAAATTCAAGAACCCGCAAAGCATTTTCTGTTTGTACCGGCCGACAAAGCAGCCAACAATGTGGTAGTGGTTTGATGCAATTACTACACGGAAATTCTTAAGAACGAATTAAAACATTCATTTATATTCAAGGCCGTGTGCTCCACAAAGAGCCAAATAGTAAATATTCATGTCACCATAGCTATTCAGCTTAAGGTCACCTTAAAAAATTTGAAAATCTCTACCATGTATTAGCTTCCTACAATACACAATTCAAAAACCCTTTCAAATTTCGTTTCATCTCGGTTTTTAGTAAGTGTTTACTGCTTTCATGTTTAAGCTATTTAGTAGTTCTCTTACTACTATAAAAGAACTTTCTATTAATTTTCGTAATAAAGCGTATGAAAATAATCGAATAAACTATTTTATGAATAAATCACATGCTTTTGATGGTCCATTCAATTCGGTTGATAGTTATGATTTTTTGACTTTGTACACTTCTCTATCATACAATCTAATCAAACAGAAGTTCTCTTATTTGCTTAAAGTGGTCCTTTGGAAAATCTGGATGCAGCTTATTAAATAAGAGTACATCTGTTTGATAGAATTTTTCGAAATACTAAGGATATTTTACCCCAGGAATAGATTACCTTAACTGTAGACGGCAAAATCTTTCGGAATATTGGGTCCTCAATGCTCCTCAACTTCGTACTTTATTTTTCCTTTTTAACATTTTTTAGATTCAAGCGTCACTGGTGAGTTTATTGCAGACGAAACGCGCGTCTGGCGTACACAATTTTAATTCTGGTATATATGATGAATGTATTTAGAAAGTTTGACAGGCCTTGTAGAATTCGGGATATCACATCTTGATTTTTACGGAGATGTTGGTTATAGAGCCCGGAAATTTAGATAGGATCCATGTAAACTAATTGATCCTTTGAATAAAATTATTTTTTAAAGTTTATCAATTAAACACAGTAATAAAATCTTAAAATATTGTTTTTATCGGTACTTACATTGATGTTGTTGTATATATTAATTATATCGACAGGATGTAGAATCATGAGTTCTCTTAACTATATATTGATATATTCTCATAACTATATATTATTATATACATATAGTTATGAGAACTCATGATCCTACATACTGTCGATACTGTAAACTTATATTTTGGCATTGCAAAAGGGCATGCGTTTCTCAGACCGTTTATGACGTCTTTTCACTAAATCCGTTAGATGTGTATTGATTGATACTTTAGTCTGGGAGAATATGAAGTATTTATTGGTTGTAATTGGCTTTGAACAAGCTTTTAGTAACTGTAAGTACTCTTATATTGATGATGTGTGTCTATTGTTTTTATGCTGTTTGGTTTTCTGCCTAGTACCGATCTTTTGAGTTAGGCCAAGTGCAACTGTTTTTTACAGTTTGTTCTTATATTATGCTGTTACATCACTGTCCACGGTAAAGAGAGGGTTGATCGCTCACAAAAATGTTTAATCCAGCAACGTTCTTTATGGGCCTTACTCAAGTCAGGAACATGTAGTTTAGTGGTTAGTTTTCTAGTTGATCTGTTTCACATTTTTCATGTCGAGGACTTTATAGCCGTCAATACAGTATGGGTTTTTCCGTATTGTTAAATGCCGTACGATGGCGATGACAATCAGTATTATTTCGGACCATAGGAATATAAACTAACAATGGTGTTTGCTGAATGGGTAAATGTGCCTAACATGTGGCGGTTGACAGTGGAATACCAGCATTGGTTCACAAACATTTTTTTCGGTAAACAGTAACAGAACGGTAATGGTAAAAAAACGTGTGGTGATGAAGAGTAGAATTATGCTAAAGGTACAAATACATTGGTAGTTAACAATGGAATTACGGTATAACACCCCTTTTCCCCAAATGTGACCTGTCGAATTAGACTTATTATCGGGTTTGTACTTACATGAGCAGTATAACGGGTGCCACATGTAGCGACGGATCTCCTTACCCTTTCATAGCACATGAGATCACCTCTCGTTTTTGGCGGGGTTTGTGTTGCTCAGTCTTTAGTTTTCTATGATGTATTTTGTGTACTGTTGTTTGTCTGTTTGTCTTTTTCTTTTTTAGCCATGGTTTATTTTCGACTTTGAGTTTGAATGTCCCTTTGGTATCTTTCGCCTCTCTTTCACAAACATTTGGCGGAGAACAGTAAAGTAACGATATAGGTACACCAGAAGGAGGAAATGAACAGTAAAACTACGATATGATACACAAAAATTTTGAGCCGAATAGTAAAGTAGAGCTGAAGATACACCTTAAGTGTAGTTAAACAGTAAAATAATAATAAAGGTACACTAGAAGTTTGAGAAAAACAATAAAAAAACGCTATAGGCAGACCAGAAGTTGGCGGTGATCATATTACTAACAATACAGGCACACCAGAAGTTAAAGGTGAACCGTAAAGTAACGAAACAGGTACTTAAGAAGTTGGAGGTGAACCGTAAAGTAACGAAACAGGTACTTAAGAAGTTGGAGGTGAACCGTAAAGTAACGAAACAGGTACCTAAGAAGTTGGAGGTGAACCGTAAAGTAACAAAACAGGTACTTAAGAAGTTGGAGGTGAACAGTACAGTAACGAAACATGTACTTAAGAAGTTGGAGGTGAACAGTAAAGTAACAAAACAGGTACTTAAGAAGTTGGAGGTGAACCGTAAAGTAACGAAACAGGTACTTAAGAAGTTGGAGGTGAACAGTAAAGTAACGAAACAGGTACTTAAGAAGTTGGAGGTGAACAGTAAAGTAACTCTATAGGAATATAAGAAGTTGGAGGTTAACAGTAATGAAACGCTATATGTACACTATACTTCCCAGGTTAACAGTAAAGTTACGCTTTAGGTAAGCCAGAATTTGGAGGTGACCAAAAGTAGCTCACACCTTTGGCGGTGAAAAGAAGAATAATGGTACAATTATACAAATATGTGATTATTATAAGTGGAAAAACCTACAAATACACAGAACCCTTTGTGGCGATCTATAGAATAAGGGTACAATTATACAAATATGTGATTATTATAAGTGGAAAAACCTACAAATACACAGAACCCTTTGCGGTGATCTATAGAATAAGGGTACAGTTATAAAAACGCGTGACTGTGAACAATTGAATAAAATTACAGGCATATAAATATGTGGCGGTAACCAGTATAAGAACATTGCTTTTACACAAACTTCTACACAGTGAAATAGTTAATTTGCCATATGGTAAAGAAAAAAGTGGAATAACGGCATAGTTACAAAAACGAACAAACTTTCAATATTGAACTGAAATTGACAAATAAAGGTCGTCAGCATTTGATTGATCTTGATAAGAAATGATATTGCATTGAGGGAAATCTATTTGTTTAATTTTTTTATGATGGTCAGGTCCGTTACTAGTAGCGAGAGACTAAATACGTAATTTACAATAAAAAGAAGTTGACGTTTAACGTAGAATTTTTAATTTACTAGCTACTAGCATTCGGACTTCTATTTCTTTTTATAATCTTGATGAGTTACATTTTGTTGGAAAAGACAACATTAAAAAAGCATGATGATAGAGTTTAAGTTATCGATGCGTATAATATGAAAAGTATATTCCTTAAGCAAAAACGATTATATTGTGATAATCCACAATGAGATTTTTTTATTAATTTGCTTGGACATCATTAAATGTGTGATGTGATCAAACTTCTCAGAATAAAAAACGTGAATTTGGAAGAAAAAAATAAAAACAAATTTAGTTTTCAAAACAGACATAACTTTCGGTTTACCATATGATTATAAAATTTTGTATTAAAGGAATTCTATATCACACAGTTACATACCTGTGCATACAGCAATACAAATGGTCTAAATTTTAAATACCCCTAGGTCCTGTACGACCAGTATCTCCTTTCGGACCAGAACGTCCAGGTGGCCCTGTTGGTCCAGATTCTCCACGAGGTCCCGTGTCTCCTTGATCTCCTTTGGGACCAGGATCTCCTGATAGTCCAGTTGGTCCAGTAGATCCCATTTCTCCTTTTGCCCAGATGGTCCACTCGGACCAGATGGTCCGGATGGCCCAGTTAGTCCAGAGGGTCCGGATTGTCCAGGAGGTCCTGTTTCTCCTTGTTCTCCCTTGGGACCAGAATCACCAGGCGGTCCCTTTGTTCCATTCATTCCGGGTGAACCAGGGCGTCCATCATGTCCAATTGATCCAGATGGTCCAGCAGGTCCTTTAGGTCCAGTTTTTCCAGTTGCTCCAGAATCTCCCATTTGGCCTTTTGGTCCTGAAGGCCCAGTTAACCCTCGAGGTCCAACACGTCCTGTTTTTCCAGGGTCTCCTATACTTCCCTTTGATCCAGGAGTTCCAGCTCGTCCAGTATATCCTCTCTTTCCTACAAAATACCAAATATAAATGGAATAAATACAATAGCTATGAATAAAAGGAAATACCGATTGCTTGGTTTGCTAATATTTTTTTTTTTGTCTTTATTGAAAAATATTTGAATACTTTCATGCAGCAAGACAACAAATACGTGTAAGACATCAATGAATGAATGATTCGAAATTGGACGTTATTTTGCCCCATATATAACTCTACATTCAGAAATCCTTAAAACTAGCGATTTTCTTCGATTATATTTCAAAAGTTGGATAGGGCGGATTATAAAAAAAAAATTTATTTCTTTTCATATAGATATCAATCAAAACACATGAAAAACACAATCTATTTCAAGTCTATACATTAGGCCGTACTATACATTAGGCCGTACTATCATTAGGCCGTACTATACATTAGGTCGTACTATCATTAGGCCGTACTATACATTAGGTCGTACTATACATTAGGCCGTACTATCATTAGGCCGTACTATCATAAGGCCGTACTATCATTAGGCCGTACTATACATTAGGTCGTACTATACATTAGGCCGTACTATACATTAGGTCGTACTATCATTAGGTCGTACTATACATTAGGCCGTACTGTCATTAGGCCGTACTATACATTAGGTCGTACTATACATTAGGCCGTACTATCATTAGGCCGTACTATACATTAGGTCGTACTATACATTAGGCTATACTATACATTAGCTCGTACTATACATTAGGTCGTACTATACATTAGGCTGTACTATACATTAGGTCGTACTATACATTAGGTCGTACTATACATTAGGTCGTATACATTAGGCTACTATCATTAGGTCGTACTATACATTAGGTCGTACTATACATTAGGTCGTACTATACATTAGGCTGTACTATACATTAGGTCGTACTATACATTAGGTCGTACTATACATTAGGTCGTACTATACATTAGGCCGTACTATACATTAGGCCGTACTATACATTAGGCCGTACTATACATTAGGTCGTACTATACATTAGGCTGTACTATACATTAGGTCGTACTATACATTAGGCCGTACTATACATTAGGCCGTACTATACATTAGGCTGTACTATACATTAGGCCGTACTATCATTAGGCCGTACCATCATTAGGTCCTTAATTTTCTCAAATGATTTTTTTCATATTTCTCATGTCGGGCCTTTTATAGCGGACTATACGGTATGGGTTTTCTCATTGTTGAAGGCCGTACGTTTGCCTGTAATTGCTTACATCAACTTCATTTGAACTTTGGTGGATAGTTGTCTTATTTGCAATCATACCACATCTCCTTGTTTCTATATATTTATTTCTAGTAGGTCTTACCTTCAGCACCCTGTTTCCCAGGAGGACCAGGTACTCCTATTTCTGAAAATGGACAATTCAATTTTTTTTTTTTTTTTTTTTTTTCAGTTTTATTATTCTTTTCCCTCGAATTGACATGATCATGTTTAATGTTTTTAGATTTGTACCTTCCTTGACATTTTGTCCATGTCACTTCCTGGAATCATACTATCAGTGTTAATATAGAATTCAATATTCATTATACAAAACTATGTTTTGTTGACAATACACTGACAAAAATGATCTGGTAAACCCCTTTTTGTAATTGTATAATTTTGAATTTTGCCTTAAATGCAAAAGAGGATATACAGAATAACGAAATCCTACACAAATGAATGGCAACATGAGACATATTTAAAAATTTTAGGTTATTTTTCCCTAGTCTTTATTTTTTTGGCCATTATTTTCTATTCTATAAAATTGAGAATGGAAATGGGGAATGTGTCAAAGAGACAGCAACCCGACCAAAGAGCAGAAACAGCCGAAGGCCACCAATGGGTCTTCAACACAGCGAGAAAATCCCGAACTCCCGGAGGCGGGCTTCAATTGGCCCCTAAACAAAAATGTGTACTCGTTCAGTGAAAATGGACGTCATTTAGCATCCCATTATTCTCTTTCTATATTTTTTGTCCTATTTTCTCTAATTTTTTTGTCCATTTTTGACTCCGGGCTTACATTTTAATAATTGTTTAGACGAGAAGTAGCAAATATCATTTTAAAGCTTTGGCGTGCCCAATCGGAGATAGAACCCATGACCTCCAGCGTTTGACGAGGGCACGCTCTCACGAGACAGCTAAGAAGATAAACCCAAATAGATTTAGTTCAGGCCTATATAAATCCAAAATAAAGGTAAAGAATGCATAAATATGCTTTTATTTCAATCTAAGATGGCTTTATCATCTTTATATTTTGTTATATTTAGAATTATCATTGTATATGCAGTCTTAATGCTTCAATGTTTTATGGGTAATTTCCTCTATCCGTACCATGAAAATAACATCACGCCATTACTAGGCTTTCCATTTTTAAGGACCTTGGTTAGCCAATAACAACATTTTGTTAAACGCTTTTGAAAATACCATGAATGCATTAGATTTTAAAACGACGAATTTATTTCTATTTTAGTATTGTATGTATGTGAACTACAGAGGTGTTATAATAACTCACCAACGACTTTATAAGGTTCATCTGTAAGAATATAAAAATAAAACAATTCACTTTTATGTTTGTATATTTATTCATTCATCGGAATCACAGTCACCTTTTCATTCATTTCTGAATGATTTTAATGTTACTAAATTAATATGACCTAAAGAATTAGATTTATCACCGGGTTTGTACTTTGTACACATGTGGAGCAAGATTTGCTTACCCTTCCGGAGCAACTGAGATCACCCCCGGTTTTTGGTGATGTTCGTGTTGCACAGTCTTTAGTTTTCAATGTTGTGTTTTGAATACTGTTTTTTGTTTTTGTTTTTTTTTGTTTTTTTTGTTTTTTTTTTTTTTTTTTTTCCATGGTGTTGTCAGTTTATTTATATTATGAGTTGGAATGTCCCTATGTTATCTTTCGCCTCTTTTTTATATATTCTATCACATTAACCTTGAATTGAGAGAACATTGGCGGTTGCACTTATCTTTACTTGCACATATATTTCTACTGGTATATCTCTGAATCAATAACATGATTGATTGTTGTTTTATTTACGTCCAATAGGTATGTCCAAAAATGAATGGTCCACCGGGATGATAGGAGTTAACGTTGGACTGTTATTGGAAAATGAGGATAAATCGAATAGGGACAATCATTTAGACTTACAACAGATCGCATACGGATCACCCAAAGAGTTGATGCAACGGTTCAAAACATGCAGGGAGCATTGCGCCCTATCTACACGATTTCACTTTCCCGTTATGACCTGACGTGGCTACGTATTTTTACATACTACAAAACCAAATGGACACCCAGCGTTGGCAAATTTGTTACTGCCGGTTGGAAGCTGACCAAAAGCTATCATATTTCTATTCCCTTATGATCGAATAACATAATGATAATGAATTGACATCTTTGTCTGTTCATTTGTTATCTACTTCCTACACGTTCAATATAATTGTAATTTTTTGAATACATTAAAAATCACGAAAATGCAAAATACTCATTTTGTATACGAACAGATTGAACGTGTGTGAAGTAATTAACAAATGAAATGTAACAGAAGTATATCGATGTTAAAAATCGTTTTCATAAATTAAGATTAATTTAATTTCAGTACGCTTAAAGGATTATTTTCATCCACCGTTTCAGACTCGTGATACATCTGGTAAATTAAATTTTATTTAAAATATGAACGCAAGATTCAGATACTGAATTTCATTGCATGCAATATGCACATGCGAAATGTCACAACCGGGAAAAAGACTGCTGTCAATGCATAATAAGTTGAAAAGGATATATAGGCGTTTAAACAAACTTTTGGTGAAAATTACCTATTAATATCAAATCTTTTTAACTAAAAAAAGTTTAAATGCTATTAAAAGATTTGAAAAACTAAAATATTACACACAGATAAATTTG
Organism: Mytilus coruscus; assembly: GCA_017311375.1. Lineage (NCBI taxonomy): Eukaryota > Metazoa > Mollusca > Bivalvia > Mytilida > Mytilidae > Mytilus > Mytilus coruscus. The sequence goes on along the minus strand of CM029606.1, from coordinate 40,975,781 downwards.
ATTTTTCAGATAGCTCTTCATTTTCAATGGAATTGTATGTGCCTCCTACAGGAAATAACTCGTTACAATGGATCTAAACTTAAAGGATCACATACAGAATTGGCAAATAAACTGTTGTATAGCAAAAAAATATATTTACCTTGGATACGTCCTTGTCCATGATCGACATTTACATATTCTGTGTAGTCGATATTATATCTTTTAATACGGTCTTCAACCTGTGTTTGAATATTGAATCTATTTGTAAATAATTTAATTTTGGATGTAACGCGTCTTCTGATTCGCTGACAGTGTTTTGTATATCAGCTCATAGACATAATTTTGTCATGTGACCGTGACGTCATCAACTTTTTTTTTTCAAAATGTACACCTTAAAAATGGAATTTAGAATTAAATTATAAGGAATTGCTGTAATATTTTTTTCTGTCTATTCGAAATAACCTAAAAAAATGTGGTGCACACTTTTAAATAACCCGCTACGCTGGTTATTCAGTGTGCACCGCATTTTTTATGTTATTTCTTCATAGACAGAAACAATATTACAGTCATTCCTTAAAGACCTTTATAAGTATAAATCGATATTTTCAAAAGTACTATCAGAGGCCTACCATGAATTCGCCGTTCAAGAATCTAACGGATTGTGGATCATTTCGCTGTTCAAACATGAAAATAACATCATGTCATTGGTTGAATTATTATTGTTTGGGACTTTGTTAGCCAATCAAAACCTTTTTTGGTTTACGTTTTTGAAAAAAAAAACTAGCATGCATTAGATTCTGAAATGGTGAATTGAACAGTAATGTTGCTGAATGTATATTAACTATAAACAAGTTGTTTTTTTTATTTCTTTTTTACATTTTAATGGTTTTTTTGAATGGGATGCACAACGTGCTTTTTGCACGTTTTTTGTTCGAGAAACATGACGTTTTCTTATCGTGTTAGATTGCGATGTTATTTTATTACATTGATTGCAATGAATTATCGTGATAGCCCAGTGAAATAAAAACTGGTGAGATAAATCTGATAATTTCACTCCTCTGACGTCATACAACAATAAGTGTGTCAGGACATTGTCGATGACGTTGCATCAAAGCAATAGAAAATGCGTAGAAAAGGATATAGTTCCTTTAATTTTCCACTTTATTTCCATTAAAAAGTCCATGGTCAATGTAATAAAAATAATAACTAATCCAAGAATTAAAATATCGAAAAGTACGTTACCGAACAACACAGATAATTATCACGATCCGCTAGTTAAATAATATTTTTCTACATTTTAATTCTTGGATTAGTAATTCTATAAATATTTATCCACTTTATAATGTTAGCGATTAAAAACGTCATCCAATTTAATTTTTTCACGTGCTCCTAGATTGTATCTTCCCTTTCTGAGATTAGAAATCGTGCGACGAAATGTATTTAACAACCATCCCGAACTTAAGAAACAGGTTATGATATTTTCTAACAATGTGCGTAAATTTATAGGAAGCAATATTCCCATACTCTCATTATGGAAGCAGGATAAACGATATTGGTTTGTATATTTGCTTGTGATAATACAAAACCTACATCTTTATTTTCTTCCCCGGACAAATGACCTTATCTGCATTTGGCAAAACCATTCGAAATTTTAGATCCTCAATGCTCTTTAATTTAGTACTTTTTTTAGCCTTTTAACTTTTTCATTCGAGCGTCTCTGATAAGTCTTCGATATTTGAAACGTGCGACTGGTGTACAAAAGTTTAAGCTTGGTATGTTTCGTGAGGTTTTTTTAATAGTGAAACTGTTAAATGCAGAATGAATGTAATTATGTACCAATTGTATTGTTTTCATTACAAATCATATTGAGTTTTATTCGAGGAAAATAATGGAATCGCATGTCAACAGAAAAGACAAATGTGTATGCTAAAGAAGAAAAAACATTATTAACTAAGAAAAGATCAAACCTTATCTTTATCTTGTTGTTCTGTAAGTTTGCCTGTGAAAATTTAAAAACCCTGAATATTAATATGTATCTGTAATGTTATTGGAAATACTTTCACTATGAACGATTTAATAGTTAGAGAAGCTAAATATGATAATCATTTGTAAGCACGCGCACTACACGTGATTGTAGAATAACCTCGATCAGGCAAGCATTGACCAAAAGATTAGAGAAAGAACCCCTCAACGCTTAATAACATTAATGAAATGGCACAGATTGTAAAGCTAAATTAGTCTAAGGTCAACTTTACCTTAGGAATTTGGGACATTAGTTGCAGCACAATTTAAAAAATGATGAAACCGAAAATTTACAAACAATATATATCTTTTAAATCAATCGAAAGGTACCCTCGGTAATTGATAGTCCAACAGCAGAACCATGCTACAAGATCTCAACGGATATAGCGCGTGATTAACAACCAAAGGAAACGCATCTTTATTATGTAAAATGTACATAATAAATATATATATATATATATATATATATATATATATAAATCAAGCAATTTGATCATAGTGTGAATAAAATAATACAACCAACTCGTTTTACAAATTCTGTTTTTTAATAAGGTCACTCAATAGCTAAATCACAGGATTTTCTCTGTCTTTTTTTTTTTTAGTATATTGAGGACATTTACAAAACGTTCAATGATAAACAACGCTTTCAATGTGGCAATTTGCTTTAGTTAAAAGGAAATGTAATGTTTAAACACTTCACTTCATAAAATATAACAATTGATCACTTTTTGTTTATGTCATATTTCGGATTATTTCATTCATGTTAGTTGACTGTCCCTCTGGTATCTTTCGTCCCTCTTTTAGACACAAATGGTTCTTCGGTAGCCCTCAAACAAATTCATGCATAAAGGGCATATTTACATGTATAATAAATATATATATATATATATATATATATATATATATATATATATATATATCATAAACCAATCGGAAAGCTACAGTAATGAAACATAATCTATTATAAATAGTGATCTTAGAAACTTACCACCTAATGTGGCTTCTAAGATATTAAGTATATTAAGTTAAACATTTCAAAATATTAAAAAACTATCAATTGATGAATATCTGTGATGCTTTAACAATCGTGAAAATTGCGACGTGAAAGGTTTTCAGAGAAAAAAACTCGCAAATGTCATTTTGATAGCTTTATTTGTAAGCAGACATTTCTTAAATTGCAAAAAGTAATCTGGCTATTTTGTCCTTTGTACTAAAGTAATAACTGCATGTTATAACATAACCTGATGTTCAGTAGTTGTCGTTTGTTGATGTGGTTCATAAGTGTTTCTCGTTTCTTGTTTTTTATATAGATTAGACCGTTGGTTTCCTGTTTGAATGGTTTTACACTAGTCATTTTGGGGGAGCTCTTTATAGCTTGCTGTTCGGTGTGAGCCAAGGCTCCGTGTTGAAGGCCGTACTTTGACCTATAATGGTTTACTTTTACAAATTGTGACTTGGATGGAGAGTTATCTTATAGGCACTCATACCACATCTTCTTATATCTATGTAAATAAATGCAAATATTACTGAATTTACAGTATGAATAGAGAATATTTAATACTTAAAGAAACAAATCCTTTACAAATTACTCAAATGAATTTAACTCATGAAGGATTTCCTTATATTGACAGTATTCCTGTTTAAAATGTTAAGGCCAAAAGTCAATGATTAAATTATACATGAAGATATTTGCAAACATAAATGTGCATATATAAAAATTTGAATTACATTTATCTAATGTACAGTAAAGATAGTATTCATCAAAACCATCAGAAAAATAACTATCATATATAAATGTAAAATATTTAGCCTATTAGGTAACATAATGATGCATCGGTTTCACCGTAGCAATAGCTGTACCATAACACTCAATATTTTGCCATTTCCCCGGTTTGCAATTTCGATACATTTATTCATAATTAGACAGCAAACTATCAGTCGTGATATTTTACTAACTAATGAATCGTAAATTGATATTGTTTCCATTAAAACACATTTATCGCAAATTTGAACTTGTCTCCAATTGATTATAACATCATTTAAAACTATTTCAACTCAAACTTCATTTGTTAAACATTTTAATAAATGCATATGCGTTACATTGGAACTATTTAATTGAAAAATCAAATAAGAAATACTTTGTCTTTTATATACCCGACATGAGTACAAATCAAGCAAACAAAATGCAATCTTATTCCTTTTCTTTGTTTCATTTCGAGGGGTCATTTGTAACTTATAAATTCAAATAACAATATTTTGGCATGTCAAGGCCTTAAATAGTAAACTACACACTATCGGTCATTGATAAAGGCGGTACGGTGATATGAAGTTGTTGCTCAAATCCACGAATTTGGACTTGAAGGTTGTCTCAATGGGAATAATACCACAACTCCTTATCTTACATCAAAAAAATTCTCTTCGTCTAATATTAGAATTGAGAGTAAGTTTAAAAACTTTTGCACGTTCGATACAGAATCAAAAAACGATTATGTTATTGAAACTCTTGAATAGTTTAACTGTTCAATGTTTCATCGATTTTTAATCTGACATGGTTAAGATTTACAAATCCATAGGGAGCAACAATGTTCATTTCCTTGATACTGATAAAAATCAAATTGAAAAGCCGTGTATATATATACGTTTCGATTCCTAACATCACTGAAGAGACATTAATTGTCGAAATCCGAATATGGTGTACAAAAACCTTTGCACCTTTTGTTTGCGGTATATCATCTTTTCCGCATTTTTTCTGTTTAGTGTTAAATGTGGAATTAAGATCCATTTATTACATCGGTGATCCGTTTATTTGGCAATCGCCAATGGCAGTCAGCAGGGTTTAAGAACATTTGTTGTTCAACCTGTTAGTCAAATGCGTATTGTTAAAATATACTTTTTCACTTTTTTTGGTCTTTTGGAAAATGTTGTTTGTACTGTATTTAGACCCCTCTAACAAAAAATTTGTTTTGCATGCACACGTATAAAAATTGCGGTTTTTATCCAACGCAATCATAGGTTTGAACGTTGTTTTCTATTTAGACTTGTTTATATCTTTTCGTTTGGGCTTGTATTATATTTGCCTTCGGGTTTATATGATCCGTTCATCCTATTTTGACTCCTCAAAATTCAAGAGTCGATCTTAAATTGAGGTAAATTGTAAGGCTTTCCAAATACCGTTTAGATTCCTAACATCACTGAAGAGACATTAATTGTCGAAATCCGGATATGGTGTACAAAAACTTTTGCACCTTTTGTTTGCGGTATATCATCTTTTCTGCAATTTTTCTGTTTAGTATTTAATGTATAATTAAGATTCATTTATTACATCGGTGATCCGTTTATTTGGCAATCGCCAATGGCAGTCAGCAGGGTTTATATATTTATCCAACGCAATCATAGGTTTGAACGTTGTTTTCAATTTAGACTTGTTTATATATATATATATATATATATATATATAAACAAGTCTTAATTGAAAACAACGTTCAAACCTGCGTTGGCGTTGGATCAAAACCGCAATTTTTAAACGTGTGCATGCAAAACAAATTTCTTGTTAGAGGGGTCTAAATACAGCACAAACAACATTTTCCAAAAGACCAAACAAGTGTCTACAAAACACTGAATAAAAAAGACTGAGAAACATGAACTCCACGTTAACATAGGATAATATGATATTAAAGTTAGATGTATAGAACTTACCGAGAATCTTTTCTGTAGATTTTGCATCAGTTTGAAGAGCAACAAGCGCTGCTAGGCAATACCACAGAGACATATATATTGACATCTTTCTGTGTGATTGCATCTAATGCAGAATACTTCCAAAATTATCCGTTTAAATACTTCTTCTTAGCAATACAGTTCTTTTGTTTAAAAATTTATCCTTTTGAAAAATAATCATTTTTACGTTTTAAGCAACATGCTTTTCTTTGTTTATTCATTAAGAACACATTTTTTTTACTTAATTTTCATTTTAAAATATTCAATGAATTACATAGAACATTTAAACAAATCAAATTATAGCCATGAAAAATAATACCAAATAACAAAATATTTAAAAGGTACCACGTTGAAAAATCAAACGCATCAACGCGCAAAGTATACAGTCTGTTTAATTTAATAGGGTAGTTTTGTTACGTGGGTTTTAGATTTTTTGTGGAGAACATATTCATGTGGGACAATGTAATCATTCAAAATGCAGTTGGATCTTCAGTTAATTGCGGGTCCTACATTTTACATCAGTTTGTACAGATATGTATCTATTAATTTATATTTTATTTTATATATTAAATAATGCATTTACTAGGATGATTCTACTTGTCTATCATCCTCTTTTTCTCAAAATAACATCGTCCAATATTATCCCTAAGGACTGGAGTTGATAACCGGCCCTTATCAAAATTACATTATCCAACAATATGGCTGGGTATTGCTAACCGGCCCCTATAAGAGCGGAGTGGAAATTGTCACAAGTGGAGTAGGATCTGACTACCCTTCCGGAACACCTTAGATCACCTTTGGGTTTTGGTAGGGTTCGTGTTGTTTAGTCTATAGTTTTCTATGTTGCGTTTTGTATTTGATTGTCTGTCTTTTGATCACTTTTCTTTTTTTGCCATGGCATTATCTAAATTTATATAAAACTTTTTTTTCCTTTCAGAACTTAAAAGCATCTAACAGCTAAGTCACAAGCGTATCATTTTTGTGTTGGCATGTGTATTTTGTAAACCCATTTTGATGAATTCTGTATTAGGTTATGCATTGTTCTATTTAAAAGGCTGATTCAGCTGTCCTTAATATTGCGAATTTTCTATTGTGATAAAAACATCGTAAACATTTGAATTCGCTAACAAGAAGAATGAGAGAAACTAAACATATAGATAACAAAAGTTAAAAACTTCATTTTTTATCAAATTCCTTAAAAGAATCAACAAAAAATGTCATCATTATTATAAAAGGTTTTTCGTGCAAAATGAGGGTAAATAGTTTCAGTTCGTAATAAATTTTTTTTAGTTATTATTTACATATAAACAAACAGTAAAAATGAGGACAGACAGACAAACAGACAGACAGACATTATGTATCAGTATATAGGACAGACATCATGTATCAGTATAGATATTGGGTATAGTATACATGACATACATTATGTACCAGAATACAGACAGACATTATGTATCAGTATACAGGAGATATATTATGTATCAGTATACAGACAGACATTATGTATCAGTATACAGGACAGACTTTATGTATCAGTATACAGGAGATATATTATGTATCAGTATACAGGACAGACTTTATGTATCAGTATACAGGAGATACATTATGCATCAGTATACAGAACGGAGATTATGTATCAGTTTACAGGACAGACATTATGTATCAGTATACAGGAGATATATTATGTATCAGTATACAGGACAGACTTTATGTATCAGTATACAGGAGATATATTATGTATCAGTATACAGAACGGAGATTATGTATCAATTCACAGGACAGACACTATGTGTCAGTATACAGGACATACAATATGTATCAGTATACAGACAGACATTATATATCAGTATACAGGACAGACTTTATGTATCAGTATACAGGAGATATATTATGTATCAGTATACAGAACGGAGATTATGTATCAGTTTACAGGACAGACATTATGTATTAGTATACAGGACAGACACTATGTGTCAGTATACAGGACATACAATATGTATCAGTATACAGGATAGAGATTATGTATCAGTTTACAGTACAGTCATTATATATCAGTATACAAGACAGACATTGTGTATCAGTATACAGGACATACTTTGTGTATCAGTTTACATAACGGACATTGTGTATCAGTATACAGGAAAGACATTGTATATCAGTATACAGGACAGACATTTTGTATTTGAAAGTAAAACAACAAAAATACCGAACTCCAAGGAAAATTCAAAACGGATTACAGGACAGACATTATGTATCAGTATACAGGACAGACACTATGTTTCAGTATACAGGACATACAATATGTATCAGTTTACAGGACAGACATTATGTATCAGTATACAGGACAGAATTATGTATCAGTATACAGGTATTAGTATTAAAGACAGACATTGTGTCAGTATACAATGGAGCTATTATTCAATATGGCAAGACCTAAATTGTACATGTTCTAACAAAGTCATTCCAGATACCCGGCCTACAAGTAAATACGCTGGACGCTCGTTTCTTCTGCATGTTCTACATACGACTCATCAGTGGCGTTCCAGTCAAAACAATTAGAAAACAAAATAAATAACAACGTTTAACAGCATTCAGAAGTTGTGAACAATTCATATTAACGTAGCCAGGATATAATATCAATAATAAATTGGGGTCTGGATGGAATTATAGAGAGTATTGGACCGTTTTTACAGCAAAAATGGGCATAATAATAAAGAATAGAGAGAAATATGCAAAATAAATAAAGAAAAGAGAATAATTGGGTGTAAGAATAAAAAGAATAGAGAATAATTGGCCAAAAATTAACATAACTGAGAAAATCACCTAAAAAATTTAAGAATACAGAAATGAAGGAACCCCTTTCCCCATCTACACCTTCATGAATGTATAAAACTGACATATTTGAGGATTTCATTAAAAGACGAAGCAGAGGACGAAAACAAACTACACATAATCATAATTAAATATACCAGATATTGAATCTCCAAATCCTTTCTATTATACAAATTGGTATAATAAAGTCTATATACCGGTATTTACACACCATACCGTACTGGTTACCAAAACTTTGAATATGCCAAACCAGGTACTTCATATCTGAGAAACAGTCAATATATGCTCTCCTTTTTAGATTTTTTCATACATTTTGTATTACTAGTATTCAAAATTATCAGTCAAAAGGTGTTCTACAAGGAGCACCAGTCCTTCACCTTTCAAAACTTATAGGAATGTTTGGTCCTCAATGCTCTTCAACTTCGTACTTTATTTGGCCTTTTTAACTTTTTTTGAATCGAGCGTCACTGATGAGTCTTTTGTAGACGAAACGCGCGTCTAGCGCAAATACAAAATTTCAATCCTGGTATCTACGATGAGTTTATTAATACCTAAATTACCAATATATATGTAACACTCCCAAACGTGTCTTCCCCTCAAACGTGTCCTATACCACCAAACGTGTCTATTTCGCTCAAACGTGTCCTTAAAATTCCAAATCGCTTAAACGTGTCCGATTTCACATCCCCCAAACGTGTCCGATAATTGTTATTCGCCAAAACGTGTCAACATTAAAACGCCAGAAGGTCTCAAGGACTCTTGTGGTTTTGTACTCGAAATTCAATTTTGTACGGACAAAAGTGAGTTTTGTTCAACAAAAATGAGTTTAGTTTAACAAAATTTGTAGCATACTACAAATTTCAATTTTGTCATACAAAATTATCTTTCAGTGGACAAAAGTTACTTTTGTCATGACAAAATTCATTTTTGTAATACAGACTTTACTTTTGTTACCTAATTTGAAAATTGGGCGACAAAAGTCAATTTTGTATGCAAATTAGTTTAGTTTGGATTCTGTGAACTAATTTGCATACAAAATTCAATTTTTTGTTTATTTTTGTGTAGACAAAATTGAGTTTTGTTAAACAGAAGTGAAAATTTAACACAAAAGTCAATTTTGTGCCACAAAAGTCAATTTTGTGTCACAAAAGTCATTTTTGTCACAAAAGTCAATTTTGTGTCACAAAAGTCAATTTTGTCTACACAAAAATAAACACAAAATTGAATTTTGAAATGACAAAATTCATTTTGTAATGACAAAATTCATTTTGTAGACAAAATTCATTTTTGTCATGACAAAATTCAATTTTGTGTTTATTTTTGTGTTGACAAAATTGACTTTTGTGAAACAAAATTCATTTTTGTGACACAAAATTGAATTTTGTAATGAATTTTGTGTTTATTTTTGTCATGACAAAATTCAATTTTGTGTTTATTTTTGTGTAGACAAAATTGAGTTTTGTTAAACAGAAGTGAAAATTTAACACAAAAGTCAATTTTGTATGCAAATAAGTTTATATTTGCATACCTATTTGACAAAATTGAATTTTGTCTACAAAAATGAATTTTGACATGACAAAAATGAATTTTGTCATCACAAAATTGAAGTTCTCATAAAACATTTCTGTATCACATAGTTTTGTAAGACAAAAATTATTTTGTTACGACAGAATTGAATTTTGTACAAAACCACAAGAGTCCCATTCGGCGCCCCGTACTCAGTGCCGTCAATAACGTTTACGGCAATTTATTGATGGGACACACGATTGGAGATGTCGGGTTTTGGTTGAAAGATTCTAAAAAAGGATCACCAAAGCCGCTACCCAAAGACATCTGGAGGAAAGGTGTAGTGATAGACAAATGACCAAGACATGGTACACTATCCAAGGTAAGAAATGAAATCACTGACTTCTGCTTCCAAATAAACAAACACCAGATAATAAAAAGAATGACACAATAAAAATTTATTTTTACTTGCAGTGGTTTTATTTTATTTTATTTATGAGTACGATTATTTATGTTTTAAATTTTAAACGGAGTACTTTACACTTAATCAAAAACGTTTTCCCAGTCATTTTGATTAATTATTGATTGAGTGGTCATTTATTAGCAGTAGTCATTTTGTACTCCGTTGATGCATTGAGTACTGTTTTATAATATATGAGGGGTATCACACATCTTGCTTCTTACAGAGGTGGTATCTGCGCTTTTAAAGAGTTGCTGTCCCATTTTTACAACAACAAATCAAAATTAAGGTTCCTGTTATCATATCGATTGGCTTTGTATTTAAAAAACATATGTGATTACTAATCACTATGAAATTACGGTGGACACGTTTGGGTGTTTTTAAGACATGGACACAATTGAGCGTTCATAAAAGGGAGACGTTCGGGCCTCATATGAACACTTTTGGGGGATTGTACACGTTTGGGCGTTTTTCTAAAAATGGACACGATTGTGCGTTAATAAAAGGACTACGCTTTGGCGCCTTTTTACAACTAGACATTTTTTGGCGGTTCAGTGACTTCATAATGGAAACGTTTAGAGGAATCGGACACGTTTGGGGGGATGGACACGTTTCTGAGTGTTACATATATTCTACATAGTTTGATATTTACACCTATGGTTTTTTGATCGGGCTTGATTTGGTGGTGTTATATCTTAGAAAGAATTCCGCTCTAACCGGTGCTAGGGACCGTCTTAAACTTACAGTGAGGTGAGAGTTTTCTTGCTCCGTGTTGAAGGCCTCACTGTAACTTTGAGATGAAGAACAGCAATAAAAATCTGTTCCGTGGCTTGTCGAGTATTTGTTGCTGTGCATGTTCTGATTTTGTGTCATAGATGGATACCCCATATCCTTTGTTTTTCTATTTTAAAAATCCGTTGAATATGAAAAATAAAGCAATAAAAATCTGGTTCATGCTTCATTAATTTTCAATAACAATAAAGTAAACATGAAAAGAAAACGAGAATGTTTTGTGCAATAAAAACCCACATTTCATCGATTTGAAGATTTGATTAGAAAGAATGTTACATGTGTAAGAACGTTTTAAAAATAAAATTTTCTTATGTTTTAAAAAATGTCTTTATTTCATATAATTTTCTGGATCATTTAATAATTTTTTATGATAAATATGCTGTTTATTCTCTATTTTGAGATCGTGTTAATTTCTTTGTTTGTGTATTTGATATAGACAGATTGTCTGGATAGATTGAAAGACATTGAATTTGACCCTATATTGTTCAGTTGGTCTGTGTAGTCTTGGGAAAGGAAACCAATTTTGTGTACGATAAGGGGCATGTTGATATAGCTTTTCTCCCAAGGGTGATTGACCCTTAATGAATATCACTGATATTCTGAATTCGTTTTCATGTGACTTTCAATTTAACCCCTTAGCTTGGGATGGGTTACGCATGTACTAGGCGTGTTCAGCTATTAAAAAGAAAGAAATGTAAACATTTAAAGTGAAACAAGGATGAAATATTTTGTTGACTAATTCGATCCACAAAAAATCATTCTTATACAAGTAAAACGATGATTAACTTATTTGCTTAATCTACAACATAAAATCAAACAGACCTAGAAAAATCCAATTGCACGTGCTCGATATCTATTTATATTTATATTTATATTGGGTTATATGACCGTTGGTAGTCTTCGGAGGTCATCTCGATTGTTAATTAGATGGCGTCTAGACTAAAAACACACGAATTGCTGATACATATTATCGAGTCCATGCATTGTTAATTGTATAATTTGACTTTTTGTCATATGGATACCCGTTTTACTATGTTAAAATTGAATATGAATTTGACAGCTAATACCCCGTTAAGGCAAAAAATAAGAAAGAAGGAGAGAAACTGTGTAAACACAAAAAATGATCAGCAATACAAGATCAACAAATTATGTCATGAGTTATATTCTAGTCTACAATGTCGGATTGTGTTCTTTGTTGAAAATGCATATAGACCTAGATGAGCCTCTACTTATAAATTTCAAACGGTCTAATTGCTTAACGGTTTGAGATTACAAAAGCATATATATATAATAATTGTGTATGCACTTTTTTGCACAAACTAAAAGATATGATGTTTGAAAAATAAAATGTGTAATCAAAATGTAAAATATGGAGATGTGGCATGATTGCCAATGAGACAACTATACTTTTATATTTCTCATTTTATATTTCTTATGTGTGTGTGTGTTTGTTTGATTATTTTATATTTTTCTTTGTTTGTTCTATATCAGTGTATTTCAAGAGGGTCTCAGGGAAGATTACTTTTCTGTGTTACCCTGTTTTGACAAAAGTATTCAACGTCCTGATGTATGACAAAACAATAAATGAAAAACAAATGTGACAGACAGCAACAAATGATAAAGTGGACTAGACAGACTAATTATACATTCTCTCAAAAACAAATGGGACAGACAGCAACAAATGATAAAGTGGACTAGATAAACTTATGATACATTCTCTCAAAAACAAATGTGACAGACAGCAACAAATGATAAAGTGGACTTGATAGACTAATTATACATTCTCTCGAAAACAAATGTGACAGACAATAACAAATGATAAAGTGGACCAGATAGACTTATTATACTATGGAAGCACATATGGTACTATGGAAGCGCATATAGTACACCCCTTGTAAAGTTATTTTGTTGCAAATAAGTCGGAATTATTAGTTATGTTGTGTGTTATAAGCTGGAATCAAATCATCATGTGGAGTCAACTTGTCGGAATGATGAAGAAAAAATTGCATTATAATGCCGACTTGCTAGAATAAATGTAATGACAAAGTAATAAGAAGTCGACATGTTTAATTCAACTTGTTAACTGATTAAATCGACAACTTGCTTATTTGATGATGAGGTAAAACCACGTGACCATTTTGGAAAACATAGGTCTATTTTTAAATCGATGTCCATATCAGTCGTTTTTTACATCGCCATGACCGTGAGGGCATTCCGATGTATTGCTGTCGCCTTGATTTTCATTACGCAACTTTCGTGTTGGGTTTGTAACGGATCTATACACGTGATAAAGACGCGGACATAAACGAGTGCAAAATAACATTCCTTATCGTTTGTTATAAATACATTTCTTCAATGAATACTGATAAAAATATTTTTGTTTAGAACATACATTAGTAATATGAAAATGTTTTGTCGTTAGATATATCTATGCACACGTACCGAAAAATTGTGTTAACGTATGCAGAAGAATATCTCAAGAACGTTTTCCGGCAATCCCCCATGCAGAGTTACCGGTCCTTGCAAGGTTCGATAACTCTGCATGGAAGATTGGTTTTGCGGGAAAATATGAATGCCTACTCTAATCCAATCTGTTAGAAAAATCGAATTTTTACAGAAGAGTGTCCACCATGCACTTACACTGCACTATTATTAGAATAGTAGAGTAGAATGATATACAAATGGATAAAAATTATATATACATGTAACTGTTATATTAATATAATATATAACAACAAACCAGTGTATACTGATTTGTAGTTTAAACATATTTTATTTGCTTAAATATGCAAAAGGGATGAGACACAAGTTAATCAAACTTATGAAGTCTTCTCCCATGAACAATTTATAACAATAGATTTTTTTACAAAGCATGCATGCAAACAATACATTATATATATTGGATATGTAAAAAAGATGATGTGTGATGATGTGAATGGTTGTTCACAATATACATGTATATGCACTTTAGTGTGCTGTATTACACAATTAGAAACCTCTTTGACCCTTTAATAAATTCATATACATTCTTTAAAATTCTTTCATTTTCATCATTAGTTAGTGACGAATCACCGGAGGTTAAGATGTTCAAATTTAGTAGAGAGTTCTCTGGTAACCAGTTCATATTATTAGATAGTTTGATTCTTTGATTACTGATTTGTATCACTACAATATAATAGTTTTTACGGCGAGGTTGAATTTCCTGTCATTTATTCATCATCCATGCACGAACTTGTCTCAAAAAAAAATATATCTCTGTACATTAACCTCAGTTTCAGGTATAGAGATGTGATTTTTTTCTGAGACAAGTGCTTTTGACCATCCACAAGAACTTGCAGTGTATACTGATTTGTAGTTTAAACATATTTCATTTGCTTAAATATGCAAAAGGGATGAGACACAAATTAATCAAACTTATGAAGTCTTCTCCCATGAACAATTTATAACAATAGAATTTTTTACAAAGCATGCATGCAAACAATACATTATATATATTGGATATGAAAAATGATGATGTGTGATGATGTGAATGGTTGTACACAATATACATGTATATGCACTTTAGTGTGCTGTATTACACAATTAGAAACCTCTTTGAATCTTTAATAAATTCATATACATTCTTTAAAATTCTTTCATTTTCATCATTAGTTAGTGACGAATCACCGGAGGTTAAGATGTTCAAATTTAGTAGAGAGTTCTCTGGTAACCAGTTCAGATTATTAGATAGTTTAATTCTTTGATTACTGATTTGTATCACTACAATATAATAGTTTTTACGGCGAGGTTGAATTTCCTGTCATTTATTCATCATCCATGCACGAACTTGTCTCAAAAAAAAAATATATCTTTGTACATTAACCTCAGTTTCAGGTATAGAGATGTGATTTTTTTCTGAGACAAGTGCTTTTGACCATCCACAAGAACTTGCGGTCATCCTATGTTCAGTACTTCAGTACTTTGATTTAATGTGCTTCGGATGTTTGAAGCTATCCATTGAGTTCAAGTTCAAATTAAAGTTCGAGTTGATGTTCAGAGTTATTTGTTATAAAAAGGGGGAACGACAGTCAAATATCAGACAAAAGTACTAAAACAATAACAATTTTTCGGACATAAGGGGGATATACCCACATCACTTAGTCCGGCTGTTTATTTTCCTTAGTTCTCCAATGGAATCAGTATTATAATAAATTCGTGAAGGATTCCACGGAACCCTCTGTCTCGCCTGAGATTGCTGCTCTCAGTGTAAAATTGTAATGTTGACTGTAAAAGTCCATATCTCTGTAACATACCAGATTTAAAAATAGTTTTTTTCTGTAGATTCTTTATCTTGATCTAAAAGATTAACTCCTATACAAGTTTTATAACAATTCATGGAGAGTTACACATTTATCAGGACAAAAAAGTTTTATTAACTGCAAAAAAAAACCAAACTTATATATAAAAATAAGAAGATGTGGTATTATAGCAAATAAGACATCTCTCCAGCACATACCAAATCACGGAGAAGTTAACAACTATATGTCACTGTATGGTCTTCAACAATGAGCAAAACCCTTACCGCATGGTAAGCTATGAAAAATCCGAAATGACAAATGTTAAAAAAAAATACAGGAAACGTAACGATCTAAATGACGAAGACGCCAACGCCATTACCGACGACGGAATAATGGTTTGTTGTGTCTCACTTCCGCAACATTAATCAAACTTTATTGTCAACAAATGAAACACTTTTAAACAACTCACACTCAAGTTACAGGGAAACGACGGATAATATATGTTCCAATTTTCGTAACCACAATTCCGTCCTCTTTTCCTCGAGGATGACCTACCGCATTAGACCAAATCACTGGGTTTGTAATTTAACGAATAACACGAGAGGAGACTAACGTTGAGCAGGATCAGCTTACTCTACCGGAGCATCGAGATCTACGCCGGATTTTGATGAATTTATATTGGCCAGTAATACCGATTTATTGAGTAAGCCAGCTGCAACTGATTTTATAGTTTTTGTTGTGCTGTTACACGGCGGTCCCGTGTTAGGGTTAGGGTTGAGCGCTCAAAGACATGTTCAACTCCACCATATTCTTCGTATGCCTGTCCCAAGTCAAGAGCCTATAGTTTAATGGTTGTCGTTGGTTCATGTGTTTCATATTTGTTTTTCGTAAATTGTTTTGTTATAAATAAGGCCGTTACATTTCTGTCTGATTTGTTTCACATTTCCACGTGGTTGCCTTTTATAGCCGACTATACGATTTGTTGAAGACCATACGGCTGCCTATGATTGTTGACATCCTCTTCATTTAAACTCTGGCGTCTAGTTGTCTCATTGGCAATCACACCACATCTCCTTACTTTATTTAGTAGTGGCGTCGGCGTCTTCGCCATTTAGATCGTTAGGTTTCTCGTTTGAGTTGTTTTACATGCCATTTCGGATTCTTTCATCGCTTACTATCAGTGCGGTAAAGGTTTTGTTCATTTTCTTATTTTTATTTAGCTAGCGGATCCCTTCCCGTTCGCTTCCTTTGTATATAATTCATTGCGATTCTACATAGTTACTAGCTAGGAACAGGACAGGTTTTTTTTTGTGGTAAGTAAAACTGTTTTATCCTGATAAAGTTAATAAACATCAATGAATTGTTATGAAACTTGTATAGGCGTTAATCTTCTAGATCAAGATAAAGCAGCTAGAGAAAAACTATTCTTTAAATTTTGTATGTTACAGAAAAATGAACTTTTTAAAGTCAACATTACAATTTTACACTGACAGCAGCAATCTCATGCGAGATAGAGGGTTCCGTGTAATCCACGAATTTATTATGATACTGCTTCCGTTTGAAAACTAAGGGAAATAAACGGTCGGACTAAGTGGTGTGGGTATATCCCCCTTATGTCCGAAATATTGTTATTTTTTTAGAAATTTTTTTCTGATATTTTACTGCCGTTCCCCCTTTTCATACAAAATAGCTCTGAACACCAACTCGAACTTTAATTTGAACTTGAACTTAATGGATAGCTTCAAACATCCGAAGCACATTAAAAACAAACGACTAATATGGACATCGATTTAAAAATAGACCAATGTTTTTCCAAAATGGCCACGTGGTTTTACATCATCATCAAATAAGCAATGCAAGTTGTCGTTTAACAAGTTAAATTCAACATGTCGACTTCTTATTACTTTGTTATCACATTTATTCTAGCAAGTCGACATTGTAATGCAATTTTTTCTTCATCATTCCGACAAGTTGACTCCTCATGATGATTTGATTCCAGCTTATAACACAAAACATAACTAATAATTCCGACTTATTTGTAACAAAATAACTTTTGCAAGGAGTGTACAATATGCGCTTCTATATTATACATTCTCTCAAAAACAAATGTGACAGACAGCAACAAATGATAAAGTGGACTAGATAGACTAATTATACATTCTCTCAAAAACAAATGTGACAGACAGCAACAAATGATAAAGTGGACTAGATAGACTAATTATACATTCTCTCAAAAACAAATGTGACAGACAGCAATAAATGATAAAGTGGACTAGATAGACGTATTATACATTCTCTCAAAAACAAATGTGACAGACAGCAACCAATGATAAAGTGGACTAGATAGACTTATTATACATTCTCTCAAAAACAAATATGACAGACAACAACCAATGATAAAGTGGACTAGATAGACTTATTATACATTCTCTCAAAAACATATTTGACAGACAGCAACAAATGATAAAGTGGACTAGATAGACTTATTATACATTCTCTCAAAACAAATGTGACAGACAGCAACAAATGATAAAGTGGACTAGATAGACGTATTATACATTCTCTCAAAACAAATGTGACAGACAGCAACCAATGATAAAGTGGACTAGATAGACTAATTATACATTCTCTCAAAACAAATGTGACAGACAGCAATAAATGATAAAGTGGACTAGATAGACTAATTATACATTCTCTCAAAACAAATGTGACAGACAGCAATAAATGATAAAGTGGACTAGATAGACGTATTATACATTCTCTCAAAACAAATGTGACAGACAGCAACCAATGATAAAGTGGACTAGATAGACTTATTATACATTCTCTCAAAAACAAATATGACAGACAACAACCAATGATAAAGTGGACTAGATAGACTTATTATACATTCTCTCAAAAACATATTTGACAGACAGCAACAAATGATAAAGTGGACTAGATAGACTTATTATACATTCTCTCAAAACAAATGTGACAGACAGCAACAAATGATAAAGTGGACTAGATAGACTTATTATACATTCTCTCAAAAACAAATGTGACAGACAACAACCAATGATAAAGTGGACTAGATAGACTTATTATACATTCTCTCAAAAACAAATATGACAGACAGCAATAAATGATAAAGTGGACTAGATAGACTTATTATACATTTTCTCAAAAACATATCTGACAGACAGCAACAAATGCTGAAGTGGACTAGATAGACTTATTATACATTCTCTCAAAAACAAATGTGACAGACAGCAACAAATGATAAAGTGGACTAGATAGACTTATTATACATTCTCTCAAAAACAAATGTGACAGACAGCAACCAATGAAAAAGTGGACTAGATAGACTTATTATACATTCTCTCAAAAACATATTTGACAGACAGCAATCAATGAAAAAGTGGACTAGATAGACTTATTATACATTCTCTCAAAAACATATTTGACAGACAGCAATCAATGAAAAAGTGGACTAGATAGACTTATTATACATTCTCTCAAAAACAAATGTGACAGACAGCAACAAATGAGAAAGTGGACTAGATAGACTTATTATACATTCTCTCAAAAACAAATGTGACAGACAGCAACCAATGAAAAAGTGGACTAGATTTATTATACATTCTCTCAAAAACAAATGTGACAGACAGCAATAAATGATAAAGTGGACTAGATAGACTTATTATACATTCTCTCAAAAACAAATGTGACAGACAGCAATAAATGATAAAGTGGACTAGATAGACTTATTATACATTCTCTCAAAAACAAATGTGACAGACAGCAATAAATGATAAAGTGGACTAGATAGACTTATTATACATTCTCTCAAAACAAATGTGACAGACAGCAACCAACGAAAAAGTGGACTAGATTTATTATACATTCTCTCAAAAACAAATGTGACAGACAGCAATAAATGATAAAGTGGACTAGATAGACTTATTATACATTCTCT
Organism: Mytilus coruscus; assembly: GCA_017311375.1. NCBI lineage: Eukaryota > Metazoa > Mollusca > Bivalvia > Mytilida > Mytilidae > Mytilus > Mytilus coruscus. The sequence continues at coordinate 40,956,241 of CM029606.1, read as the reverse complement.
CAAAAACAAATGTGACAGACAGCAATAAATGATAAAGTGGACTAGATAGACTTATTATACATTCTCTCAAAAACAAATGTGACAGACAGCAATAAATGATAAAGTGGACTAGATAGACTAATTATACATTCTCTCAAAAACAAATGTGACAGACAGCAACCAATGAAAAAGTGGACTAGATAGACTTATCATACATTTTCTCAAAACAAATATATAATAATTTCTTTTATCCTGCAATCAGCCAGTTATTGTGCAAATAACAGGAACACAAATAATTTTTTGCTTTATTTGTACTTGTACAAATAAAGTCTCCTGTTACCCCGCTTCCATGTTGAGCAAGCGGTAATGTAGATATTTCTTTTTGCGTAACAGTTCATTTGGGGTCCTCTTCGCGGTCCGCGTTTAAACTATGTCGATTTCTTTGAAAAATTACAGACAATGACTTGGATTTTAACAACTAAAGTTTCGGGCGTCGGGTGTAAATTGCAGGATAAAAACAATATATATACATTGTCGGAAAATATAAAATTTATTTGTATTCGCTACGAAACAGGAGAAAAGCTCGGCGAGCCTAGCTTTTCATCATGTTTCTAAAGCTCCTACAAATAAATTTTATTTTTTCCGACAATGTACATATATCGTATATCTATTCAACACTTATAATGAATATACTGAAAAAATGTATAATGAGTGATTAATATCGATATCAAATATACCCAAGATATTATGTTGATTGGTAAGTATTCTTGTAGACATAACGTCGTATAATGAGTGATTAATATCGCTATCAAATATACCCCAGATTTTATGCTGATTGGTAAGTATTCTTGTAGACATAAGGTCGTATAATGAGTGATTAATATCGATATCAAATATACCCCAGATATTATGCTGATTGGTAAGTATTCTTGTAGACATAAGGTCGTATAATGAGTGATTAATATCGCTATCAAATATACCCCAGATATTATGCTGATTGGTAAGTATTCTTGTAGACATAAGGTCGTATAATGAGTGATTAATATCGATATCAAATATACCCCAGATATTATGTTGATTGGTAAGTATTCTTGTAGACATAAGGTCGTATAATGAGTGATTAATATCGATATCAAATATACCCCAGATATTATGCTGATTGGTAAGTATTCTTGTAGACATAAGGTCGTATAATGAGTGATTAATATCGCTTTTAAATATACCCCAGATATTATGCTGATTGGGAAGTATTCTTGTAGACATAAGGTCGTATAATGAGTGATTAATATCGATATCAAATATACCCCAGATATTTTCATTATGCTGATTCGTAAGTAATCTTGTAGACATAACCCTTGTAGTAAGAATATTTTAAAACAATTAAAAAACAAACGCCATTTGTGTCAGATATATACAACTATAAAAGTAACATCAAAGTACAATGGGTTGTTATTTTCGTGAAATTTGTGTTTTTTTTTGTTTTTTTGTTTTTTTTTTCTTTTCTCAAACTTCAAAGAACATTACATATGTTTTAATCATTTAAAAAACATTAAACGCGTATGCATATGAAAACAAAGCGTTATTTCATTATTTTGTGGATCATTTAATATTTTTTAAATAATAAAAATATATATTTGTTATTATTTAAAAGTCGTGTTCATTTCTATTCATTGATATAGTATTACTACAAGGTTATTGTTTAACGTCCCGCACATTTTATGGGACATTATCGCATATATTTCTCGTTTCAAGTCGTAATTAATAGCAGCTCTTACAAACTATTTCTCCTGCTTTACTTCAAAAGAAGGTCTTGTTTTTGTATTCTTTTTCAAATCAACAATATTTATGTTCAAGCGAAATTCTATTAAAATCTACAATCAAAAATCGACGTGAGAACCTTTACAGGTTACTTTTTTTATTTGAATAAAATTATATGTGTGGTATTTATCAATGAGCCAACTCAATGACAAAAATAACTAGAAATTCGTGCAGAAAGAAACTTACATAAATAGATAATTGTCTGTACTATATGCCAAGCTATAAATCGTTTCAAGTCTATAAAGATTGTGAATGAAAGAAAAAACAAAGGTTTCCAAAATTGACAGGAACACTAAATTCTCCAAATAACCAAAAAACAAGTAGACATATCAAAAGAAATCCACTGACAAGATTCCTTGATTTGAACGAAACATTCATATATATGGCGTGGATAAACATGTTTTGGCCTTTTATAATCCGGATAGTGAACTTATAAATAAGAGATAGTAAAATCTCATAATTGCATTAAGGTATCAAAGTAAAAACAAAAACTCAGGGAATCGCATGAACGAGACCAGGTGCGTCGAAAGGGTAAGCTTCTTCTGGTATGCATGTATCAATCGCCATGCAAAGCCATACTCAGTCAAAAAAACACAATCATTAACTGGACATAATCAGATCAGATGAAACTTCTGTTATCTTAAGATTTAAGAAGCGGAATCAAATCGCTAGTAAGTTGGAATAAAGACACATCGAATCGGTCAAGCAATTCACGAAGGTTGCTGTTACACTTGTGTTGTGTCCTTTTCAGTCGTACGTCATCATAACTCTGTTGGGGCATTTCTTTTATGAACACATCCCTGTTAATGAATTTCCAATATTGAGAACATGCAAGAGTTCAACGGATAAATTGAGATATTTACACGCCATATTATGGAGCAGGTGGTATTTTACTGCTGCGAATTCATAAAGTTTGTCATAGATTGTAGTTTGAAGTCGTCCATAACGGAAACGACCATGGTATGAAGAAAATCTTCTAGTTTCGAAAGTATACTTAATTTCGTGTTCATTTGGATAAATGTGATGAATCACTCACTGAAATGTGCATTATTGAGTGACAAGACTTATTGAATGTTGCTTGCGTAACATCATCAAATGAGTAACAGGAAATCCTCAATCTATCTGAAGTTGAAGGTGAATATTTTGCATATGCTTTTTCTTTTTTCTTTTTGTCTTTGAGAAGGTTCTGTAGAAATAGGTTTATGTGAGTAGAAATACAAGTTGGCCAAGAGGGTGCACAATTGATACTCATTGGAATACCGACTGTCTGTTAAAATATCAATTCAACCAACTGATTAAATACGTTGTACATCAAAACAAAAATTCCAGTAAGATTTCATACATCAACAGGAAAACACTAAACTGTGCGATTCCAAAACTACACAGAAATCAGAAAACTAACATTTAAGTATTGCTTCCAGCTATAAATGAGTGAATTGATGTTTATCCCATATATACCAGTCGCATTGGGTGAACCACAATAATAATAGAAAGAACTGGATTATGGAAAAATACAAAGCAGACAGTTTCACATTAGCTAATACAAAATATGGTTCCTTCAAATGCGTACCGTATTAAATGAGATATGTTACTACCTTATATGTTGCAAACAAATATTCACCAGAATTGTCTACACATTTTATCAATAAAAAGACAGAATTTATATTAGTGGGACAGTATCCAAACAGCACGACATAAATCAATGAACGTCTAGTGGTATATGTTAAGTCTTAAGTGCTCAAAAAGAGAATCAAAAGATACCAAAGGGATATTTAAATGGGTTTTTAATGAATTGTTGATACTCCAAGCCTGAAATCACAAACTACAATTTAGAATACCTTGTATATATAACAGACCTTTTATTGTCAACATAAAGAGTACATAACATTTTTTACACTTTATGTACCAAGCATGCTCTTCATTCATAACTTAAAATATACAGCTTCAATTTTAAGTTTTAAAATGATTTTTGAATTGCTATTCATTGTCTAACATCTTTTTAGAAAAAAAACTATTGTCAACAATACTGGACTCCGGTAATGTCAAAAAGGGGACGTTCATAAAAAAAACTAACGTAATCAAACATGAAACTTTATCGCCCAACGGAGCGAATGGAAAACCAATTTTTATGCCCGCCTACGATAGTAGAGGGGCATTATGTTTTTCGGTCCGTGCGTCCGTTCGTTCGTTCGTCCTTCCGTCCGTTCGTCTGTATGTTCCGCTTCAGGTTAAATTTTTTGGTCAAGTCATGTTAATTTTTTTGGTCAAGGTAGTTTTTGCTGAAGTTGAAGTCCAATCAACTTGAAACTTAGTACATATGTTCCCTATGATATGATCTTTTTAATTTAAATGTTAAAATAAAGTTTTGACCCCAATTTCACGGTCCACTGAACATAGAAAAGATAATGCGAGTGGGGCATCCGCGTACTATGGACACATTCTTGTTTGTAATATTTTGTGGGGAAATAGATTTCTTCTTGAATTTACAATCTTAAATCCCAATATAGCAAAACTGTTTACAGGATAAGAAGTACTGAGTGAAAGGAATTAAGGAAAAAAAGATAAAAATATTGAAGAATATAAAGTCATCTTAGATACTAGGATTAAAATTGTGTACGCCAAACTCGCGTTTCGTCTACAAAAGACTCATCAATGACATGCACTCGAATCAAGTTAGTAAGGTCAAATAAAGTACGAAGATGAAGAGCATTGAGAATCCAAAATTCCGAAAGGTTTGGTCAAATACAATTAAGGTAATCTATTCCTTGGGTAGAAAATAAGTTTTATAAACAGCTATTAATAATTATGACCATATCAATGATAATTCATTTCAACACATAAGTGCTGACTACTGGGCTGGTGATACCCTCTGATATGAAGTTCGAATACATGAAAAACTCCATTGTATTGAAAAAATTACAGCTTGGTTAAAAAGTGAAATATATGATAACTGAAATAGAAATTTAAACAAAGAAGCAATTTTTTTACCTTTTAAAATCAATATGATTATTATAAGAAAACATTTAAATATAAATTCATTTTGATTGATATGACATACATTTATTGACTGAACTAAATGTTGTTAAAACCATTTATATTCTGATTCAGATACTAGTATTGATTGATGATGTAAGGGAGATAATTACTTTTAGTTTTTTGTGATAGAGCAATCTCCCATAGTGCACAATGTTTCTCTATAACAAAAAAAAAGAATATCTGTGAATTCTTCAATATATAAGTCTTTAGGACAACATTGTTTGTTAATTATTATATTGTTTGTTCTACCTTTTTGTTTACACTATAGTCTCATCTTTCCTTCCTTTTCTTATTTTTATACCAGATGTCTTTTTTGCTTTTCGTCACAGTATCTTTTATCATACACCATCTTTCGCTTTGTTTTTAATTTCACACAACCATGGCAAGGTCAGAAATCTCAGGGAAAACTTACTATCATTGGTTTTGGCACATTTTCTAAAATTTCAGAGTATTGTTCTGTAATAAGTTGAGGAAACAGCTTTTTAACGATGTTAAAATCTCGTAAATCGATTTAGAAGAAAAAAATAAAGGTAACATAGAAAACCTGATAGAATAGCATGAACTCTAAATGAGCGCTATCGGATTGTCGATAGGGTAAGCGTCTCCTACTGTTCATACATCATCCATCATGCTCGGATTGTCGATAGGGTAAGCGTCTCCTACTGTTCATGCATCATCCATCATGCGAATCCACACTTAGTCGAACTGTCACAATTTGGAATAGAATAATCGGTTTGATTACAGATCAGACTAGAAAATAATGATCAAAGACCGAGAAAACATTCTAGTAGCGACTTCAGATATCGACACATTGCATCGTTCGAATAATTTGTGATGTAACCGTTAAACTTATGTAGTGTCGATTTCTATCGTTTTACCTAGTAAATCTGTTGCACCATTTTCTTGTGCAAGGTGCATATCCATGTGAACGATGGGAGAGCATGCACGAGCGTAACGTATTAACTGAGATATATTACTACCTTACAACGGAGAAGAGGGTTTGTTACAGCTGAGAAATGGGAAGTTGGCAATTGGAAAGTTGGAATAATCACTATGCCATAGATTCGAGTTTGAGGTCGTTCATGTGTGTCAATATCGAGGAAAAGATCAAGACCTTATACTTTCGGTAGTATCATTACTATTAAGTTTAGATATATGAGATATAACCACTCTTTGAAATGTGAGTTATTGCGTGACAGAACATCATCTATATATTTGAAACGGAATTTAAGAACTTTGAAAGATGCTTTTTTTTTCTTTTATTTGTCTGTGAGAAGGCTCTGTGTTAATTCTGCTTCATAATAATACCAAAACAAATCATCCAGTCATGGTGCACAATTAGTACACCAAGGATAGATATACAATATTAGGTCAATGTCAGAAAGATATAAACTTTTTTGTATGAGGCTGAGAAACTGGGGAAGGGATCGGTACAGCCTTGCCCTTCCCCAGGTTTGTCCCGAATACAAAAAGTTTATATTTTTCTGACATTGACTAATATTGTTTTTATACTGCAACTTAAAATAATACGTTGATAGCTATTTAAATTGAAACACAAATTTCAAACTTATTTTCATCCCTAAATGAACCCCGGATTCTGGAAAAAGTGATCCGTGATGGAATTGACATTGCACAAAATATAGCTTTGTTACTTTATTTAGGAAATAAAAGACAACTAGTTGCAGAATAAATAATTATATCGTTTGGTAATGAGTAATTATAGTACTAAAAATGTTTCACATCCGTAAAGGTCTTAATTAAACAGAGAAGCGGAGATATGTTTTCGCCTTTTCGTCTTATATATTGCTTACATAGTATACATTTTTTTTTTTTTTTTTTTTTTTAACTTTCGATTATTATACAATACATAAAAAAGAAAAACGGCAAGAGCTATTTGTTAGAATTGATATGGAAATCAAAGGAAAAAGAATTACCCTGATAACCTTATGAATATTAACGGTATTCTTCATGATCATGCTGTAAAAGAACAAATTCCTCATTATTTTGACAATACTGAGCTCCCTCTTACTTGATATCTTTACAAAAATCTAATCGGATTATTTTTTTTCAATTATAGCGAGGTGTGTAAAGAAGTTAATATTAGTGACAATACACCTACGTCATGAAATTCCCAAATACATTTAAAGCCCCAGTTCCCATGTTATAACAGGAGACCTTAACATCGTCTAGGACGGAGAGTTGAAACCATTCCTTAGTAAAGGACCTAAATATCGTCCCCCGTTAATTATTAATTAATTGAAATGAGTGTCGTAACATCATCCACGACTCACTTCATTCTTATATTCTGTATGAAATGGTTAAACAAGAAAAAGCTGACGAAAAAATCCTTAGATTCTACTCAATGCAGTTATAACAAGCATTCTGTGAGTATTGCATGGCAATACATAGTCCCCTACCGGTTAAAAATTCATTGTAATGAACCGAAATTCTAACTTGATCTATGACTTGTCATGGTGTAAACTACCTAAAATAACAAACCTACCACTAAATTCTTCAAACAATTTACTAAAGAAAAGGAAAAAAATCCAAAATGGCATTTACCTTAATACAATGTCTTTTACAAATCTTTTATAAATGAGTTATTTCCTTTAGAACAGAAATCTAGTAATTAATAAGTATTTCATCAAAATTTAATTCTAGGGAAAGGGCTTTAACTGAACAAGGAGAAAAGCTAAAATCGTGAAAATCAAACTTGACCTGTAACTTGTCATGATAAAACAATACACCAAATATCAAATCAATATCTTCAAGCATGAAGAAAAAAAGTCTGGAAAACTGATTTGCCGGACTGACGGATGGACAGACAGACGGACAGACGGACAGAGTGCAAACCTAAAGTCCCCTTCGACTTCGTCGGTAGGGGACTAAAAATAGTTGATATCCGTATTTAACATTTTATAGAACATTTTAGTCCTAACAACCATAATAACCCTATTTCTCGTATCAAACATAAGCTAAAAGAACTCGACAATGAATTCATTTTTGTCCCAGTTGACAAGGCTGCCAATAATACCATTATTGTTTGACGTGAATTTATATTGGGGTTCTGCAAAAGGAAATCACGAATTCACCAACATTCTAATTGACCTAATTTTATGACATCGTTAACAACCATAAACTTTTAGCTACCTCTTTAGAAGCAGAACCAAATAACATGAACGTTCAAACTATGTACTGGCTTCCGAAACTGCACAAAACACCTTAACAAATATATATTTAGTTCGTCTTCAAGCCATTGTTCCACTACTAAACTGTCTATTTTACTTACTAGTACACTTGATACAACCAAAAACCTGACATTACATTTTTTCAAAAAAAGGCCTACGAAAATAGTGAAATTATTTACTTTTGGAGTATCAAAAATTCGTTGGAAGTACTTGATAAATTGCATGTACATATTGGTGTTTTCGAAAATGTTCAAAGTTTTGATTTTTCTACCCTATATACCACTTTGCCTCGTAATCTCATTAGGAAAAATTCACATACCTAATTAAATGGCCATTTAAAAAGTCAGAATGCGAATATATATGTTCAAACTCTTTTAGGTTGTTTTTTTTTTTTTTTTTTTAGTAACAACCAACAAAAGAACTATATCAATTTGACCTGCTTTGACTTGCATTTTTACTAGATAACATTTGTGTTCGCTATGGGGGTTCCGTATGTCGCCAAGTTTTCGGAATTCCAATGGGGACTAACTGTGCACCACTTATTGCAGACCTGTTTCTGCATTGTTATGAGTTACAATTTATGACTAAAATCAGCAAGGACTCATCGAAACAACATCCGACACAAAAATTTAGTAACTACTTTCGATATTTGAATGATATATTGGCTCTCAATAATGACCACTTCAGTATGTACACTAAAGGGATTTATCCTATGGAACTTACTTTAAAGAAAGCAAATACTAACAATGAACACTGCCCTTTCCTGGATCTTGATATCTATATCTTTAACGCGAAGCTTAACACTAAAATTTACGATCAAAGAGTGGATTTTTCTTTTTTATTGTTAATTATTCATTTTTATTAGATGGTGACGTTCCCTTGGCACCGTCTTATGGTGTTTACATATCTCAACTTGTTCGATTCGCTCGTGTATTAACAACGTATTTGATGTTAACAAAAGAAATCTCTGTATACCTGCAAAATGGTTACACCAGGGTTTTCGATATCACAAACTTATCAAAACTTTTACTTAATCTTATCATCGGTACAAGGACATTATTCGTAAATATAAAAAAAAAATGAACACACCTTATATATACGTTCAGGTATTTCACATCTTTTTTTTTTTTTTTTTGTGGTAATATTCTATACACCAAAATGTCTTCATTCCCCTCAAAAGCTAACCAAACTTTTCAACAGAATTATCCAGAAAGGATATAGTTACGATACTGTTGTTAAGCCATTAAAGATGGCATTTTTTTTTTTTAATTAATATTGATTCACCACTCATAGGGTCTATGCATCGGAAATAATCACATTTTTGGCATGATACGGGTTATGTTCTTCTCGTATAATTTATGATGGCATGATACTAAACCCCTAAAGGAAGGGATTGTGCTTGATTTTCATATGATGAAGACATAATCCTTCGATCAGTTTAATTGAGGTCTGAAGCTGGTATGTCAGTAACTGCTAGTAGTCCTTTGTTAATTTGTGTTGATCATTATAATTTCGCTTAGTTTCTTCTGTTACCTATTCTAACATTGGAATCGCCCATTGGAATTCCGTCAGTCTGTTGAAAACACGTCCTCCAAACGTAACAAATATGTTGTCAATCAAGAAATCAAGCATCTTGATAATGTCAGTTTCAGAGAATTTTTGTTTGAATCAGAGTGATTCTTTACAAAGTAGGATTTATCCCTCCCCAAGACAAGATACTTGTATCTACGTTCGCCATTCTTTTTAATGAAATAAAGTAATACCAACTCTTTCAATTTGTCTTTTAGTTTGGAATGGGGAATACTTGTATATTGTGTAGAAAAGTCAAATGTTTTAATACTATTGCAAGATGAGAGAGTCTTAGATTGTATGTACTCTAAAAGATCTTTGGAATTTTTTAGTATCCACATCTGATTCACGCCACCTCTAGAATAGGCAGTTTCACAATAACTTTGGAGCCCGGCTTTGATTGCTGATAAAATAGATGTTAATAATTTAGAAAGAGGTTTCGTGGAGCACTTGGAAGACCAAGCAATATACCGTTGTTTGTAAGGACACTTATGTAGTTTAGGTATCAAATACAGTGATGGAAGATCCAGTTCTTCATCTTTGGTTGAAATTCAAAAGGAACATAGAACAGATCTATGATTATCCAGGATTTCCTCTTTGGTAAGTGTTGTGAGGGTATATGTTGAGTTTCCAAGTGAATTGTCAATACCTAATTCATTTATCAAGCAGTCTATGTAATGATATTTACACACAAAAACGATGTTGTTTGGGGCTTTATCTGCGGGGACAACAACATATTTGTCATGGAGGTAGGACAAGTGTCTTGCAACATTTGGGTCTTTAAAAATTGACGTAGCGTGGGTATTGATATGCCCATTTAGTTTCTTAATTCGGATTTGTATCAACGACCTCACAGCCTTAATCCATTCGGAAAGAGTATCTACGTCTTCTTTCTCGCGTTTAGCCCATTTCCTGGCATCATTCTCGACTGAATCCATCAGTATTTTGAAGTTGTATTTCCAATTGATGGATTTAGGCTCACGATATTTCGGACCTTTGGATAACAAATTTCGCAGGGAAGTGTTATTGAGAATGTTGAGGTCTCCGGTAATAACGTGGCCAGCCGGATTATATGTGAATTGGGAACTAGCACAGGTGCAATCAGGAGGTTTAGACTTGAAGTCGTCAATGTTGAGATCCTGCAAAACGTGTTTGTAATTGAATATTTTAGTTGCAATTGGTTTGGTATAGGTATAAGAAATTATTGGTACAGACTGATCTTTGAAATAAGGTAGTAGTTTCGACTGAACTAATTTATGATGAAGGATATTGCCTAAGTTGACGCCATCGAGACCTTTGTTGGCAAAGGAAAGTTTAAGAAAAGATCTTTTCTCTTTTTCATATTTTCCAATGCGAACTGGATTGAAAAGTCTGTGACTTGCAATATCCGAAATGATAGCTGTAAGTTTGTATTGGTTTGAATGAGGGTTTGTAACAGTGGTTTCCAAACATAAATTAAACAGAGAATGAAGTTTTGAAAGGGTAATGAATAGACTTCTTTTCAATTGAATTTTACTGTCCGTATTGTTGTATGTTTGTTTATTCCACATTGGCTAGAGGTAAATTTACAATTCAGATCATCGTAACTTCTAGTAAAGTAAGACTTGAGATCTCATAAAACATGTTTAACCCGCCAACATTTTTTGTATCTGTTCCAAGTCAAGAAACTCTAGCCTTTGTTAGTCTTGTTTGTTTGTTTGTTTGTTTTTTGTTTGTTTGTTTTTTTTTTTTTTTTTTTTTTTTTTAATTTTGGTTCATTTATATGTCTCTGAGTTTAGTGTGTCGTCCATTTCACTAGTTAAGGGGCCAGCTGAAGCCCGCCTCCGGATGCGGGATTTTCTCGCTATGTTGAAGACCCATTGGTGGCCTTGGGCTGTTTTCTGGTTTTGGTAGGGTTGTTGTTTCTTTGACACATTTCCGTTTCCATTCTCAATTCTATTATATGGTCCAAACAAAGATTCATCAGATTTTTATACAAAGTTAAGTGAATAAATAGAAATCTCAAACAACCAACCAGTTTTTATAACTAGAGATTATAATTTAGTCAAAACCAGTCTGTATTTAGATAACTATCAAAATGTTACTAACCCAAAACATAAGGAGAGAGTTCTAAACTTAATAGAAAAATATAATTCAACAGACCCCTTTAACGAAAGTTTCCGAGGTTTAAAACGATCTACATAGATACATAGAGACAAAAAATATTCCCGTAAAACAAGCAAGATTAGATTTTAAGACCTTAATCAAAATATATATGATTTCGAAATTGCAATAGTTATAGTTCTAATCATTCCACTATATTATTACATTAGAGAGTGAATGATTTCATTGTTTGAATAGGATAATGAAAATTTAACAACTTTTTAGATAAATGATTTTTATATGAACTTTTCATAAATTATTATTCTTTTTTTTTTATGTATTAGTTACTGAAATAAAAGGAAAAACTATGTCATATGCTTATTTTAGAAAAGGCAGGAAAGAGATAAAAAGCAAACAAGTTATCAGAAGAAATTCAAAATTTAGGAGAAAGAATCTTAACAGAAGAAATATGACCAGAAAAAATATCAGAATTGAGTGTTTGTCGTTTGTTGATGTATATCATCTGTGTTTTTTTTTTTTTTTTTATTTTTCGTTTATTGTTGTGTTCCTCGTTTAAATTGTCTTACATTTGTCATGTATGGTTCATTTACAGCTTGCTATATGGTTTGGGTTTTGATCATTGTTGAAGGTCGCTTGGTGACATACGGTGACCCCTATAGATGCTTACTTCTCTGGTGGAAAGTTTTCTAATTGGCAATCATACTACATCTTCTTATTTTTAGATTTATATTTGCGTGGAAGATCTCGATATACTTTGTCTTATTTTTTTCATATTCATTCGGATAAAAGGAGATGCGGGTATATATCAATGAGACAGCAACAGAACAATAAATATAATCGAAAGATAGCTATAGCCGGCAGCAAACAGTCTTCAATAATGGAAGCTGTTTATACAATATGTCGAATTCTTAATCAAATGTCATAAATAAAGATTGATTGATTGATTGATTGGTGTTTAACGCCACTTTCAACACTTTTGTGCTATTTCGTGGCGGTCAGTTTTATTGGTTACAATCCTAATCAATTAAGGTTGGAGTCGAGTGCACCTGCCCATTCGAACTTACAACCTCAGTGTTGACTGGCTAGTGATACAGTAGTTTGACTACTTAGACCACTTGGCCACCGAGGCCCCCATAAATAAGGAAGTAGGGTCAACCTACCAAAAGTTCAAATAACGAAGCATATTCAGATAGGACATCTGACTACTGACTAGGTTCATAATTTTCATAACTTGGGACAGGGAAATAGATTAGCAAGTAAAAATAAATAAAATCCCCTGATAATATTACAACATTAAACTTAAAATATGTCAAGGCAAATGATAAGAGATGACACTAGTTTGTCAACATTACTAGTTTACCTGGATGATAAAATTATGTAATCAAAATTGTGTTCAAGTTGATTAAATACCTTTTATTTATTTGTTACAAATACATTATTGTTAAGTTGAATAAGTCGTGAAGTCTCAGCCAAGAACTGAACATCAATTTGAGAACCGAAAAAAGACTTCGATTTCACACCAGACGTCGATTTGGAATCTAACTCTATCATGACCGCGCCGATTTAACGTTTATTATGAGTCCTACATATATGCTATATTTATTATATTGTTATATATTTTGTTGTTGTTGTTAAAACCATATATTTTTTTTTTTTTTTTTCACACCGAACAGTAAGCTATAAAGGGCCCCAAAATTACTAGTGTAAAACCATTCAAACGGGAAAACCAACGGTCTAATCTATATAAAACGAGAAACGAGAAACACTTATGAACCACATCAACAAACGACAACTAAAACCATATGTATGCTTTCATAATTGTTTGTTCTTGTATTAATTTTACCAAAAAATCATCCTTGCCAATTGTATTGAAGGCTGTATTGATGACATATTTTTGTTGTCAATATCTGTACCGTTTCCAAAAATCTGAATTTTTGTGGGTTTTTTATTTATCATTATTTTTTTCTCTTGTTCACCTTTCTCCATAATATTGACCAGCCTTAATGGAAAAAGACACTTTGAAAAAATGGATATATAATAATGAAGTAACGTATATTTCGGAATTTAAATTACTATCAGGTACTAACCAGTTCTATTCAGTATATATACTAACTGAGTTTGGATTCACGTGATTGTGGATGCATCAAAGTATATTGTTCTAATCATTGTCCCCTAGACTGTTTTAGGTAATCGGTTCAGGGATATCCGAGGGTACCAACAGCCCAGTAGTCAGCACTTCTGTGTTGATATGAAATATCATTGATATTGTTATATTTATAAATCAACTGCTTACAAAACTTTTAATTGTTCGAAATACTAAGGATTTTCTATCCAAGAAATAGATTACCTTAGCTGGGCAATGCTTTTCAGCTTCGTACTTTATTTGGCCTTTTAACTTTTGGATTCGAGCGTCACTGATGAATCTTTTGTAGACGTGAGTCTGACATACAACATTATAACCCTACAAGGTATCTTTGATGAGTAACGACCCTCTAGTGATCGACAGTCCTAGCTTCGTGAACGCTCTTTCGAATAAAAGTGGTGAGAAAAAACAAGTTTTACTGCCAAGTCAAATATCAGACACGAATGCCTATAAAATAAGGAGATGTGGTATGATTGCCGATGCGATAACCATCCAACAGAGTCCATTACGTCCAAATGAAGCGGATCTAAGCAACTGTAGGTCACCGAACGGCCTTCAATAATGAGCAAATCCCATACCGTATATATTGCACGGGGTAAATAATGCTGAATTACACGTATTTGAGCATGATATAAACGTATTTGCTCATGGTATGCACGTATTGTATCATGATATGAGCTTATTTGAGCACGATGTACACGTATTTGTGCATGATATACACGTATTTGAGCAAGATATGCATGTATTTGAGCACGATTTGCACGTATTTGAGTATGATATACACGTATTAGAGCATGATATGCATGTATTTGAGCCCGTTTTTATGCATAATATACACGTATTTTAGCATAATATGCACGTATATATGCCTAATATGAACGTATTTGGGCACGTATTGGAGCATGATATATACGTACTTGAGCATCATAAATACGTACTTGAGCATGATAAATACGTATTGGAGCATGATAAATACGTATTGGAGCATGAAATGCATGTATTTGAGCACGCGTTTGAGCATGATATGCACGTATTTGAGCATGATCAGACTCACCTTTGCAATAATTTTACAGCTCATCAAGTTGATTTCTTTATGGCGCATCAATCCCGGCGAGGCGTATCCAGTGTTTACAGGTATTTGAGGGTTTTTTTTTTTTTTTGGAGGGGGAAGCAAAAAATGATGATAACAAGGTATGTTAATATCTTTTATATAAATGAACAAATATCAAATTTAAATAAACGCTATATGTATTAACAGTGAGGTAATATGATTCAGAATAATATATATATATATACTTATGGTATTGAACCACAAATTTGGGAAAGTAGTACATATTTCACACAAAATAGTTCCTACGTATTAAAGAAACTTTTATAATATGCAAAATATTTTTATTATTTTGGTATGAAATGAAGGCTTTATGACCTGTGATTACTGTTGAACCCTAGTTGAATGTTTATTTTTAATAATAAAAAGGTAATATGAGATTGAAATAGAAGTGGATATGTTGTCAGTTTATGATATCAATTTATATAAACTGAAGACAACATTTGTGAATTTTACATAGAAAGCAGAATTAATAGATGTTCTTTTATACCTATAAGTGTATGTACGTGCATTTATATATTTCACAAGGTTAGTTAATATGTAACAGCACTTGGTGTCTGTCGTCCGTTATAAACTTGAAAATAGTAATATTCTGAAATTGTAAAGCTAACACGGACCTCATTTGGTCTATATCTTTACATGTGAGTCTGCACATACATTTAGGCCCAATAATCACCTTGACATACTACTACTATCTTTAAAATACATATCAGCAGTTATTATTAAGCTTTATAGAATTAGGATATAATCTAATGTTAATTTGACAATATGAAATTGTATTTGATACATATTTCATGTATGATATAATATATCTCTGTTGTTGCTTTTTTTTTGCTTGATTAGGGTAGATAAAAGTCTAGATTAAAATAGAATAAAATCCGTTCGTACTTTGCCAAAAATTCGTTTAAATCGTTCCATTATCTACAAGCTACAGGTTGTGCTAAAATGTTTGCTAATGATAAAACTTGAAAAAGCACTTCTGTGTGAATACAAAGAAAACTCAATGAAAGAATATATAACAAAAACAACAAGATAATAAGAACAAAGCTCTTATGATATGCTTTCAGTAAATAAAACGAAATATTAGGGTCACCGTACTCATTTTCTTGCTGCGTATCAAAATAAGTATAATTACAGGTTATTCCTCTTTAAAACTGAATTATCTGAGATATTTCCCCTGATATTACAAAATTTTCAAAAAAAATTAATCAATGATACAATTTTCTGGGTTTTTTTAAATGAATATTACAGTATGATTAAATAAAAAAAAACGGTGATTTTCAAATAAATTCCATTTCTGCATCAAATTTGCTAATTTCCGAAAACTCATTTTAAATCACAAACTATTATAGATCAACCTTAACTGATGTTTAATGCATAAAAATCAAAAATATACGCATTTGCAAAAATACTTTCTCTTTCAATATATAATGTAGTATTCAACAAAAGCATTTGTGAAAAATGTTTTTGTATAGAACGTCGAGAATAACAGTTTGGAAGGCAAATATTCTTAAATTAAAACCCTTAAAAAGTGTTCAATATCAATGAATTTACAAATCATTTTCAATATGCTATGCTGCCTGAAATGTATAAAACATAAATCTCAAATGGACACATCAAGTTCAAAGGTCACCATTCCAATCTTAAGTCTGCTTTACTCCACACGTATTTTCCTCCGCGTTTAAAGAACATTTTCTCATCAAAGCCACTGAATAACAAAGCATTGTCCACGCCTACATCCAGTATGGATTTGGAGGGATCTTTGTTGCCTTTAGTGCAGTCTAGAAAACGCATCTGGAATAACAAAGACAACTGAATAAATAGGAGTTTTTCCTTTACTCTTTGCTTTGCATCGATCGATACTGCTAATTAACATTAAGTCATGGTTATATACATGCGTTTAAACTTTCTTTTATCTTAAAGAATCGTATCGTATTTGTTTGTATAAATCTGTGACAATGTGTTTATAATAGTCTCGGTGTGAATGAAGAATAATGTAAATAAAAAAGATATTATCACAGAATAGGGCATTAAATCTCACTTGACCATTAGGTTGATTGACATATTTTTGGAGTTTTAACGCCACTTTCGGCACTATTTGCTATTTCGAGGCTGTCAGCTTTTACTAGTGGAGGAAGCCGGAGTGCCCGGACAGAACCACCGACCTTCGGCAGGAAAACTGGCGATCCTAGTCTTTTAAGAATGGAGTTTAACACACCTGCCACGTTGCAATTTCGAACTCACAACCTCAGTGTTAACATGCTAGTTGTACAGTAGTTGAGTTACTCAGAACACCACTCGGCCAACAAGGTCCCTCTTGGACATTAAGAAGAGTACTAGTGTACGTAATACATATATAAATATATATCGCCGTCTGATTGATGACTTTTTTATTTCAAATTCTTTTCTGAAACTATTTCGCCAATTTCATGTGAATAAATATTGGAAAATTATATGTTTCATTTTGCCCAGACTGAATGAAAAACGTGAAAACCAGAGGCAATGGTTGATACTGATCGGTATGTTTCTACTGGTGGAGGAAGCAGGAGAGTCTGGAGAGAGCCAACGATCTTCGGCAGGAAAACTGGCAATCCTAGTGGAGGTGAAAACACTAATTCTGATCATTTGATAGTACATGGCAAAATGGTATGAAACATGGTCATTCGAAGAACGGGTGCAAAAATTGTCATTTCCTGCCAATTGGGTTAAAATAATGACATCAATGATGCCACAAATGTACCCAAGGAATCATAGATGAAATAATTTGTCCCACACTAAATTTCTTACCTCAATAATCATACAGAAAGATTAAATTTTTAACATTGTATACATTAACATATAATGGTAATGAAATTCCCCGAACATCCTTCAAACTCCTTTTAATAAATACTAGCATATAGTAAATAACATATATTAATTTTGATAATCAGAAAACTTACATATTCGTCCAGGATAAGGTAGGAATTCCTCATCTGAAATATATAATGTACTATACATTGAGTTATTTATATACTTATAAATGGTTAAGTAGTTCCTGTCTTACATTGGGCAAATTAAAAACATCCCTTTTTGTTGTAAATCTTAGTTCTCAACCGACCTTTGTTGTCAATTTCTGGATTTAATATAAAAAAAATGAGACGCTGTGGTACGATTGTCAATGAGACAAAGTTTCAATATAGACCAAATGACGAAAAAGTTAGCATCTAAAAGTCACCGTACTACAGCCTTCAACAGTGAGCAAAACGCATACCGAATATAGTGAGCTACAACAGGCCTCGAAATGACAAATGTAAAAAAATTTAAACGAGAAAACTAAATGCCTGATTTATGTAAAAAAAGTCAAAAATATAAGGCACTTTAACTGTACTTGTGGTATCTAGGATTGCAGGTGCATTGGGATAGCGCCATTTGTGGTATTCATCAAACTTCGAATTTCTCAGTGAAAGGACATCTTCAATATAGCGTAATGGACATTTTAAGAATTTTAAGAACAATGCAAGCTGTTTTTCATTCTCAAGCCGCCAAATAGAAAGGTTTTCGTGAGAATGACAACTGTCAAGTTAAACCCACGTCTTCCACAGGTATCTAATAAGTTGTCAATAAAAAATATAGTATTTTGATGATGTCAGATTCAAAGATTTATTGGGTCGCATCAGAATATTTTTACAAAGTATGTTTTGTCCCTTCCTAAAACAAGATAGATGTATATGCATTGGGCATTCTGTTTTATGAGACATACATGGACTAACGCAATATGTTTTTAAGGTTTACAATGAGAGAAAAAAAAACAGTGTCAAGGTTAGAGAATTTTTTCATTATTGCCTAATGAGAGGGACTTTCATTGTCAGTACTTTTACGGAACGTTTCATCTTTTAGTATGTACATCTGATTCATACCATCCCTAGAACTGGAGTTTCAAAGTTACTCTAAAGCCGGATTTTCATTCCTGAAAAAATAGGTATTTATGATATGGTAAGATATTTCGTGTGCATTTTACAGATCAAGCGATATATAGACACTTGAAAGGAATCTGGGTAATCCAGTACAGTGATGGATTCGGATTAATACCGTCTCCTGTCATTCCTCTTTTATAATGTTTGAAAGTTGTCAATTTTGGAGATGGTATCATAACAAGAAAACAGAGGATTTGTTTATTAGCATATATACCATGACTCCGGCTTCTTGGACCAAACAATATAAAGGCATTACATGGAAAAAGTAGTTGTGGTAAACTTCACTTGGACAGTTTAATATTCCGGATGAAGGGAAATCCAGAAAGTCGCTTCGAACGCACCAAATTCATTAAGCATTATTTAAACATTTACTACAAGGATATTTTGCTGAAACATTCAACTAAGTTAGATATTGAAACTTTAATCGTCTGATAAAAGCAGTGATAGTTTAGGTGAAGAATTTCATTGTTTTTTTAGGATAGTTCCTCATAAACCTTGGAGAGTATTTTATTTAAATATTATTTGTATACTTTAACATATTTTTATGCCCCATTTATGGGCATTATGTTTTCTGGTCTGTGCGTCCGTCCGTCCGTCCGTCCGTTCGTTCGTTCGTCCCGCTTCAGGTTAAAGTTTTTGGTCGAGGTAGTTTTTGATGAAGTTGAAGTCCAATCAACTTGAAACTTAGAATACATGTTCCCTATGATATGATCTTTTAATTTTAATGCCAAATTAGAGATTTTCCCCCATTTTCACGGTCCACTTAACATAGAAAATGATAGTGCGGATGGGGCATCCGTGTACTGGGGACACATTCTTGTTCTTGTTGTTTTGCTGGCCGGATCGTTAGGTGATGTAACAAATCAAAGATAAGTTTGACAGAATTATTTAACATAAGAATACCAACTAAAAAACACTTACAAAATCGTTAGATTCTGGCACTAAACAAGACACGGGATTATGTCTGGCCAGGAATTTTCTAAAATCGTCGTCTGACACAACAAAAGACTCTGCATGCCTGAGGGCATCACTTCCGGCATTCTCTCCTCCAATCAAAAGACACTGAAACACCTGAAATAAATTTTAAAACGAAATATGTCGTAGTAAATTCTCATACGGATCATGGTGGATATCTCATGAACGTTTACATATAAACATTTCATGGGCAATTATTTATTTTCCATTTGTTATATTACCTCACTATATTTTATTTTAATACATGTTTTATTGTAATATAATCTAAATTTCGGTAAAGCAGGTTGATACTTAAAAGGCTTATAATTTTAGTAAGCTGGACGCGTATATTTTCTACACTACACTCCCAAATGGCGCGTAATCAAAATAGTATGTATAATCTAATCGAAACAACTGGAATATGTAGTTAACTTTATCAATTTTGACATATGATGGTTGGAATAGTTATTGTTTCAATGTGAAGATTGAAAAAGTAGTAACACGTGACATTTTTCTTTGCACAAGCGAAGATCAGCGAACTAAGCAATGTTATTTACACCTAAAAAAAAGTCGATCAACGCTGTTCTAGTTTGACCCCTCACCCTGATGAAAACCTACCGAAAGGTGACATCACCCATCTGTTGATGTTTTCAAGCAGACGATGTTGAATTGATCAAACACTGCATTGATTGTTGCCGTTATCACGTGACGTTTGTGTGTAAAACGAAACTGTGACATGGTTAAACGGACTATCCCAGAACAAAAGTAATGAACGATTGTTCTCCAAAACTTTTAGTATTGAGCAAACATGTTAAGGAATACGTCAGAAGCACTTGAAATTTAAATCGGAATCGCTATCATAAATCGAAATTAATATAGTCCGTTTAACCATGTTACATTTCGTTTTACACACAAACGTCACATGATAACGGCAACAATCAATGCAGTGTTTGATCAGTTGAACATCGTGTTATATACACTAAAGCACTGAATAAAGGTTTTGGGTCTATATAGAAATAAGATGTTGTGGTATGATTGCCAATGAGACAACTCTCCACAAGAGACCAAATGACACAGAAATTAACAACTATGTAAATTCAATCTAGTTTATAAAAGTTCAAGATATTTCAAATTGTTCAAAATATAATAGCCGACTGTTTTTCAATCACGTTTAACTTCACCCTTGGCTTCTCTATCTTACCTTCCAGCGACAAGGATTCAACTCTTGTATGAGTTTTATCATATTTTACTACACCCTTGCCTCCCCTATCTTATATTCCAGCGACAAGGATTCAATTCTTGTATGAGTTCTATCATGTTCTACTCCAACCTTGCCTCCCCTATCTTACCTTCAGCGACAAGGATTCAACTCTTGTATATGGGTTCTATCATGTTCTACTCCACCCTTGCCTCCCCTATCTTACCTTCCAGCGACAAGGATTCAACTCTAGTATGGGTTCTGTCATGTTTTACTTCACCCTTGCCTTCCCTATCTTACCTTCCAGCGACAAGGATTCAACTCTTGTATGGGTTCTGTCATGTTTTACTTCACCCTTGCCTTCCCTATCTTACCTTCCAGCGACAAGGATTCAACTCTTGTATGGGTTCTGTCATGTTTAACTTCACCCTTGCCTTCCCTATCGTACTTTCCAGCGACAAGGATTCAACTCCTGTATGAGTTCTATCATGTTCTACTTCACCCTTGTCTTCCCTACCTTACCTTCCAGCATCAAGGATTCAACTCCTGTATGGGTTCTGTCATGTTTTACTTCATCCTTGCCTTCCCTATCTTACCTTCCAGCGACAAGGATTCAACTCTTGTATGGGTTCTGTCATATCTTCCTCTAGATTGTAGGTATTGACAACTGTATTAATCTTGAAAGCAATCTGTTAATGTTTGCATTTTGTTATTAAGAAGTTAACATGAATGCATGAATTCGTGTTCAGATTAAACTGTTGATTTTTTCCTATACTCCTAGGTTTTAGTGTTTGTTTGTTTGGACTTTTTTGGTTTGATTTTCTTCATCTGTATTTCTTTTTTCCTTTTATTATTTTTAATTTGGGATTAAGAGGGTGTGTGTCTTTTAGTTCATGCTTTATCTTCTCTTCTTATTCTGTGGCCTTTTCAGTTATGTTTTGTGGTGTTTTCTTTTCCAGATATATGGTAAATTGCTACAAAATCGAGATATAGGTTCCTCAATTAAATAGTTCTAAACAAAATTGATTAAAATATCATGTTTTATCGCTATTTTACAAAATTTTCCTTTGATCTTGCTGACTGATAATTTCCTTTCTCAGGGGAGTCGAGTGATATGAAAAATTATCGCTAGAAACTAAGGTGGCACGTGGCGTTGCTAATGAAATAAAAATGAAATTAACAACGTGTCATAGGTAAAATAGCGATAAACAGATTATCATTGGTCATCTCAACTCGATTGCTTTTCTCACTTTCGCCGTACCGGCTCGTTGACATGATCGACGATAATCTATTAGTATCGTTAATGTTGTAGTTTTCCTGAGAAATATATAAATGAACAACCTCCAGCACAGAGACCATATCCGTTATGTTCCAAACTACGTAACACTACACTAAATATGTCATATTGCGGAAGCATGTTTGGAACGGATATAAACTCTGTGTCGGAAGATGATAAATCAAGTACATGGTATATTAAGATATGTACTTTAA